>JAGPOW010001806.1:3212428-3261394 GCA_030014935.1 Caiman crocodilus | reverse complement strand
GGGGGGTCCCACAAAACATGCTCTGTTTAGAAACAATCCTGATGTTAGAGCTGAGATTCAGGGACTTCCGACCCCTCACTGATGGTTAGGGACAGCTGGTGGCAGCTGAGGTGACGTGGGCGCTACGGCGCATGGTGTCAAGTACAAGGTCAAAGCAGGAGCACCCGTGGCACGGGCTGTCAGATTCCAGCAAATCTGTGAATTCTGCTAAATACCTTGCCACCAGGACATGAGAAAGGAAAGGGACACCTGGCATCCAAGGGCATCAATAGCTGAGGGCCACATTAATAGCCACACTTAGACTCTTTTATGCTACTCTGGTACTACAAACTAGCCGTGCACCTGATCACGTAACCTGGGTCGAGGCTTACTCTGCATCAGCGCAAGGTTCAAAACACCCTGCGTGAACACAGAGACAGGCAGATATTTTCAAGGAAACAGGTTGTTCGTTCCTGTAAGAGTTCATCTGCTCCCGCTGCTTATTCCGTTATACAAAGTCATAATCCTTTCCCTCTGACATCACAATCATATCCACAACAGCCCATTGTGTTGTTACCCAACCCAGGGGATTAGGATTTACAACAGGCGGCATTGTCTAGTGACTAGAGCAAAGGGCTTGGCTTTTAGGCACCTGGGCTCTAGCCTCAGCTCTGCAGACCTGCTCTGGGCTGGGAACAAATCTCTTCTCCTCTCTGTGCCTCAGCTTCCCCTTCCGTCAAATTATTTCCACCACAGTGAAGTGTTTTGAACTCCTTCCATTACAGCGGCCAAGTGGCACGGTTAAAAGGAAGGAAGAGAAAAGACTGGGCATGTGACCTCTGCACAGGGATGTGCCAGAGGCTTTTCAATGGCTTAATTCCCTAGTGCTGAATGGGAGCTTTGCCATTAGCTTCACCCAGATCTAGATTTGTGTTTGCATGTGTGTGCGCGGGGGGTGAAGCACTCTCTTGGCAGCATCCAAGCAAAACTCCAGCAACTCTGTAAAATGCCAGAGCTCCTTGGGAGAGAACTGGATTTGTTCAGAGTAGGACTATAAAGAGCAAACCACTGGGCTGGCCTTTCAGATCACCGCTTGCACGGGACGGATGAAGAAAGCTGGGACCAGGAGCAGAACTGAGTGGGGACAACCGGGGCACTAGCTCCAGATGCCACTGCCGGGGGGAGTGCAAACACCTGCTGCTAGAGCCCGCAGCACCTCTGCTAGCACTGCCCCGGGCACTGCTGCTTCCCTGAAAACAAAGCTGGCCTGTTGGGCCTCTGGGTGAGACGACACAACGGGGCCCTGATCTGGCTCCGATTAAAGCTGATGAGCATCTTTCCACTGACTTTCATTGGGGCAGCTCAGACTATTCGTGGGTAGGGAGAAAAGGTCCTGCTGTCCAAGCCCAACACCCCTTGGCACGCCACACCGAAGGAGTGGGCCAACCACCAGAGCACCACCGAGGCGAGGGTCTAACCTGGTGGCTACCCACCTGCCATACAGACCCGGGACCTAATGAACTGGGAATTCACAGGCAGCATATTTGGATCCTGACTCTATATTTAAGAATCGGTGGCACAAAAATGAGGCTGCTGAATAGGTTGCCTGACCACAATGGGAATGAATGATATTGCAGGACCTGATACAACGCATTACGAAGCAAGGGGGTTTCAAAGTGTGTTTGTAGCTAAAGCACTCACACACAAACCACTTCAATCCACTGCCGTGGTCCTCACTACGTGAAGTAGATTTAGTCCTTGACAAACATTTTGGTGGGTCACTGATTAAGATGCACCAATGCAGCAGCCCTTTAGGCCAATGCGCAATCTTCTGTACTACAGACAAGGATTGCCAATGTTCTGCCTAGTTAATGATTAAGCTGGATCCTCACTTGGTGTAAATCACTGGATTCGAGGGAACGACACTGATGTTTCGCTACATGACAAACTAGAGATTATACATTGCAGCTCTCCAGCCACCCCTTCCCATAAACAGCCAGATAGGTGGACAGATACTATATTACACAGAGGATTATTACATTCTTTGTGGAAAGCCAGTGATCACATAGACACGAAGCAAGGAACCTTATCTAAAAACAAAGATTAAAAAAGATTAAAACCTAAATTTCCTATGAAATCGCAACAGGATTATATTAAAAAGCCACCCGCCCTGGAGAGTCTTTTAGTTTCAGTTTCTATGGCCTGAAAAAGCAAAACCAGCTAGTGTCAGAATATTTTAGTCTTACAGGCAAGACTGTCTTTTCTTCCTCATGTCTTACTTTGCGTGCTTTCTTGTGCTAAACTCTTCCCCCGCCTGACTTGGCCCCACACAGTTAAACATTTCTGCAATGTCTTTGAGGACATATTTATCTATTGCCGCTAGACGAATTAAGGAAATCACAAAAATCCTGCAGCTACTTCTGAGTTTCTTATAACAGGTGAAATTACAGTATTTACAAAAACACGCAGCTGTCCGGCCGGTATAACCCAGGCTTTAGAAATGCAAACCAGAAGAGGATCTCATGGGTGGGTCTTTAAAGCAAAAACAAATATACACCCCCTGAATAATTCACGCCAAATCCCCGTTCAACTGAGACTGAATCTGAACAAGCGGTTAGTTCTTTTTCCTCCTGCGCCATCGTTCTGGCACGGCTCTTTCGAAGTGGGAACTTAAACCCGGAGACTCGTGCTTTGCTGAAGACCACGTTGCACTTGACATAAATTGGAAGATGGTGATATAAAAATGCAAGTAATCAGGGAGGCCAGTCCACAGAAGCCAGGGATCAGGGACAGATTCTTCACGCCCGCCCACCGCGGGCCATCGAGTGCGGTGCGCTCTTCCCTGTACGTGCCCGTGAAGTGCCCTCAACTCGGTGGGGCTAAAACCAAGCCAGCAGCTCACCAGAAGCAAACTGCCCCAAACCACAGCAGTTCTTTCCCTCTTGGCCCTCCCACTCCGTGGCTGGCTAGTACCGGGGGCGGTTTTTGGGCGCCCCCCCAGCCCAGCCCAGCCCAGCCCAGCCCAGCCCTGGATGCTTAGAAGTGTTTCCAAACCTCAGAAAGATTTTCCCTTTGACTTTTTGATGCAGTTTCGGTTGTGATGAGGGTCTTGTTAGGTGGGCAAAGTGGAAATCACCGCAAGGCGGGGATGCTCTTGCCCGGCCCGGAGGGAGACGGGGGGAAGCAGGCGGCCGCGCTCGGCCCAGGGCTGCGCACCGGCGCGTCCCGGCCCCGGCCCCGGCCCCAGGCAGCCCGGCCGGCGGAGCGGCGCACGTCAGGGCGCGGAGGCTGCGCGCTGCCCGCCCGCCCCGGCCCCGGTCCCAGCCCCAGGCAGCCCGGCCGGCGGAGCGGCGCACGTCGGGCGATTTGCCGTGCACAGCCGCCTCGTGGCGGGGCGAGCGCAGGGGCTGGACGGCGGCTGCGCTCCGCCCGCGCCCAGGAGCGAGTCCCGATCCCGGCTAAATCCCCGGAGCACGTCGATGCTTGAGCAGCCGCGGCGCCCCTTCCTCCGGCCCGGCCCGGGCCAGGCGCATCGGCCGGGCGCTCCTCGGGGCTCAGCGCCCGGGCGGGGCAGAGGTGCTGTGCCGCAGGGGGCGAGGGGGCCACCGGCCTCCCCTCCTGGCACTGTCCTCCTCTCCCTCTTTCTCACCCGCTTCTCCTTTGCGCAGCTCTTTGCATCTGCAAGGAAAGAAGAGAGGGGCGGGCACCCTGCGGGCCCCCCTGTTTCTGGCTGGGCGCTGCCACCCCCTGCCACAGCCCCAGCCGGCGATGCAGAAGCTGGAGCCGCAGGCTCCAAGCACAGTCGCGGCCCCCGGGCCAGGCGAGCAGACGCCCATTCCGGCCTGGGGCAGAGTCCCTGTGCTAGAGAAGCCAGGCTTCCCCCACAGCACCGTTCCCCGCACCCCAAACCCACCTCTGCTTCTAGAGGGTGCAGTCCCCCGCAGGTCCCTGCTGGGCCGGGGCTCTTCCCGCGCTGCCAAGGTATGGCACTGTCTTCCTGCTTGGGGTGTGAATAAGTAGACTCAGGCCAGCCTGTCAGAACAGGCTCCCTGTCAGCCCCCGTGGGAGAGCAGTAGGCTGCCCTAAGGATCCTCCCCACCCTGTCTCTTTGCCCGGTGCTGCCCAGCAGGTGCCATGAAGCACATGGTGGGCAGAGGAGACCTGGCAGCAGGAGGGCATAGGTCTTAGGGTCTGAGCTAGGCCTGAGTCTCGTCCCACGAGGTTGGTTTTCGGCAGAGATTTTCTTTAGTGCTTGGCGGGGGGGCACAGGACAGGACTCATTGCTTGTGTGGTCATTTGCCTGTTGTCCATGTGCGTGTGTGTGTAGGGAAGGGATTGTGACATGACCATTTGCCTGTTTGTGTAGCATGGGTGGTTTTGTATGGTGTGTGTCCATGGTGCTTGTGTGGGCTCTGTGTAGGTAAGCGTATTGCCTTTGTGACTCTGTCCTTGTCTGCGTGTAGTGCTTTGTGTGGTGTTTGTGCAGCGTGTGTTTGCATAGCGGGAAAGCTGGTTGCCTATGCACTGCATTTATCTGTTGAGATGGTTCTCTTTACACCGTGCCCAAACTGGCCTATTCTTCCAGGAAATGCCCCGTTGAGGTACTCTATTTTCTCTTTGCTTCCAGGGTGGGATCACATCCCCTGTTTAACCTCTTGCAGCCTGACCCTGCTGCCACAGAGTGCAGAAAGGAGGGTGCAGACAGGAGAGGCTCCATGGCTAGGCCAGGATTAGCAGGTGTTTGTCCTTCCGTGAGTAAAAATCATGATTAAGACATCCTAACAATGTGCAAAAACGCTGGAGCGCTGTGCAGGCAGCTGGGGGCTAGGAGGATTGCCCCTGTGCGTGAGATCCCAGGTTATGCTCATGGGAGTGAAAGCCTGGGATCGCATCTCTGTTTCACACGCTCTGAAATCCCAGCAAATGTCCTCCATCCACACACGGCAGCCAAATAAGAAACCAAATGACACATATCAAATGGGAAGAACAAGACCAAATACTCTGATTGAGTAGGAGCACGAATAAAATAAGCAGGGAACTGAGTGAATACCAGTGACTGAAAATCATGAAGCACAGCCAGCGGTGAGAATGACAAATGAGCGCGGGACTAAACTCGAAAATAATTGGGAAACAAGCAGTACAATAACATAAAAAGACAGAGGACAAATTCTTCCTGCCTGCATGCCTGTCTATCTATCCATCCTTGTCCATGCCCTGGTCTATCTCGCTGCACTTGACTGTTTGAAATGACTCATTTCTCCACTTTTTTTAAACCCCGACTTTACCTTGGGATAGTGATTACTTTTTTCCTCTGCTCTTTCTGGCTGTTTGGCCTGCCTCTATTAGAAACAAGCCAACCCGAAAAAAAGAAAAGCTCCCCTTTTCACCTCGTTTTGGTTCAGGCTGGGGAGGCAAGGTCCACAAGGATCCCCTGGGTCACCCCCTCCTTTCACTCTTCGCAGCCCTGCCTCCAATTTTCACCATTTCATTTTCATCTGCGTCTTCCTTGAGCATTCGATCCCACAAACATAAACGGCACCACGCTCTCCTAGTTGCAGAAACAGAGATGACAGGCGACACGGATCCCACGGTCTTTGCTCAGGTAAATGCTGGGCTTGTTGCTTGAGCAAGAACTTCATAGGATCATGCCTGGTCATGTAAGAGTCAAGCCTCCCTACTCCCCTGCACCCATTTTAAATAATTTTGCCTGCGAATCCCATTCCTTTTTGAAAATAAATCTAAGCAGAGAAGGAAACCTCCAACTCCATCCAGTGTGCACCTCGTGCATATTTTCTAGACATTTTAAAGCACCGTAATGAGGTTCCTTCAGCAGAAAGAGCTAATTTCATTTTCACATTTCTGTCTTTGGTGGATCCGGGTATTTTAATATGAACTCTATTTTAATATGAACTCTACTATCACAGCAATTTTTGGTTTCAAGTGCTTAGGCTTTACGACTAGTGAAGACAACAGCCAAGGCGCAAAATCCCCTGGGGATTTGCCTCTGTTTTGCTTGTAGTTTTAAATATATATTTTATTCCTCTACAATTATGATTTGGAGTGGAGGGATTTTGCTACCTGTCATGAAAACCTCAACCCCAAACCCAAATGAATTGGATGACAATAACAACCCCCTTTTTTTTTCAGGCGGAGAGAAAAAGGCTAGTAAAATAAACTAATAAAACAAGTCAAACCTTGTCTTAGCGGCGTTTTAGGAAACCAGTTGGAATTTTTTTAATTTTTACCGTATCGTGTTTGAAGTTTCAAATAGAAAGGAAGAAAAGGCGGGTTACGGTGGGGCGGTTTCCTAATTTGCAATCATTTTACCGATTGGCTTTGTGAATCTGGTTCTTCAAAAGGAAAGAGGAAAAGAAGTCCCAGTAGGGTTCCTATATGGATGTGCTATCTTCGGCAGGAGGTGAATGAAGTGGGGGGACTCTGCCCTCAAATCCCTGTGTGTAAACCGGGAGGGAGCCTTGGGAAGGTAGTGCTGGTGCTACTGTATGCCCAGGGAGATGAGAACCAAAGTCACACCCAAGGGCAAGGGGCCATCAGGTTTCTTAGCATTTCTTTCCTGCTCCTTTCCAGGCAGGGCTGATGTTACATCACATCGCGCCCAACAGCACCCTCCTTGCCTCGTCCCATTTGCATTCCCCAGTAGTGACTAGTGCAGCGCCTGTGCTTCTTTCTAGCGACCTCTTTTTTCTCAAGCAATTGCCCCCTGCACTTTCTACTGAATTGCAAGAAAACAATATTACCTGCCGGGCCCAACTTGGATTTTCCAGGAGTATTTAACTCTGAAGGTCCCTCCTGGAAAGCAAACAAGCGGCTCAACCTCACCAATCTTGCAGCTTGGCAGCCAAAGTTCCCTCTAGTCTTCTTATTTGTCACAGAACCAGCTCGCTAAAGCTTGAAAGAATCTTTATTTAGTCTTGCAGATGTCACCAGGCCCTGCAGATTGGAAATGAGTCCAAAGGATTAAGCCGAGGTTATTAATTGGAGGCCTTCCCCTTTAAGAATGATTGACAGTTACTTTCTGGGCAAGTAATTGCTCTAAATGTCCCCCCAGCCCAGGGGAGGGGGAGTCCAGTGATGGACAAAGAAGGGAACTGCCTTCCCTGCTCAGATTGTCTCCTGTACAAAGGCGTCCTGCTGGAGTTTTCCTTGTAATCCCCTCATTATTGGAGAGGAAAAGAATTAGAAACACAGAGAGAAGAGAAGAAAGGCAGAGGGGGTGGAGGAGAGGGCGAAAGAGAAACAATTTGCTTTGGCCTTTTCAGCAGCTCCGTGGTTTTCCGGGGGGAAGTTTACTGACTCGGGGACTGGAGCACAATCCGGAGGGGAGAGGCGCTCCCCCATCCTCCCGCCTGGCCCGGGGTGGGCCCAGCCCCGTGCAGCCTCGCAGTCAGCACCGGGACTTCCCAGCGAGGAGGGGCGGCTTTGCAGTCACAAATGCTGGCCACGGTCACTTGGGACCTTCCTGTGACATGGAGGAATAATCCTAAAAATGTGAATGGGAACATTATTTAGGTGCAAAATACGTTCCCAGTCACCGGCTCCTTTCGGAGCCCGTTCCAGTCTCCTCCTGGCTTCTCCTCTGCTCTGTTTCCCGCAAGCGTTGTCTCGCTAGCTCTGCCCATTTCCATCCCAGCTCCTGGGCATGGTCTCCTTGCCCAGCCAGTTCCAGTTTTGGCCAAACTGAGACAGCAAAACACAGCCTCCTCCTGGCTCAGTTCCCAGCCCTGCTCCAAAGCAACGGGAGGTCTAGGGCTTTCTCAAAAAGTTCGCCCGCACTTTTGAATACTGAAAACCAATATTTCCCCAGGACTCACCTGCAGAAATGGTAGGCTGCTAAGGTTGAAGCCTTCTCCACCGATTCACAGCACAGAAAATGTCAGAACGAAGTGTGAAAGTCTGCTAAAGTTGTGCTCAAAGAATATTAGGGTTTTCTAATGCTGGGTAATCTCGATAATACTGGAGTGTAATACCTGTCTACAGGATGGCCAAACCCTCGAAGTTATCACCACCCCCTCAATGAATAGTTGCGTTGGGCATGGGGGCTGGGATGGGAGAGGTTCCCATTGTGAAAACTCCAAGCAAAAGGATGCCACGACCCCTGCCACCGGGACCATGTCCTGTCTTTCTTCCTCACAGTGAATTTCCTCTATCCTGGGGTGGTGGCTGGGAGCTCCTAGGAGCCCAGCATGACGCTCCTGGGCGGTCGAAAAGTTGTCCCCTCTGCTTTAGTCCTTTCGCAGACGTGGTAACTTCCAGCTGGTTTTCATGTGGGTGGCTGATCCACAGGCAGGAGTGGCATAGAAGGGAATATGCGCATTGGGAAGGATACTGCTTCAGCACATCCCAGGGAGATGGATCTTGCATCCTACACCCCATCTCACACCTTAATGCACCCATAACCAACCTATTCCTTTCTCCCTTTATATGCACCCTATACTATACTATATATTCACCCTATATACATTCCCCATACCCGCACTGATACCCAGGCCCCGGTTTCCTCCTCTTTGCTTCTTTCTGCACCCACACGGCATCCCGTCTGCCCCCAGTGCACCCATACTACTCAGCTGCACAATTCACATGTATTCTGTGTTGGAAAGGCTCTCATGAAATCGTGTAGTCCAGTGCCCTGCTTAAGGCAGGATCATCCCTGACTAAACCACCGACAGCGCACATGTATCATTCCTTTTCCCCTCCATCTATGGGTATACGCTATTCCCCTAGCCATCCCTAGTGCACATGCATTGCCCCCTTCAGCATGGACAAGCATGAGGCCATCTCTGTATGGAAACATGCTACCCTGGATTGCTATCGGTCAGTAGCTAATCTGATCGTTGGTACAGGGCTACTGAGAGGGAGCGGCTGCCCTCGTTCATAAAACCTGGCAATGGATTTACAGAACGGGAATTGCCGAATTGCATGGTTCCTACGGTGCGTTAAGAAGGCAATGATCAGTGATTAGAAGGTGTGTGCATATACACACACACACACACACACACACACACATACTGCTGGATATATATATAATATAAATATTATATATAACATACATATTAATATAAAATAAATATATATAATAAGTATATATATATTTATTTACAAAAAATATAGAGACATCTATTTTTACCAAACTCCCTCCCACCACATTCCCCACCTCAGACCTCAATGTTCATCGACAAGGACTGCACGCCTTGGCTGGTCACTTTGAAAGGTTCACTAGTGGTAATGGGGGGTGTGTGGAGGTCTCCAGGATGCTTTTGGTGGAATTGGAGTCCTGTTTTTCTCCATGAGAAAAGAAACCTTTGCTCTAAAGACCCCTGTGATCATGAATGGTGTTAAGGGCTCTATTATTTGAGGGCCCTCGCTTACCCTCTGCCTTCCTGACTGATGGAGTGCTTTACTGACCATCTAACCCTTTGTATTTACTATTCATTGCATTCGGGAAGAGCACACACCGACTGCAGAGAAGTCCTCACCCTGACAAAGGGTTTTTAAACCCTAAAGCTTGCCAAAAATTTTTTCCAGCTATTTAAGTTGGTCTAATACAAGATACCAGATTCACCCAAAGAGCTTTGTCTGCCTGTATCGAACCCTGAGGAATTTTAGCCTCGGCCTTCATCAACAGCACAAAAGCCAGTCTGCTCAGCCCTGCACTATTATGCGACCCTTCGAAGTCAGCCGCCCTGGCCACTGGGACATAACAATAGCCACTGCTTTATAAACTGGTCGTCACTTAAATCACACGGGGTTTTCCTGCTCCCCAGACATGTCTTTTACCCAGGCCCAAGCCAAAACAGGCATCTAGTTGCAGCAGTGCTGTGCCCAGCGCCCCTTAGAGAGTAGGAGGGGGTTGATCAGAAAGGGGCTAAAACTAAGTTTTCCTGCAATGAAGGCCCCTGGGCATCTGGCCAGTGCTCAAAGCACCCGGCGTTGCACGCTCAGCGGGGCCTGTGCTCTGGGACTGTTTATACATTTTGCAGCATAAAACGCACAAAGAGCATTGGGGTCTGGGGCTGGCACGTGGTGTCACTCCCTCCCAGGGGAATGCCCATTGCCCACCTCACTGGGCTCTAGGGTCAGGCTCCTTCTAGTCCGCTGCCTTCCTGCCCCACCAGTCTTACATTCTTGGCTGTCCTTTGTCCAGCTTCCGCAGGAAGGGAGGAGGTCTAGCTCAGACCGTAGCCTGGTGGCTAGGACGCTTCCTTGGAAAGTAGGCAATGTGGCCTCTATGCTCCAGAGGAGGCATCTTAAGGTTCCCCCTATGATGCCACTCTCAGTAACACTACAAGGTGCCATCAGGACACGAGCTCACAGGTATTAGAGAATTGGGCATTTGCTTGCTGCCAGGGTACCCTTGCACTGACATCAGCAGCAAAGGGGGCTTTTACACAGAGCTCCTGGCTGTTCCCCAGCCTTGTTGCTGGGAGCATCCCCCGCCGCGCAACACAACACAGCCTGCAGAGCTAGACAGGGTCTGGTGGTCCTCTTCAGGGCAGCAAAACACGGACCAGCTGGTTAACCACTTGGGGCTTTCTGAAGTGCACTTGGGAGCATCCCCACAGCCAGCTCCTCCCGTTCCCACTCAGATGACAGAACAAGGAGCAATGGTGTCAACCTGTAGCAAGGGCAGTTTAGGTTAGATATTAGGAAGATCTTCTCACCAGGAGAGTAAAGCACTGGAACAGATTACCCAGCGATGCTGTGGAAGCGCTATCCTTGGGGGTTTTTAAGACCTAGCTAGGCAAAGCCTTGGCTGGGATGATCTAGTTGGGGCTGGTCCTTCTTTGACCAGGGGGCTGGACTAGATGATCTCCTGAGGTCCCTTCCAAGCCTCCTTTTCTATGATTTTATGATCTCCCCCAGGGCCCTGATCTGCAACAACACAGCTCGTGAAGCATCACCCCCTCCCACCCCTCCTAGCGTCTCACCCTCAGCTCCAGCTGTAGACGAAAACCTCCAGCAACAGCCCCTCCTGCTCTCCCAGATGTGCACCACGCATCCACTCCTTATGTTCATCCATGTCATATCCCTCACCCCACAGCCCTTTATCTTCCCCCTCCCTTGGACATGCATCACACTTCCAGTACCCCAGACACCTTTTGCCCCTGTTATCCATGTCACACCCTCTGTGCCTTGTCCACTGGTGACCAAGTCTGTAGCAGTAACACAGAGCCCAAGTCCTGGACCAGGGACCAGGGACACTGTGCTAGGTGTTCCCTCTGGTATTTAGGCGCCTGTCCACTACACTGACAGATGTTAAGTGTTTATTATTCTGTCTTTCCATATTGCCCGTATCCCTTCACAGTGACCTATGCTGTACTAGACCCATTTTACACGCAGGGAAATAGGGCACAGGGCAGATTAAATGACTTACCCAAGGAAATCTATGGCAAATACCACGAGCTGAACTCAAAGACCTCTAGGGTTTTAGGTCAGTGCTGTGGCCTGGAGGCCTGTTTCTGGTCTCGAAGGGGTTTCTCACCAGTGTAAGACCCTCACCCCTGTGGGATTTCTCCTGATTTACAGAGCTAAGCCCTTGATTGCTGTGGTTTGCACCTTGGCTTACTGATCCCACACTCGGGTTAAGGTACAGAAAATGCCTTGCACAAGTACAGTGAGACTCCCTGGGACACGTGTCTGCAGTCGCTTGCCAAGGGGGTGAGAAGCTTTATAATTATGAATTTCAGCACACAAGAGTCAGGAAATCAAAACGATGGGGGGTTCCTGGCCAGAGCTGGGCTCAGGTCTGGGAAGTCAGCTTGGCATCATTACAGCTCTTAGTATTAATAAAGGCAGAGCTGGTAGCAAAGCTTGCTGCTCAGGTGGCCTCACACTTGACCCTAAAACCCTATTTTCCATCACTTATAACTTTGTCTAAACTGATTGTGTTGAAATTTCCCACTCAGAGTGACTGTTTCACGCTGGGGGTTTGAAAGCTTCAGCTAAATTGGTCCAGCAGCGTCTACAAATGAAGCTCTGAGGAAACTACATGATGAGTCTGTGATTCTATTTTGCATGCGGCAGTCCTAATAAACTGTTTTGTTAGCAAGACCAGTGAAGCAGGGACTTGAAAACCATCAAAAGGATCAACAGAGATGCAGGGACATGCCCTTTACAGCCCTTCAGATCATCCACCCAGCTTCAGCCACATGCTAAGCCTGAGAATAATTTTCTGCAGCTACATCCAGCTGGTTGGAGTTGGACAGCTAAGTGCTCTATAGCTTCCATGTGAACTGGAGCTAAGCAGGACTTTCCCTGTAATTCTTGCAAGGTGCTGGGGGCTCCGTGGTGCTGGGAAACTGAACTGGGAGCAGAGAGCAGTCTCATTCCCACTGCAGCGTGGAGGGGATGGGAGGAGCAACCTGATTCAAATGCAGAAGGGAGGAAGGGACAGGAGCAGACTGCAGCTGGGGAACAGGGGACAGCCTGGTGGGATAGGAGCCAAGGGTGGGGTGTTGTATTAGAGGAAAAGTGCGGGATGGGTGAGGTTGGAGGGGACAGGGTTGGAAGGTCTGTAACTACTAGGGCACGTCAAATTTGGTCAGCAAATACGACCTGGAGCCAGATAATAAAAAATGATGGTAGAAGGTAATATTGACCATCCGCCCTGTATACGGAGAGGCAGGAGTGTCCATTAAGATCATATTTGATCGTGTAATTAAAAGCTGTATCATCACATATAAATAAGGGCACTGAATTAACAGTGTAAGGGCAGCCTGAGCCCGGGGCTTTCCCGTTTTGCAAGTGCTTGGTTTTACAGGTTTACCATTCCTTAAGCACAGCAGTTGTATGTAACATTAATGTATCAGAGTAGCAGATACTCAATCAAGATCAGGGCTTATGGCGCTGGACAGCCCTCGGTGAGAGACCGTTCCTGTCTTGAAGAGATCAGGATCTAAGCAGTTGAGGCAGACAGTGAAGCAGAAGCGAAGTGGCTTTGCCAAGGTCATACTGAGGCAGTCAGGAATGGGACACCGGGCTCCCCAGGCACAGGCAGATTTCTAATCCTCAGCCTTGCCCCTCTTTGAGAAGCCACAAAGCGCTGCCGAGGGGCCGGGAACGAACAGGCCCCCAGGTCTCTATCAGGCAGGTGCAGGGGCCTCAGCTGGGCGCTCACACTGTGTTTGGCGTTGGATGCCACGCTCCTGTTCTGCTGCTTCTGTCTTGCAGTCCCAGCTCTGCCCCCTCCCAAGGCTGTGCACTTCCTTCTTTGTCACTGTGGGTGCGTCTACACGAGACATTTACTGCGGAGCGGCCTAATTAGCTCCGCAACAAAGTCTCCGTGTCTATACACGTGGCCCTATTGTGCCGCAGTAAACTAATAGATGTCACCGTAAGTTAGTAGTCGTAAATACAAGTACTATCCTGCGGCAGTGTTATTTACTGCGCAGCAGTGCACAAGGGGCTGGCTGGGGCATGAGGGTGCTTCAGTGCAGGGGCTGCCTGTTAACTCGTCCCATACTAAAGCACCCTTGTGCCCCAGCCAGGCTCTCTGCAACCTGTTGAGGCCACAGCAGCACTGGGCTGGCACCGGGTTGACCCCATCCTGGACCCCTGCCAGCTCGACTCAACATGCCACGGTCCTGGGCACGTGTGTAAACACAGCACCCAGGAGCAATAAACTCCAGTGCAATATGTACCGGAGTTAATTGCTTCACATTAATTGCATGTATAGATGCACCCTGTGTGAGGAGGGAGCTCTCTGCTGGCTCCCAGTTACTTGAGCCTGTACAGAAATAGCACAACATGCACACGCTCATGTTAGTATGACTGCCCCCTGCCCTCCCACTGCCCCACCATTGCACCACTTCACTGCAGCCGCTTAGTAAGAGCACCACAGCCTCTGGGTGCATGCAGGGACTTAGGTTAAAAACCCATTAGCTCCCTTGGGGGAATGTAGGAATTGCTTCCTTGCATCAGAGCCTGACTCTGACTATGATCAGCAGTGGCACAACGAGGGCAGGGTGACAAGATAACTGCCCTGGGTGCTGCCAGGGGTGGAGGGCAAAAAGAACAGCTTTTGCCACAGCTGTTGGCTGCGATCATGGTGGTAGCAGCCCCGAGCACCCGGCCGTGGTGTTGCGCTGCTGGTGATCGGCACCAGCTGCTTCAGAGGAAGATGCAAGAAGACCTGACCTGTTGGGA
This sequence comes from Caiman crocodilus, assembly GCA_030014935.1. Taxonomy (NCBI): domain Eukaryota; kingdom Metazoa; phylum Chordata; order Crocodylia; family Alligatoridae; genus Caiman; species Caiman crocodilus. The sequence goes on along the minus strand of JAGPOW010001806.1, from coordinate 3,247,252 downwards.
TGAGGGGTCCCGCTGTCCATGAACAGCGGCGGTCTCCTACCCTGAAGCCAGTAGTGCAACAAGGGGTGGGAGATCGGGCTCCAGCTGCACATGCCCACTTAGAGGGGGCAGACATTCAGACTCGGCTGCCATCCCTGCTGCAGGATGCAGCCCCGGGTATGATATACCTCTGCCTGACGCAGGATGGTTTATCTCCCTTCAAAACCCCTGTTTAGTTTTAATATTTACAGTAGCAACTCATGGTAGCCACAGAAGTGTCTGATCCTTTCTGCATCCTGCCAAGCTCTGAGCCTGCTGATCTTCTGTGGCGATGCCATTTGGATGCCACGCTGCCAACTTTGAACTTGCCACATCTGGATGCCATTAATGATCTTCTCCTGACTGGTTTTGCCTCACTGAGAACTAGAAAACTAGGCAGTACATGAAATGCTGCCTTCTGTGATAGCACTGGAGTCGGTTTGCTGGGTGCTTGTGTGTTTACCATTGGAAAGATGGCTTGAAAACCTCCCACTGAAGCTCTTTTGCAATGGCAATTGGATTGAAAAAAAAAAAGATCATTGAAAACTCAACTACAATTTGTATGAAAAATATCTCCTCTCTATGGCACGTTTCAAAGTTTCCTCGGGAAATGAAACTGGTTGCCCACAATTTGTATCCTCAAATCAGGCATTTTCTGTGCCAAAGCATAACAACTCAACATTTCCCATGCAGAAGGATCCCCATTTCCTGACCAGGTCTAGTCTCTGGGTTTGAAGGTCAAGCTGGAACTAGGAAGAAATGTGGCGCAAGAGCCCAGGAGCCAGCAGTCCTGGGTTACGTTCTCAGCTCTTCCATTCACTTACTATGTGACCTTTTGCAAGACACTAAGGCCCAGATGCTTAAAGGTACTTACGCAGCTACCTACCACTGAATCAGAGCTGGGTGTCTAAAGACCTTTAAGGAGCTGGGCCCGAGCGCCAAATACGAGCACTTGAGCAGGTGCGACAATGTCTGAGTGTGATTCCTGCATAGTGCATGTGAGAGGAAGTGAGCGCGTGTGTCTGGTGCATGCTGTGTTTGTGTGCACAAGTGTGCTTCCCTGGGCCAACAGCGTGCAGAAGCACCTGCGGAGGCAGAGCTTCATGCACGCAAGTGGAGCTGGTGTGGCACTGCGGAGGAGGAACCCAAGTTCAAAGAGGCGTCGGAGGCAGCTTGTCTCCTCCGCTCCCAGTCCTGCCGGTGGGAGAGATCATCCTTGGGCGAGAACTGGCAGCCGGACACGAGTTCACGGCTCTCACCAGTAAGGAAGGGCAAACCGGTGCTGTGCGTGTGGGAGGGCTGCCCGGCCCTGGCAGGGATTGTCCCATAAGGGCTGTGTGCTCACAGCCTTCCCACGCAGCCTCCTTAAGGTGTTGGCCAACACCGGAGGAGGGGCCGTGGGGAAGAGGGGACTTATTTGCAAATGATGATAATTGCCTTTTAGGCACAGATAGCAAATTGATTTGCTTCCTAGTCCGAGGCCCATAATCGCTTCATCACTTTAAAATATTAATGCTATACTTCTTTGCTAGTTTCCCAATTACCCTAATTGAAGGCAAATTGGTTAAGAAGGTGCAATGCAGGGTATCAAGAGGTTTAGTTCACTCAAATGACAGTTTTAAACCTTGCTAATCCTATTAGAAGCCAAAGCTGCTAACGCTTAGAGACGCTGCGTCAGCTTACTGTGGGGGGAGGCTGGATGGGGGGAGCAGGGCAGGGGGAGGCTGGGAGGTGGGGGCGTCACGTGACCAGCTCTGAGCGGGATTTATCATTTTTTTAGTTCATTAAGAGGCTGGGGGTGGGGGTGGGAGGCAGGCGGGTGACAGAAAGGGTTCCTGGAGAGGCGGGGTGGAGTGAGAGGAGGGACAGGTGGTGGCATGGGGGGACAGGGCTGGTGGCCAAGGAGACCTGGAGGAAGACTCTGACCTGAATCCCATGCACGCTTGCCTCCATCCAGAGCCGGAGATGAACCCATCCCAGGCTGCTTGGGCCTCTCGGGGTGGGGCAAGAGGCGACACTGAGAGCGATTCGTGGCTGGAGCGCAGGGTGCTGCGGGCGCCGGGACTGCCTGCACCCCCGTATGAGCAGGGGGCGGCACTGGGCACCGCTGAGCAGGACACTCAGCTCCCCTTGCTCTGTCCTTCCTGGCACAGGAGGGCGTTTGGGACTGAGCTACCCCAGCCCCTGATCCAAGTGCATCTCAGTCATGTCGTGGGGCAGGGGAGAGCAGGCCAGCAGAGCCAGATGTGCCTCCTGTCCGCTTCATGAGTAAACAGCCGGAGTTCAGCTGGGCCACGGGGCTGTGACCACATTGTCTCATTGCTTAACTTGAACTTGGAGAAGATGTCTCCTCCCTTCTCTTTCCCAAGATCTACCCTGGACTCGGCAGCCTGAGACCAGAGCCGGCAGATCTCTCAGTGGCATTCCCCTTCCCTATTATGGATGGATGGGGACATGGCATGGGCTTGGTGCCAAGGTTATACCCTTCCTGCCACTCCTGCATGGGCCCTGTCCATCTCCTTGCCTCCTTCAGCATGACAGACCCAGCTACTGTAGGTACAGCAATGGAGGTCTGTCCTGGACAAGCCTGAAGGGCTTGGGAGATGCAATGCAGCCCAGAACCACCCCTGGGAGGTGGCACCAGTCATTACCGTTCAACGTTAATGGGAATCCTACCCCCTCCCCTGCCTGCCACGAACCAGTCCCACTGCCTGAACCTACCCAAGCACCACACACTTGGGAATCACAGCTTCACCAATCCTCGGGGCAAGACTGCAGCACAGCTGAATAAGTCTCTGAGCGTTGGGAAGCAACTGAGATATGTGGACAGGTTCGGGGAGGGTTAATAAGCTCCTTGGAATCGTTAAGGGCAGGACCTGGCGTTATCCCCTTCGTTACTGCTTTAAAATAATGACTCGGATACGTGTCCGTGGGACACAAGGGACAGCCAGTCTCAGCGCGCGGTTCCTGCCGCTGGGCGCCATCCCTGAGCGCTGGCATCAAAATGCAGCCTATTGTCAGTGAGAAAAATCAACCTGTGCCAGCACGAGGGTGTGCAATGTCACCTTGCAAAGGTTTGCTGGTTCTCGCCTCTGCCCCCGCTTTTTGGGGGCAGGGGTTATAGAACTGGCTCATTTTCAGGGCTCAGCGCTGCCCCAGGGAAGAGCCGCAGTGGCTGGGAGGCTGGCGGAGGGGAGAGGAAGGGAAGGGGGGCATACGGGGCCATTCGCGCTGCCACCATGGAGGGAAGGACCGGGGCTCCCTTGCTCAGGGCCCGAGGCATGCGCCCAGCTTACCTATCCGTCAATCCGGCCCTGCCCATTTTCACTCAAAATGATCGTTTGCTCCAGAGCAATGTGAGCAGAGCAGACAGGGTCTGACGACAAAACCAGAGGCCTCCTTGAATGAGTAGATTTTGGAGCCATCTTGGGCATTATCCCCATGCTTGTCATGAGCACACGAGAGGCTGCCAGCAAATGCAGTGCGGCTGGCAGAGACCACAGCTCGGCCCTGGCTAGGAGACATGTGCAGCTCCTGATGCATGGGTCTGCAGGATTCACACGCATGTGCCTCTGGGAGCTGATGGGAGAATTGTCCCTCCAGGCCCCCTGGATTACACTCATGGGGATTTATTCCTCCTTAATACCAGGTAAGACCTCTAGTGAGCTGCTCACTCAGTGGCTTTCTGCCCCCGATCAGTCATTACTGCTTCATTCTGGATGCCGAGGATGACCAAAGCCCCGCTAACTCTGACGTACCCAACTAAAGGACAGGGGTGTGTTAATGCCCGCACTACGTCAGGAGCAGGGAGATGCCTGGGCGTCTCTGGAGGGAGATCCTGTTCCTATCATGGGGCCACTTACGTGCTCACCGGGGGGTAATACACTCGCTCACGCACGTGTTTGAGTAGCTCTGAGTTGTCCTCGACCATCCACAACGTGTAATAGGATTCTGCCCTCGGTGTCCAGAATGGAGCAGCAAGGATCCAGCCATGTCTGATCTGGGCGTTTGAGGCTCCAGGGCTTGTGCCTGGTAGATGATGCATGCGAGCGTTGTTCGCAACGCTTTTAAGAGCAGGTCAGACAACCATTTGTCTAGGATGGCTTAGACGGGGGCGAGCCTGCCTCGAGCAGGGGCTGGACTAGATGACCGCAGGAGGTCCGTTCCAGCCCTACTTGTCTCTGACTCCATGCCAACGAGGGATGGGTTAGGCTCTCCAAAGACATGCCAGTGTCCAGGGAATAACTAGGTAACCCAGCCTGTCTGAGCTGTGCCTCTCAGGCAGTCTGCAGGAGCTGGCATCTCATCCCCCTTAATCCCACCAGGAGGGGAGGAAGGAGGTGGATGTGGCCTTTCCCTTAGTCCTCTTCCTCCTTGCCATTGACCACAGCAAGCCCTGCCTCTGTGCCAACAAGTCCATCAGAGCAGGAAAAAGCATCGCGTGACTCAAATCCTGCCCCAGTCTTTGCAAAACTATTAATACAAGAGGCTTGGGTTCCAGGATCTCTTCGGCCTTGGGGGATTTGACCCACCTCTCCCACATCCACCATGCCGGGAACCTCAAACGCCCAGATCGCAAGGCCCCAGGTAGGGCTGAGAGCAGCCTCTCCTCTTTCTCTTAGACCTAGGCCAGTGGGGAGCCGGAAAGAGAAGTCACAAGCCACAAGAAGAGCAAGACCGGCCTGGCTCCCTGGTCAGCAAGGTAGACGCTGCCTGGGTAGAAGGAGCCCTGTGCTCTGGTGACTGATTTTACCCACTATTTAATACAAACTTCAGAAACAGCCCTGGCAGCAGGGACCGTGGCACAGGAGCCCCTCCCAGCTGGGGCCTCTCGGGGTGCAGCAGGCCTCCGGGGGGGTCCGGGTAACCTGCCTGAATGGCCGCATGCTCCTACAGTGCGTGTGTTCCCCTCCAGATGTGGCCGCGTTACAGCTGTGCCCGCATCCTGCAAGCGCGCAGAAGGCAGTGAAGGCAACGGGAATGGGAGCCAGCAGACATCGCGAGAGGGCTCTCTGTGACCTGCCAGAATGGCAGCTCTTTCTGCTTCTCCGTTCTGTGGTACCAGAGTGTTATCCTCTATTAGTGATAATCCTCAACCTTTCTGGGTGCCTGCAGACCCCTTATGGGCGTCCCAGGGAGGGAAGGATTACAGGCCTCATTTTACAGGTGGGGAAACTGAGGCACGGAGCAGAGACGGGAACTGCTCAAGGCCATGCAATAAGCCAGCCGCAAAGCCAGGAAGAGTCAGGGACTCCCATTTCTGAGTCTTTGCTACCAAATCATGTTTCCTAGGGGCTTTGGCTACAGCGTCTTAGGCAGCCACCAGAATTGCCGAGAGATAATAGTCGTCCAGCTCGCAGCTCCCGGAGGAGGAGGGCAACGACCCTCTGTGCCAGCCGCAAGCTCGCGGTTTGTTACTGGCTGCAAATGGGGCAAGACGGCATGAAATGCTGGGAGGGAGAGAAGCCTACTGGTTACGCAGAGGAAGGGCCCTCGGGGCTCCAGGGCTGGAGCCTAGTCCCAGCTCTGCTTCTCGCTGGCTGCATGGCCTTGGGCAGGTCACTCCACCACACGAGCCTGGCATATTTTCCAGCACCCTTCCCCGAGCATGTGGGCTGTAGGCAGAGGTGTAACGAGGCAGCCGGGCACCTGGGGCGGCTGCAACGCACAATGCAGTGGTGACTTCTTGCTGCCGCCTGCTGCTGGCGTGGTTGTGTGGTTGTGGTGGCAGCTGCTATTCTTCTTTGTCCTTCTCCCTACCTCCCCCCACAACTCAGCACCTGGGGCTGCTGCCCCGCTCACCCTGCCTTAGTCACGCTACGGGGTGAAGGACTAGGCAGATGTCCACGGAGATGGTGTCCCTGCCCCAACAGCGTACACTGGGGGAAGGAAAGGACTGCACACGGCCAGACTCGATACTTCGATAAAAATTCACTAAACCCATATTCTCCAGCCCTGGCCCCAAAGCCCGTGGCATCCAGGGGGGCACAGCACCATCGGGGCTCACTGCTGCAGAATCCTACAGTATACTTTACATGAGTTCAGCTGGCTTAGTCCTCTGGGGACAAGAGATTCAGGCAGATTAGGCTTCACTAAAATAGGCAGGTATTAGTGACCTTAGCAGCCTTCAGCCTCCCCGAGCTATTTTTCTGATCTGCCCTATTTAAGCCTACAGTACCTGCTGAATGGATGTACCAAGGGAATGCACTCAAGCAAATAACCTGCAGGATGAAAACCAGTCCTTGTATAATTGTTCTAGTCTTTTCCCTTCTAAAGAAAGAGACCTTTTCGCCATCCAGATCCTGAGATGAGGCTGAACTGTGGCTGTGTCAGCTCTGGAGGGAGCAAACAGCCTTTCCCTTTTCAATTCAGTTGAATATTAAAAATCGCGTAGTGGGGCCACGGATGGGAACTGCTCATCTGCAAAGGCTACCAGTGCTTGCCCAGGGCAGGGGGGAATTGATGGAGAAGGCAACGCCGGCTCGGGGCTACTCCAACCGGGCTCAGCATGCTGCAGAGGGACTGGCCGGGGCACGAGGCTAGCCAGCTGGCTCAGTGTCTACACGTGCGTTGCTGCACACAAAAAATCTGCACAGCAGCGGGGTAGGACTTGTATTCATGAGACCTGTCTTGCCGTGGAGTTTATTAGTTCCACGCGCCCTAATAGGGCTGCATGTGTAGATGTGTAGTGAATCAGTCAGCTGCACAGTAAATGTCTAGTGTAGGTGCTCCTGGGCAGTTTTACTTGCCCAGGCTACTGCTTAGCAGCAACAGCTTTGGCAGCAGTCCTGTGCCCAGGCTCTGGGAGCAGATCCAGCGCACATCTATGCAGGGCTGTGCTCCGTGCATATTGGTTACAATACAGGATTATGCAGGGACTGAACTGCGGTGACGTCTGGGGTGGGACACGCCAGCTGCCTACGCAAGCGTTCGAGGCAAGGAGAGGCAGAGTCCCAGCTCTGTGTCTGATCATCGAAAGAGGGAGAATGGCACGTACTTGCCTTGGGATCTGAGAGTGCGTAAGCTCTGGGTCTGAAGGGAAATAGGTTTGGAGCCGGTTTTGCAGGAACGAGACCCACCTTCCAACCTGCTCTTGGTACTTTACAGAGAGGAGAGAAAACTGCCCTGTGCACCAAGGACTATCAGTGAGGGCCCTGTTAAGATCAACGACACGTCGTGAGAGCCCACGCTGGCAGAGACAGCTCCTACCCCAAACAGTGTGCGCAGCCTATTTGCTCAAGAGAGCGCAAGGGGAAGGTGGCAGGTCTGTAGGGGCACTGGGAGTGTGCCCTGCCCGCTGCACCACAAAGTCTCACAAAAGAGAAAGGCGGTCATGTAAGTGTGTTTTAGCAAGAGAAAAATAAAAAGGGAACAATTTTCACTAGCTTCCCATTGTGCGTCGCTTTAATTAGGAATCACATGCAGCTCCATTCTGGGGCTGATTCTGGATTTGGGGCATTTCCAAATCATCACTGTGCAGGTTTGGCTAGGAAGAGAGATGAAGTCGCAGGCTAGGAATGGAGACGGCCAGGCAGGGCAACACATGCTCTCTGCACAGAGGTGCGACTAGCAAGCCTGCCTCCTGCTCCTACCCCTTGCAGAAATAGGCCTCCCCTAGCACCTTCACTGGTTTGCTGCAAATGCTAGAGTTACAGATTTGTGCTCACAGCCTTCCTGGGGCAATACTGGGGCAATAGTGCATTCTCCCCCGCACAGGAGGCATACAATCCCAGCAAAAAGATGCCAAAATTGACCGCCTCGGTGATGCACTGGGCATTTCTGGTCCAGTTCTGATGCCAAGGCACTGGGTTGCTACTCGCTTGTGATGCACCGACGTGGTGCGCGAAGAACGTGTCTAAATCCAGCCTTTGGGATGCGACCTTGTGGTTCCCTGTAACTCCAGCTGCTGGTGGATGGGACCTGGGGCTGAGCTGTGCCAGGCTGAGTATTATCCCTTGCCTCTGAGGCTGAGGGATAGGGAAAGCTCCTGCCTTTTCTGGGAAGGAGGCACCGCAGCAGTCTGCCATCAGAGCCAAGTTTTCATGAGAGACCAGGTTAGCTGAATGCAACTGTGCGTGCGGTGAGGGGGCTCAGGGCCACGCAGCCCCAGAGGACCAGGCAGCGCTGCCCCCAGCAGACTCCGCTGCCCCAGGAAGAGATGGGGCATGGGCTGAGGGCCCCAGCAGATCACTGTGTGCAGGGCTAAGGGAGGAGAGAGAGCAGCCAGGGCACCCAGCTTGTGGCATCTAAGACCCAGACCCACACAGGCATTGAAGTGCCTCACTTCTAATGGCCAGCAAACTCCTATTGACACCACTGGGAGCTGGGCCCCTAAATAGCCCTTGTATCCCTGAACCTGATTGTCCAGACCTCCGAGGAACCACATCCCCAGGGACACTCGGACCCGCCTGCATGCCTGACTGAGCTGCTCTCACCTGGTGACAGAGCCCCAGACCTGAGCATGGGCCAGCTGGGCAGCACTACTAGGGCTTACATCTTACTAGGGCTTACATCAGCACGCATTTCCCCTTCAACTCATCAAATGTGCCCTGTGCTCTACTTTTCAAGGCTTCCAAATCCATCTCCTGCAGCTTCTCCAAGAAAGAGTACGACTCTTCTTCCTCCTCCTCTTCCTTCTCTTTCACCATCGCAGCCAGATCCTCAGGGAGATCCACATCTCCTCCAGCCACTTGGATCTGGGCACCATCCTGTTCACTCTGAAATGGGGAGAGAAAGCCAGTGAACCCTCTGCCCTGCCTCTAGCCCGGGGCCCCCTGAAGCGGCAGTGGGTGCCAGGGATGCCATAGCTGCAGGTGCCATAGTTATGGAAGTGATGATTAGAAGAGAGGACAAATAGGGCTGCACAGGGGTGTGCCGGCGTTGTGCTTTAGGACCCTGCATGGTATGAAGAGCTATTCCGCTGACTTACCCCAGCTGTCAGAGCAGGTAGGTCTCAATAACAGTGGTCGTCAGAAAAAGCAGGCCATCCCTCTGAGCCAGGAAAACCTGGAAGCAGAGATCTCAAGGGGAAAACCTTGGAGACTGGGAGAAGGGTGCGTTTGTGGGCAAGAGGTACACTGGCTGCACCTGGTAGGATGCCACGTTGCAGGCCTGGCCGTAATTCCCTGCATTCCAGGCGCGCGGGAGGCTGCGGCTCCTACTGGGGGTTGCAGGAGTGTGATGCCACCGGCTGGGGTGTGCCCGTGAGACAGAGCAACATGCTGCTGCCCCCGGCAGGAAGGAGCCCCAGCCTTGGGTCTTCCCTGGAGACTCGCAGAGGTGCCAAACTAATGGCATGGCAGAGAACAGCTGTTTCCTGGCAGGGAGTGTGTCCCTGGCTCCAAGGAGCTGGAGAATTTCCCTGCAGGGGATGGTGCACGCACCCGTCCTGGTTCTGGTGTGGCTTTGGGATAGCGCCAGGCCTCGCCCTGAGCAAGCAACCCATACCTGTGGCAGGCGGTACTTCTCCCGAAGGTGCATTCGGACAGTGGCTCTTCCTGCCTTCTTATGTACAAAGGCTTTGTCCCGCTGCATCCTGCAGGAACGAACAAGAAGTAGCCAGAGTGACCCTCTACCCAGCAGCAGACCCATTCACCTAGCAACAACCTCAGGGCCCAAGGGAGCCCAGCACCGCTGGCTGTATGGTCCAGGATGCCTCAGACCGGATCCCCAAAGACTTGAGGCTGCCCAGGCAGTGGCTGCTTGCAAATATTGCCTGAAAGTCTTGGCTAATCTGCCAAGTTAGCAAGCGTGCCCTCCAGTGACCACACCTTACACTGCACACACTCGTTTATCCCACACAGATGCCCGCAGGGCAGGCGTACTCAGAGCAGAACAGAGAGCCCAGCCCAAACTCTCGGTGCGGTAGATAGACGTGAGCTTCTGCAGAGCTGGAATGAAGGTCACGATCCAGACATACATTGGGAACAATTCAACGTTGCGTGTGGATGCAGTCCTGCTGTACCGCTGCCTCGGGTTAGGCATGGCTCTAAATTTGGCACGAAGATGGACTGGCAGGATGATTGCACGTGGCACTGTGCACCAGGACCCCCAGTGCCAACAGCCATAGTGAAGCATTTAGTTGGGCAGTATCCAAGCACCGTACGTGTCCTGCTCCTTCGCCCCATCCTGATACTTTCATCCTCAGCCCTGAAGGCTGCTGCTTTCTGAAGTGGGGTTTAATTCCAGTGGCTCCAGGCCACCCACAGCAATCTTGGGTGCTGAGCACTTCCAAGAATCGGGCTTCACCCCCTGTCAAGTTGGGTGCCCAAAATCAGGGGCCACTTTTGCAAACGTAGCTCTGAGAAGCGTGCGCCTCAACACCTGCATGCCAGCTCGCAGCTGTCACAGCAGGGCTGGCTGGGGTCCCCGAGAGCTAGAGAGCCGACTGTTGCATGTGATGCATCATTCTGGACTCACATGGGCTAGCTGGGAGCGTAGCAGCTGTCCAGCAACCCACAGCAATGCCACCTCGTAGCCCAGGGCAGGAAGTCAAGAGCTGGAGCACCCCTGCTGAGCCCTCAGGGCTCATTGGAAATGTCCCTTTCCTGAGCCAGCTGGAGTTGCAAGCCTTGCTCTCAGTGGGCTCAACGTCTGCCCTTACCCGGCAGGGACCCTGGCTGGCTGGCCTGCAAGGAGGCCGTAGCTCATCCCTACACACTGAGAGCCAGGCCCTTGGCGAGCAGCCTGATGGAGGGGCTTTGGTGTCTCCCCGCCCAAGCACTCTTTAGGCTTCGCTCCTCTTGCCTTCTCACTCCCTGTCCTTCCCGTGTTGCTTTCCCACCACCTCCGCTATCCTCTTGGCTCCTGAGCCTTGATGTCCCACCTGGGGCTTGCCCCCGGGCCAGCTCCTCGGACTGGCCTGGAGAAGCCCCTTCTTCTCAGCGGCTTTCCTCCATCCAAGGAAAGCTTGTGGAGGAGCACCCAGCACAGCCCCTTCCCGTCACCCACGGGGCTCTGGTGACCCAGCTGGCCTCTGCCCTGGCTCGGTGCATTGCCCATGCCCGGAGCAGCCGGGTGCGCCCTCCCACTCCCTTCCTTCCTCGGGGCTGAGACCGAGCGGGTGGCTGGCAGCCCGCGGGCGCAGAGGGACCCGGGTGGCAGAGGGCCACAGCGGGCAGAGGCTTACTTCTCCTCCAGCAGCTGCCGCTGGTATTCCTCAAACTCCTCGTGGGACATGCCGTTGGGCAGCTCTGCCTTCTTCCCATCCTTGGGTTCCTCCTGCTCCTCGCCTCCGCCCCTGAAGCTTTTCATGGCTGTCGTGAAAAAGGAAGCCATGCTGGCTCCTGGCGGCGCCGAGCCCGCAGAGCGCTTGTGTCTGACAAGCCCTGGGGCCAAGAGCTGCCAGGTCCCGCGCCCTGGGGAGGGGCTGTCTGTGCTGCAAGGTCAGGAGGACTCTCTGTGTCACCGGGACTCACGGGGATAAGAGCGGGATTAAGGTATTAGGAGGGGAAGCTAAAGCCTCCTGGGACCTTGTCACTCTTCTCCCCACTCCCAAGGGTGGCCCTGGGATCTCTCCCGTGCCCCCAGGTGAGTAGCCATGTGGGACTGAAGCCTGGGGGAGGGTCTTCGTTCAGGTCCTGGCTGGTGCAGACGCCTTGGGGATGGGGCTCCTGTGCAACGAGCAAGCAGCCCTGACCCCAGACACTGAGGGAGCATGTCTGCAGTGCCAGGGGGATGGGGCCAGGGCAGTGCCACCAGGCGGGGGCACCCAGAGGTGGGCTCGAGAGGAGTCAGAGAAGAGCAGCGGCTGTGGCCAGAGGGTGAATGGTTGGGAAAAGCCAAGGGTTGGTATATGTGATCCAAGGGGACCAGTGCTTAGTAAGCGAGAGTCGCCGAGGCCTTGGCTGCACTGGTTTCGCCAAGCCAAACCAGTCCACCGCTCTGCCTCTGGCGAGTCAGCGTGATCATGTTGAGGAGCGCTTGATAATAGGGCTATCCAGCTGAAGTATGGCTCAGACAGACCTGGGGACCAGGCTTCCAGCTCTGACAGGCCACAGGCCCTGGGGAGAGAGCTGGGAGGTGGCTGCACGGGCAAAAAGGGTGCACTGAGTTTAGCAGTGTCGTTTCCACGCGAAGGTCCATCTCTCCCTCCCGCCCGGGGTTGCAACGCGCAGGCGGCCGGACAGCCGTGGGGCTCCGGGCCCATCAGAGGAGCTCTGCAGCTGCACAGGAATCACCCCGAGACGAGAGGACAGGTCATAGCCCGTCTCCCAAGCCGGCCTTCACTTCCACGCTCGTTCCCCCTCCCACCACTGTGTCATGCAGAGGCACCGGCCTCAGCCCTTCCTTCAGCCTCTTCAAGCTGGCTGGGATCCCCGTGCCCCCGGCCTCACTCCTTTGGACAGGCTGATAGCTTAAAAGCCTTTCCAGCCACCATGCCGGGAGGAGCTGCGGCTGGGAGAATGCAGTGGGATTGCCCATGCGCTAGGTCCCGAGAGGATTAGGCAGCAAACCTTAATCAAGGTTTGCAAGTCTGGAAGGGATTGGTGTGGGCCCGGCCCTCCCACGTCCGCACACGGGCCCTGCCCCCCACCGCCTTAATCTGCACGCCTCCGAGGCAGCGAGGTTGTCTGCAAGCCAGCGTGACACTAGGGTTTCATCCCCGGGCAGGGTGGGCTGTGGCTCATATGCCCGGGGTAGATGCCAAGCGCTTGTAATCTATATGTAAGCAATTTCCCACACAGCTTCTGATTAAAGTGTAATCCCCGCACCAGGCAGAGCGTGGGGCAGGGACGGCGCCGAGCCAGGGCTAAGAGGCAGAGAGGCGGCGTGGCGCATTTTGGAGGGGGTGGTGCGCTCGGGGAAAAGCCCCGCGGGCTCACCCACCTCCCTTCTGATTTTGCAGCCCGGTCCGCCCCATTTCCACCTTAGCAGGGCTGACCCCACTCCCGTCAGGGATAGGTCTAATTTCAGCTAGACGCTTAAGGATGCTGTTGAGATAATTTATTTGATTTAATCAGAGAAGCTCAATCCCTGGCGGGTCAGCTGCTGGGGCAGTGTGCTTTGTCTCTCTCTGAGGCCAAGAAGTCACAGGGGCAGAGGGAGGCAGGCGCACTGGGTACCTTGTGGGCCAAGCGGGATTTTGAGTTACCCTGGGAGGTCGGACTGCCTTTGACTCTTCCTGGCACTGACTCTTTTATTCTTCCCCTCCTGCTGCTGCTGCTGCTGCTTACGCAGGGGAGGTTCATCCCGAAACGGGAGCTGTTCCTGAGGAGGAAGACCCCCGCACCCCACACACATCTTCCCCCAAAACTTGGCTGGGGCACTCGTAGCAAAGCAGCAGTAGGTCCTAGCAGGATGCACAGGCCCCAGGGACCCTCCAGGGACCCATGGGAGACCACCCAGCCTGAACAGACCTGGCTGTACCTGCGTGGGGCTCAGGTCTCTGGCATCACCGCCTGCCAATCTGAACAGGGATGGGCAGTGCCATGGGGCAGTTTGGGTCTAAGCCGCTGTATGGCCCAGTATCACTGGGGTGGGCCAGGCCAAAATGCTGCCTAGGGCCTCTGGGGTGGAGGCAATGAGGAGGATGCTGGAGCGACAGAAACAGCACTGGAGATGGGAATGGGAGTGTGGGGAGAGCAGAAATTCAGATGCCTGCCATGCTCAAGGGATCTGCCTTTAAGTCTTTGCTCCATCACCGGCCTCTTGGGTGCCCCTGGGCAAGTCTGCTGGCCTCCCTGGGCCTCGTATCGCAGCTGGTACAAGGGGCTGCCCCTTTGTCCCGCCCCTGGGGACTGTGAGAGGCAATGAGTCCCAGACTGGGAGGGCTTGGATGGGTTTGCACAGTAGCCCCTGCGGGGCCTGGAGCCTTCTCAAACCAGGCTGATGCTGTGGTCCCGGTTGTACAATGTGCTGCCAGCTGTTCTGGTCAATGGGTACAAGGGCCAGCGTGCTGGACACAGCAGCTGTAGCAGGGAGCAAATGTTTGCCCCTGTGCAGGGGCCTGTGCCCCACTGAAACCCCATGGAGTGCAATGGCCCGCACACCCACCCTGCGGTCAGGTCTTGTGAGCAGTGCTCCCTGGACTGCTGCATCAGGGCAGCACCCAAAGGACCTGTCCGGATGGGCTGCTGCTGAGTGTGTTTTGGCAGCTGTCAGGGCCAATGCACTGGGGCTTGGACCAGGACCTCCACGGCTCGAAGCTGCAGCTGGAGCTAGGACAAAGCGCTGCAGTTGCACAGCTGTGACCCCACTGCCTTCCCCATTTGAGGGACTCGGTGAAGAGGCAGCAGGTAGCACATAGTCCGGAGGGCTGCTGTGTTCACAAGATCGACATCCTGATTAAAACAAAAGAGGCATGAAGCTCACAGGCTTCTTTGCTCCAACATGGCAAGGACAGGGGTTGGGCAAAGAAGGCTGCATCGTCCGTGCTGAACACCTCTCACTCCAGCTGACACCAGCTCCTCTGCCAAGGAGACCTAAAGGGCCTTGTGTTAATTATGCTAAGGAGGGCAAGGGCAGGAAGGGGGCTCCTAAGCACCCCCAGGACACAGAGGTACAAACATTTCACCAAGCGTTTTGGGCATCCGACCCTGGATGGCTGAGATGTGAGAGCAGCGGGGAGGGCAAATGGACAAAACCTCACCCGAGCATCAGTCTGCAGGAGTGACTGCAGCATGAGAGAGCATCGGGGACAGTGGTGAGCTCTGCTTTGGGTATTGCCCATGCTTCTGCACTTCGGTGGTTGCTATATGGGGCCAGGAAGGATTTTTTTTCCCCCCTCCTGCTGCTGCTGGTGTCAGGGTTTACTTATTTTTTTTGGTGGCAGCCAAGGCTGAGGATTATGACTGGGGTGCACCAGTGCTCCTGCTGGGACTGAGACCTGGAGAGTCCCGGCTGGAGGATTTCCCCTCTGCTCAGCATCACACCATATTTGGGGTCAGGAACGAATTTTACCCCATGGTCAGAAGATTAGTATGGCCTTCCTCTGTAGCGGGGGGCACGGCTTTCTTCCTTGGATCTCTCAAGAATATTTTAACAATGCTTGCAGCAGCAGGACATTAGCCACTGTTGTCCCCCTGATCCATCTGTGGCATGTTAGTGCATTATGGCTCGTGGTTGTGTCAGGGTGGGCTGTGTAGGCCTACTAGTAGGTCAGTTTATGGACTTGCATAGGATGGTTTGGATGGGGAGGGGGTGTTGACTAGATGAGGTCCCTTCCCGCCTTACTCCTCTACGATGCTATGATGTCCTCGCACAACCCTTCGGTTGGGGTCAGTGAGAAGACCTGCTAGGCTGGAAGACAAGGGTGGGGTAGAGCATGCGGAGGTACATACAGACATTCGGGGAGGTTAGGTTGCATTAAAAATGGCCACCTCACCTAATTTAGTTTGCCTTGGTGCAGGGCTTATGTTGGATCCCTAGTTAGATCGATCTAAGTGCAAACTGTACAGAAGGTCAGGAGTTTAGATCAGTCTAAAAATGGCTGACCCAATCTAAGTTAACTGTACCTTGGAGGTAGTCTAACTTAGATCAAGTCCGGCGAGACCAATCTAAATGGACTTCTGTACAATTCCCAGTGCAGCCCCAGGGCTGGGAAAGCCGAGCCGGGGGCTCCAGACCTTGGGCTGCACTTTTCCTACCCTCTCCCTGGCACTAAGCTATTTTTAGCCCCTGGTTGCTTGCCTCGCCCCAAGACAGACCATGCTCCCTACCCCGCAGCAGACTAGCCAGCCCCTCCTGGGCCTGCAAAATCTTCCATCCCACAAGCTGCTCCCAGTGCCAGCTTTACCAGAATTAGCCAGTGCTGGGAACCAAGGAACTAAGACAGGGTTGGGGGAGGGCAGGTGGGATCAGGAAGGGGTTGGTTTGCAGAGCAGGGCTGTGCAAGGGCTCAGACCCAGGAGTCAGGATCAAGGGCGCCAAATGCTGCCAGCTGCATGCAACCGTGGGCCTGGTGCCGTTCCAGCTGGCGACGGGGAGGGGTGGGGTCCCCCCTGGCATGGAGCCTGGAGGGGGACGCTAGGAACATGACCATGCTCCGAGCATGTGTGCATACAAGTGCAAATGTTTGCATAAGAAAGTCCATGCACCTGGATGCCAGAGCGTGTATATGAATATATATCCCAGGTTTGCAAGTATAGCTGTACATGAGTACACATGCCTGTATACATATGTGGCAGGTATGTGCATGTGCATGTTCCCTTGGGCATGCAGGTCTAGGTGTCCAGGCCTTGGTACTAGCAGCCTTAGCAATCCATTACTTCGTGGTCTCATTAAAACGAGTGTCATGGGGTGATTTGACCTTTCTAAGTGCCCTGAGCTTAGCCCCACCTGAGACAATTAGCTGCCTCCAGGCGGGGAGGTGGGGGCAGATGCCTGGGATCATGTGACAGCCTGTCAGTCACCTGTTCTTGGGATCCAAAGCGGACAAGTAGCCCAGGTGTGAAGGGGGTGATGGCCAAAACTGCCTATAACACGGGGCAGAAGGAAACACTGAGCAGCAAGACCCAAACATAAGGAAAGAAATCCTCAGACTGTCCCTGGACTGGGGAAACTGGTGGTGTCTGGCTTATCGGACTGACTGCAGGTTTGAGAGCCCAGGGAGGAGAAACTGAGGCACCAGCAGGGACGAAGTGCAGCTGAAGAGCTCGGTGTGGCCTGAGACCTGTAGTATGCTCTGCATTTACTGTCATGGACAATGTTTAAAACCATAAAACACCAAGACAAGACATCAGTCGGGGCATGTTGACACCCAGGTCTCGGGCTGGAGTTCCTCTCCAGCG
Source organism: Caiman crocodilus (assembly GCA_030014935.1). NCBI lineage: Eukaryota > Metazoa > Chordata > Crocodylia > Alligatoridae > Caiman > Caiman crocodilus. The sequence continues at coordinate 3,230,504 of JAGPOW010001806.1, read as the reverse complement.
AGGATCCTGCACCCGGGCGCTCAGGTCCACTCCTGCACCCCGGGAAGGCCAGGACTGAGCTCCTAGCCGTGAAAACACCCGCACAAGGGCGGGGAAGTGGGACTGGCAGGTGGGCAGATAACCCTAACCCTAACCCTAACCCTTTCCTGTGCCCTGTGCAGGGCAGGGGGATTGCTAACAGCCCCTCCTGGGGAAGGACAGGGACCATAACTGGTCTTTTCCATCCTCAGACACCAGGCTTTGGCCAATCTAGTCTAGACTGGCTGCAGCGGTACGGAGAGGGGTGGTTTGGGCTCTGGAATAGCTCTCCTTGTTCTCCCCCCTTCATGCCAGGCCTTGCAACGAGAGACCTCATGTGAGAAGCCCCTGACCTCGGGGTGAGGGAAGCTACAGCACCGGGTGCTGCTGGCACGAGTACTGGCCACAAAGGTGCCCCGCTGACTCCGAGCAATGGCTGCCGCTGATCCTGCTGCCCAGGAGCTGGAGGCGGCAATCAGAGGGGTCCTGGCCTCCCCGCGGTCCCTGTGACAACCCCTGCCCCTCCGACAGCCACAAACCAGTGAGCCAGAAATCAGGGTGCGACTAAGACTGGGCACCGTGATCCCAGCCCATGCCCCTTGCACGCTTGCACCGTATACGCTCACCCCCCAGGCAGTGTGGGTGTGCATTGGCAGCCTGTGCACGTGCTCGCGGGCGCTGCATCCAGATGAGTCTTTCATTCTCGTGTGGGGGCTTGGAGGGGCATCGTTGTCTCGCTGGGTGTGTCAGACCCGAGGAGGATGGGGGAAGAGGAGGAGCTCTGACGTGGGCGCCCCAACTTCGCCATCACTGCCAGCTGAGACAGCCCCCGGAGTCCACGGGGCCAGTCCCGGCGCCAAGGGAGTCCCGTGCGCTGTGTTTTGGCCCCTGGCGAGGGCAGGGACCGCAGCAGAGGCGGCGTGCAGCTCCCCTGCCCCGTGCTGCTGTGGGCAGGGAGCAGGAGCCGGCGGGGCTAAGCGCTGTCTGCATGCGTCAGTGCCTTCTGCAGCTTTTCAGTGAGCTTCTTGAAGGAAGGCCGCTTCCCTGGCTCCAGCTCCCAGCAGTTCTTCATTAGGTTGTAGATGGAGGGTGGGCAGCCATCGGGCGCCGCCATCTGGTACCCCTTCTGCACCATGTCACTCACTTCTTTCAGGGCCTGTGGAGGGGAGAGAGAGCTAGACCGGCTTTGAAAACTTCTGCTCCCTTCTCACGATAGCCTTCCCGCCCACAGAGAAACAAGGTCCACCGCCGCACCCACTGGGCTCTGCTTTTCACCAGAGTCCTGCCACAGCCCCTCCATCCACGCGATCAACCCATCACGCCCTGTACTCCAGTCACTCCTGCACCGCTGCCCCCATGGCACGACCATCACCTACCCCACGCGGTGCTGCCCAAGCACCAGCCTTGGCTCCCCCATGCTCAGGTGCTTGGCACTGCAAGCCCCAGAGTCTTTGTTTGACCCAAGCCACGGGTCATCCAGGTGCTCAGCTGCTAGGAAGGCCCAGCCTGCAGGGACAGGCACTCACCATCTTGGGATAAGGCGCCCGGCCGTAGGAGAACACTTCCCAGAGGAGGATCCCGTAGCTCCAGACGTCCGATTTGGTTGAGAATTTCTAGGCCAGCACAAGAAAGGGGAAGCTGCAGCAGCGAGTCGCAAAGCCACGTGACGCAAGCTACCGGGGCCTGTGTCTTTTTTCTCCCCTTGCTGAAGGGCCTAGGCCGGGGGTCTGCAACCTACAGCCACGGGCTGCATCCAGCCCCTGGAGCCACTGGATATGGCACACAGAGGTGGCGTGTTAGTGCTGGGCACTCCCCCCATGCTCTGCGGTGGCAGGGAGCTTACTAAGGGGCAGCAGGGAGAAGCACCCGTGGCAGCCGGGTCTTAGTGCCAGGCCTTTCGGACGTGAGCGGGGTCATTGCAGACCGTGGCTGGGAAAGGTTGCTGACCGGTGGCTAAGGCCCATTCCTGGGTCCTCCCTGGGACCAGTCTGGCCCTTTCCAAGGCATGTCTAGCCCTGGCTCCTGCTGTAACCTTGCTGCACCTCTAACAAGCCAATGACATGACGGGGTCCAGATGGAGTCGGTGCCCACACCTGTGGCTGATGCTGGGTCAGCAGCTGCAGCAGCCAGATGTGTGTCACGATGCCAAACCCCGGCCTTGGCTCCTGGGTGTCTTCATGTACCTGGTTTGGCAGCACCCCCTGTCCCCCACCTCCGCATGTGCTAGGATATCCCAGGAGGCATTGCACCATAGGTGCCGCTATATGTGCACATCCCATAGGTGTTCCACCCTCTCCAGAGGCATCGTGGGATTACTGCCCGGGGGTTGGGGTCCTTTCACAATGCCCGGAGACAAACATACTGCGAGGGCCAGAGGGGCACACAACACAGGGTGAGACAGGACTGGACTGGGGGCAAAGCTTCTGTGTGGGCACAGACCCACAAAGCTGCTGTACCTGGTCACAGCCGGGTGACAAATCTTGGCTGGAGGTGCAAGGGGACAGGACCTGAAGGGGTGGAAGCTGGGAGCCTCTGAAGGAAAGAAGAAAGGGGCTGGTTGGGGATGCCCCTCTCACTCACGTTGTGTTTCAGGGCCTCCGGAGCCGTCCACTTCACCGGCAGCCTCGTGGTGTCCACGCCTTTTGGATCAACGTTGGCCAAGCCAAAGTCGCTCACTTTGGCCACGTTCTCCTCCGAGATCAGGATGTTGCGCGCGGCAAGGTCCCTGTGCACCAGCTTCTTGGACTCGAGATAGTCCATCCCCTGCGAGACATCCCTGTGTAGCACAACAGCATTAGTCAGGTTGGGGGGAACCAGGGATCGGGCGTCCTCAGCACCTGTGTGCCGCAGCCAACCCCACCTTGGAGCCACGGGCACTGCAGTTAACCCCATCCAAATGGGACGACACCGCCGAGCTGGAAGGGGCTTGCCCAGCTCTTCCCCTGCTTGCAGTGCAAACCTAGGCACGTCACTGTCTCTTTGGGAAACAGGGATAAAGACAGAGACTTTCCCCTGGCGTGAAGCCGGGATGTCTGGACTGCGCGTGGAGGAAAGAGGTGATGGGAGAGGGCCAAGTGTGAGGATGGTAGAAGGGGAGGGCTCGTCCTGGCCACGAGAGCAGCATTATCTCCAGCCTGTCACAGCCGGGAGCAGAACTCACAAGGCAAACTGGATGAGTTGCTTAACCTGGACGACCAATCTGCCTCGCGAGCGCAGGTAGTTGACCAAGTTCCCCTGCCGGAGGGAGAAGGAGACCCATCAGAAACCACAGGCAGCTGGGCAGGGTTCTGCATTGGTGGCCCCAAGCCCTCTGATGACCCCCCAGCCAAGCCTTCACCCACCCATACGCCGCCTCCTTGATCTTGTTGCATCACAACCTGCGAGAATGGCCTCTGTGGCTGGCTCAGACCCCTCTTAAATAAGAACCGTCGGCCTTATTCCACCACAGGGACCTGGTCTGAACAATTCCCAGTCTCCGGTGACCCAGGGCAGGCACTACCGGCCACAACCACTACCCTGAGCTTGGAGAAGGGAAGCCGCGAGCAGGAGTCATTGTCCCTTACTGGGACTTGCCTTGCTCTGGGCATCAGCCAGGCCCAGGAAGTGCTCACCTTGCTCATGAACTCCATGACAATGTAGAGGCCGTTGTGCAGGATCACACCTAGCAGGCACACCAGGTTTTTGTGCCGGACTTTCCTAGAGGCAGACCAATGTTAAGGGAATGCCCTGAATCCGGGCAGATTGCAGTAACTGCATGCAGCGCGTGTGTGGGGAAGAGTGGGTGGCAGCTGGAGTGTCTCCAGGGAGCCTGCACACACATGCACACCCACAAAGGCTCAGGCTACACACGCATGCACGCATGCAGCTCTGCACCTGTGAGAGAAGGGGCTGATCTAGCTATCCCCAGGGCACATGCACATACCTGCATGCAGGCCCATGGCAAAAACCTCTGTGCCTCTCTAAGAGGGAGAGACAGCACACATGTAGCCTCTCACTTGTGTGAGGGAGAGAGCCCGGAGAGCTCACACAGCGAACCCTGCACTTGCCCAAGGGGCTGAGCGGCCTGCTCTGTGGCTGTGAAAAGCTTTCGTGCACACAGGGCTGGGGCTGCAACCCCGGTTTTTGTGGGATGATTATTTTTGCAGAAAGAAAACACATGCAGGACAGTGAAGTCAGAGGACAGCTGAAGCCCACAACCCTCCCCCCATGTCCTTTAAATGGAAAGGCAGAGCAAGAGTGCTTGGCACAAGTGCACACAGCTGGCATTACCCCAGGGTAAGGACCGGCTGTGCGACACTCCTCCGGCTAGGCAGGGTAGATCTGCACCTTATAAACTAACTAAATCAGAAATGCTTTTGCAAGCAGCACCTGGCTTCACAAGATGCTGTGAAACCTGCCTTCTGCCTAAGTGACTTCTAACCTGGCGAGCTACCCTGCTCTTCTCTCCGGCTAACCGCAGGGAGCCACTCTTGTGCCACAGAGCCAGGGGGAGGAAGGAGCAGCGCAGGACTTGAGCCCTGGTGGTTGGGCCAGGCTTGGAGGAGAGCACACAGCAGGGCAGTCTGGGGTGCACTGCATCGCACACACTCAAACACGCTCACAACCTCCCAGTCTCACATACACCCAGCAGCCTTCCTGCAGGTTGACATTTATCTCCCAACTGCTTGTGTCTCCGCTCCCCATCCCGGAGTGCAGGGACCCCGGAGGGCTGACTTGGGGGCGGGCTGCCCCTGCCTCACCGCTCACTTACGTCATGGCAGCGGTTTCGGAGAGGAAGGCCTGAGCAGTGACATCGCACTTGATGTTCTTCAGAGCCACCTTCTGCCCCATGTACTCTCCTTGCAGCACGTCTGCGTGGGCGAGCATGGGGAGAGAGGGAGAACACTGTCAGCTCCTGGGGAAAGCACGTCAAGACTGAGCGGGCAGCTGGAGGCCAGGGGTGGGAAGGGCGAGCTCTGCACCGAGCTTGCAGAGCCGGTGGAGGAGGAGAGGTGTAAAGAAGGAGCCCGGCCCGCTCAGCCATTGGAGCTGGAATCGGCCACTAGCACGTATCTCCTTGGGGTCTGGTGTCCACAGACCCCAGATCACCACGGCATATCACTGCCCCATCCATCCAAGCATCATGGGACCTGAGCTCCCCGTTCAGCCAGCCCGACAGGGCTCCCCCAGCACACAGGGGCTCTCGCTGCCCAGGCTAAGTCATGCACTGGGTGGACAGGTCCTCCATGGCCTCAGGCACCACGCACGCACGCACGCATGCACAGCTGTCCCAAACACTCACCTCCAAACTCGCCTTTCCCTATCTGGTGGCCAAACGTCAGGTGCTGCAGCTTCAGTAGCCAGCCGGCTGGGCTCAGCAGGGGGGACAAAGCAGACCAGTTACTAGGGCAGTGCAAGGCTCTCCCCTCCCTGCCTCACACCGCCCTGGCCTCTCGGTGAGCTTGACCCACTTCTGGCCCACGCGGCTTAGGCAGCTAGAGAACCAGCTCTGTCCTTCGAAGACCTCTGGACCTGGGGGGGTTTCCTTTCTCCCCACAAGTACTGTTTCTTTAGACCAGCATGTCCCCCTGCCTACCCCCCCGGTCCATACTGACCCCTCTTTACCTTTGGCCAGCTCCTCCTCAGCAGACTTTGTCCCAGGTTTTGGTTTAGGTTTCACCAGCTTGGTGCAAAGCGCTCCCTGCTCCTTCATATAGTGCTGCGGACAGACAGACCAGGTGAGTCAGGCGGTCTGCCCGGGGGGGTCCTGACACCCAGCATCACAGGGTCAGGCTTGTGCCACCGAGAGCAGCTGCTGGGACGGGAGGGGAAGCGGCAGTGCGGCAGGTTCGTCCCCCACCCCCGTGCTGACGGGGCTGGTTGTAGCCGAGTGCTCAGAGGGAGGTGGGGTAGCAGCGCCCAGGAGCAAGGGGATCTGGGCACTGCCTGCTGCTCCCTGCGAGAAATTGCATGCGACTGTGTCAGTGGAGTGGTCCCAAATCCCAGTTCAAGGTTAATGGTGCTAGTGACAGTCAAAGGAGCTGGGAGAGCAAGCGGCTCTTATCCCCGGGAATGCACTACCAGCTCCTAGCCCCAGGGCGAGTGCCCAGGTCTCTCCCAACCCAGGGCAGGAAGCGTGGCCTAGCAGGTAGAGCACCAGGTGCAGAAGCAGGAGCCCTAGACTTATCTCAGCCTTGCCACAGACTCCCTGTCTGCTCTTAAACAAGTCACTTAATCCACCTTGTGCCTCAAGTGCCAATCTGTAACGTGTGGGCGATGCCCCTGACCCGAGATGTCCAGCCCCAGCTGTGGCGTGCCCAGGCACCGCGATGACCAGGGGCAGAGGTTCAGCAGTCAGAGCCGCTGGGTGGCACTTGGAGCTCCCAGCGAGCATGTCCCAGGGGACGACGGCACCAAGACACCTGGGCTCTGCAGCTGACTTGCTGTGTGACCACATGGCAATCACTTGCCCTCTCTGTGCCTCAGTTTCCCCGCCTGCTGGATGGGGTGTCTGCTTCATGGAGCAGCGTAGGGTGCATTCCCCAGTTGATGCCTTTGTCTTCTCATGCAGCGGGTGACAGAGAGGTGAACAGACTCATTGCTATATCTATGAAGCGCACTGTTTCCTTCCGCTGCACTGCAGCTCTTGGCAGCTCTTCTATATTTACAACCTGTGGTTTTGGCTGCTGTCGGGTTGGTCACGATGGCTGAGCGCAGCTTGGGAAACAGGGCGACGGGCTGCCACCCCCTTGGGGTCTAGGATCTGAGCTAATCCCACACCACCAGCCCCGTGGGGCCTGACCGGTTCGGTGGCGGTGGTTTCCTTGCTCGCAGGAAGACCTCGTGATCCAGGGCGGCTCCTGCTGCCAGGGTAGAGCGGGGGCCCCCCAGTTTCTTCTTGCTCACCTCAATCATATCCATGAGGTTGCAGAAGCGGACGGTGTTGTCGATGGTCAGCTTGTTCTCCTCGTAGATGATGCGGTAGTGGATGACCTCCTTGCCGAAGCTGACGCACAGCACATAGTCCCCGGGGTGCCGGATGGACTCGCGCACCAGGAAGAGCCCGTCCTCCGGGGGCTGAAGCGCCTGAATCGCGTCCACGCCGGAGATCTTCCCGTGGAACCAGCTGAAGGAGACAGGGCCGTCTCACTGCCACGCTGGGTCCCGCTGCCAGACCCGGAGCAGGTCGCTGATCCTGTCTCAGTCAGAGCAGGGCCAACCCCTTCCCAGCCCCGTCCAGTGTATTTTTCCTGCCATGCTAGGAAAGACTCCACGACCCGGTTTGTAGCGGCCTTCACGGTGACAGGGGAGCAGGACTGGCCACGGCATATCCACGACAATGTCTCCTGCACAGCGTGACCGTGCCCCTGCCCGTGCCACCGAGGGGCCCCGGCTGTACTCACGGCATTAGGCTGAGCTTAGGGTCAACGCGGATGGCGTCGCGCTCCCGCACTGAGCTGGCCGACAGCAGCCCCTCCTCGCCGGTCTCGTTGTGTCTGGCTCGGTACCAGCCTTTGCTCTGAAGGGACAGCAAGGAGAGTGCCATAGCCATCACTTAGGGGGGTGCCCTGCTTCTGGGGAAGGAGCGTCTGGTACTTCCCCTCGCCCTGTGAGCCCCCCTTGCGCTCCCCCTGCTCCACCCCATTTCTCCTCGGGGTGAGGCCGGGGGGTGTTAGCCCCACTGCCAGGAGAGGGTGGGCATCCTCCCTCTCCTCGCCGGTCCCCTTCGCGCTGGCTTGGCCCTGGGGAGTGGTCCGTCCCCTGGTCCCTCTGGGCCACCTGCCACTGGCCTGATGCTGCAGCTCTGCCCCCTTGGGCCCATTCCCCCCCAGCCCGATGGCTCACCTCGCAGGCCTCGATGATGGTGATGATGTCGCCCTTGTGGAAGGCCAGCTCGCGAGCCTTGGGCTTGCTGTGGTCATGCTTGGCAATGCACTGTGTCCCCGGGGGCCAGTGCTTCTGCAGCAGGAGGGGGCAGCGTGAGTGGCAGCCAGGCAGGGGATGCCACCCCCCAGCCCTCCCACACGACATGGCCCGACGGGCCAGCTGAACCACTGCAGGGCCACGGGGTCCCTCCACGCCACTGGTGTGGGACTCACCGCTCACACAGGAGCCCTCTTATGTGGTATGCAAGGGGTGGGAGTACGGCACAGTGGTTCAAGGGGCAGGCGCAGGGCCCAGTCCCGGTTGCCCTGAGGTCTGGTACAATGCCAGGCACCGAAGGGCAGACCAGTGTTCAGGCCTTGGCAGTCGGCAGGGAGGACAGGCTCGGCTGTGCCGAAGGACACCGTCTCCCCGCGTCCAGTGGCTGCAGGAGAAGGTGCAGGGATCCCCACTCACGGGCAAGCATGCAATAACTGGCCTGCGGGGGCGGTGGGGGGGGGTGGGAAGAGGGAAGTTCTTCCTGCCCAACCCCAGGCAGATGGTGACTGGCTTACATCCTGGAGCACAACAGGCTTGGTTAGCTCCCCGACTAGGTGGTGCTTCTGAGAGAGCTGAAAAGGAGGTGCGGGGACCAGCTCCGTGTGGATTTGGAGATGGCTTTCTGCATGCACACTGCAGCTGGAAGGGGCAAGCAGCTGCAAGGGGGGAGGAGAGGCTCCAGGATTCATGGGGACAGGGTCTCAGCAACCTATTCTTGACTGATGGGGTCCAGGCAAAGCCACCAGCCTCTGCCCCCATGGCCACCTGTGGGGGCCTATGCTTTCTGCTGGCAGCTGTGCATGCACGCAGGCCTGGGAAGGTGCTGAGGATGGCAGCTGGAAACTTCTGCCCCACAGGAAAACACGAGCCTATTGCTCCTGTTGTCCTGCTAGTGCTGTTCCACTCACGGTTGACATGCTGACTGGCTTGTCAGTGCATTGACAGTCACTCTGAGGAAGCCACGTGTCCAAGGGTGCAGCAGTTACCTAGTAAAAAGAAGGAAGCAGCTGCTGGTTTCTGCATAGCCAAGCAGGGGAACATCTGGCCTCTGCTCTGGGCTTCCGCATTGAAAGAAAAAGTGTAAAGCAGCTATTCGAAGAGCTGCTTTGCTCTGCTCTACTCCAGAAGTATAACTGCATTTCAGTCAGGGGGAACACGCTTGCCTCCTGTGGTGTCTGGTGCGATGGATGCTTCAGTTGCTTAAAGAGCAGCTGGTGTGTGCTCTCCGTTCTCGAGCCGGTTTGACCTCTCCGACCAGCCTCAGCCGGAAAGGCTGTGGCAGGCCTGCAGGATGCTGAGTTTTAGGCTGCAGGATCAAAGGCAAGTCGGGCTGGAGGGGACCTCACCACCTAGTCCAGCCCCAGCTCAAGGCAGGGTCATCCCTGGCTAAACCATCCCGGCCAAGCGTGTCCAGCCTGCTCTTGAAAACTTCCCGGGATGGAGACTGCACCTCTTCTCTAGGCAGCCTGCCCCCGTGCTTGGCCACCCGCAGAGTCAGACGGTTCCTCCCGATCGCCAACCTAAATGCCCTGTCCTGGAGCTTGAGGCCATTGCTCCTAGTTAAGCCCCTGTGGCCACAGAGAAAAGCCCATCTCCACCCTCTCTATAAACAGTCCTTCAGGGATTTGAAGACCGTTATCAAATCACCCCTCAGTCGTCTCTTCTTCACACTAAATAACCTCCTTTTTTTGAATCCTTTCCTCATAAGTCCTGCCTTCCTGACCCCTAGCCATTATTGTTGCCCTGCACTGGACTCCTTCCTTCTCCACACGCGGGACCCAAAACTGGTCTCCAGGTGAGACCTCACCAGTGATGAATAGAGCAAAAAAAGCACTTCCCCTGATCTGCAAGTGACACTCCTGTTGATAAGACCCAGTGCGCTGCTGGCCTTTTCTGTACCTAGAGCACACTGTTGGCTCGTATTCATTTTATAGCTGACTCTTGGGACAGGCAAAGTCTGGCCTGTGGGCCGAACTGGACCCCCAGCGGACTCCACTTGTTAGCAGGGTGACCACCTGTCCCTAACTGAGCAGGGCAGTCCCGAAATGGGAACATCAGGTCCTGGTCCTGGACTGCATGACTCCGGGACAGCATTTGTACTGGATTCACAGCACCATGCAGCGACCTGGATTTTCTACCCACCATGGAAAAACACAGGAAACGGTGGGGTTCCCCTTGCAGAGTTCTTGTCTGCAAGGGGCTGTGAGGAGTGGGATGCAGTGGGGTGCCACATGCATGTGCATGCATGCACGCAAGCATGTGGACAGGCGTACAGCCCCAAACAGCAGTGGAGAGCAGCTCCCTCAGTTGCCTGCAGGTAAATCTAGGGGGGGTGGCGTGCAGACTGAGGTCCCCTGAGTGAAAACGGGAGTGGGGCAGGGTTGGCGGCGTTGCCCAGCCACTGCAGTGCCCGGCGCAGGAATGTGCAGCTGCAGAGCCCAGCCGGAGAGCAGAATGGAGCCACGGGTGGCTCATTATGGGGGAAGGTAGCCCCCCATTGCTGTGTGTGTTCCCTGGGAGGAGGTCATATGCCCCCCCAGATTTGTGCATGGGACAGAGGAGGATGCAGGCCTGGGGGTCTCTGTCCTGCTGCCACCCCCCTAGGAGCCCAGTGCTGGCCATCCCGCTATGGCAAGGTGCCCACACACACCAGGCAGCAGCAGAGTTGTGCCCCTCGCTGCTACCGGGGGTGTCTTGCCATGATGGCATGGCCAGTGCAGGTCTCCAGGGGATGGGCAGCAGGGCAGGAAGCCCTGAGACCGCAGTGGGAAGCCCACCTCTGCCCCTACCCCCATGGGCTCTGCTCTGGCTGTGCCATGGGGGGAGTGGAGGGGAGGCGGGCAGGCCTGGGTCCCACTTAGCTGGTCACCCTACCTGTGAGTGCTCAGTTTCTCTGCTTAGAGGCCTGCTGTAGCGTGCGCCTTCTGGCAGCCTCCCTGCACTTCACCCCAGCCTTCTGCTCCCTCCCGCTCCACCAAGGCAGAGCTCCTTCCCACTTTGTGGATGAAAGCAATAAGGCACAGAGAGCTGAGGAGTGGGGTGTTTGAACTCTGCTCCCTTGAATGCATCCCTGACTCCCCTGGGGGCGCGCTAAAAAGTCTTACACCCGTCAGCTTGCCCCACTTCACCCAGCAGCAGAACTGGGGATAGGATGGGGGTCCTGGCTGCACACAAGGGACTGCAGCCAATGCTCCCTGGTGCTCCGGGCCCTGCTGTATCCACCAGCCCACACTCACTCTCTGACTTTTTTCTTTGTTCTCCTTTATGGGAGATGCTCTGTTTCTGCCAGGACACATCTGTGCCAGAGGTGCACAGCCTGCGAGGCACCACGAACGCCTCCCAGGAACCCCAGCTGGAGGAGACGAGATGTTTTTGCTTTCACCCACAACGAGCTTGCTTTGAGCTCAGGCTGCAGGTCAAGTAACACAGGACCCCTACAGCCGCTGTGCGGATGGAAAATGTGGTTTAACCAGGAACTTTCTGCTTCGCGTCATGAAGCCACACAATGTGTTTGCAGGCCCTGGTCACCTCCCTCCAGAGCTGAGGAAGTGAGCCTTCAGGCTGCCAGGCACTGAAGTCTAAGGATGTTGGTACACGTTACACTTATAATAACACGGGCACTTAAAATGCGAGTGTTAAAGCTCCTTAACTTGTGATAAGGGCCCTCTGAAGGTGGGATTATACATTACAATTAGATCTTGTTAACAGCGTAAACCTAGAATGATTACATATTAAGGCTCATTAACAAGTACTAGTGCCCCTTAGGCTTCTTAACATGATGCCACTTCAGAGGAGGATAATCTGTGTGCTGTGCTGCCTGGTGGGTGAAGCTACGAGACATTTACTGTGGACCTGCCTAATTAACATCTCAGCATCTACACCTGCGGCACTAATAGGCTGCAGTAAACTAATACACTCTTCAGCACGTTAGTACTTGTAAATACAAGTGCTGTCCTGCTCCAGAGTTTTTCGTGCACAGTAATGCACATGTAGGTGCTGATGGGACTGGCTGGGGCATGAGGGCACTTCAATGCATGGGCCGCCTGCCCATTGTGCCCCAGCCAGCCCTTCTGCAGCACGTTGAGCTGGGTCAGAGCAGCCCCAGGCCAGCAGGTCAACCCTCTGGACCTCCTGCTAACCAAGGCTGCTCTGACCTGGCTCGCTGTGCTGCAGTCTCAGGCGCAGGTTCAAACGTGGAGCCCGGGAGCAACACATCCCATGCAAACTGCACTGGCATTGATTTCTTCAAATGAATTGCATATGTCAGCACACCCAGCTTGAGTTAAATTGGCTTCTGAGAAAAACCCACCAATTTTCAGTCCTACAGATTCTCAGGAGGCCGAGCTGTCATGCAGGTCTCTATGGCCCTGGACCAACAGCTGGGAACAGCCACACAACAGGCGGGTGCGATGGTGTGAGTGCGGTGGGAGGGAAAAGCTAGGGGGGCAGGATGGAGGAGGTAGGGGGAAGTAGGGAGTGGGTGGGGAGTTGCTGGGCTGCTGCTCCCTCTGCCCCCCCAAATTGCCCTCTCTAACCTCAGGTCACTCCCATGGCACCCTAATTTGCCCTTCTGCCCCTATCAGCCCCTCCACCCGCAAACACAGCTCTGCTGCCCCAAGCAGCCTGAGCGTGGAGGAGATGCCCGTGTGGGGGTCCCCCTCCTTGCCTGCTTCTGGGGTCACTGTAAACCATGCCAAGCCTGTGTGCCCAGATCTGGCCCCTGTTAGGCACTGCCGTGGAAGGGAAGTCAGGGGGACAGGCAGAGAAGGGGCAAGGAGCCACCAGGCAGCTGCAGGGCCCATGGGGGATGGAGCTGGCGGCGTGGGGGCGGCACATGCTGCAGGGAGACTGGGGAGCAGGCAGGGAGGGGGAAGCCCTCCCCTGACTCCTGCTGCTGCTCTTGGACTGGGGTGCAGGGCAGTGACCTGGGGGTGGCGGGGATGATCTGGGGGGCAGTGGCATAAATAACATGTTGCAAAGGTGCGATGGTGCTGGTGGTATTCACCCCGGCTTGCTGGCAGAGGCTTGGAGTGGGGCAGGAACAGAGGTGGAAGCAGCACCCGAGCTGTTTCAGGGTGTTCATTACCTGTCCATAGCTTCTCTAACAGGTAGGTGGCCCTTGTTCAGAGCACGTGCTCTGTTTGCACCTACCTGCGAAGGCCTAAACATGTCTACGGGTGCTACCTCGGAGACCTGTGCTCTCGGGCCTGCGGCCAGCGCCACCCCAGCGCGTGCCCTGCAGCAGCATCGCAAGCGTGCAGTGGCCCCTGCCCCCACCAAAGCAGAGAAGCACCCCAAATCCGAGCACGGCTTGAAAACTCTCGTGACTTTTGACATCAAACGCGAGGTGTGGGTTGGAATCACTGTCTGGTTTCCGAGCTGTTAGTTCAAACTCACTTCACGTTTTTAAACTCATCTGACCCCAGCAGTCTTTCCTGCCCAAGCGCAGGGGCTGGACCCAATGATCTTGTAAGGTCCCTTCCAGCCCCTAAGAGCTATGAATTGTTAAAGACTTTTCTGCAGAGCCACAAGAAGTAGAAACTTCTTTTTTTTAAAGCGGCTAATACTCAAACGGATCACCACGACTCCTGGACCTGCGCCTTTCTGACACGCGCCAAAGATTGTGAGAGTTGAGTTAAAATCTTGAGTGCCAGCAAAGCTGGGTTATGCCCCTCCTGTTTCTTTCTACTCGGTAACAAGAAGTTTTGAATCCTGATATGTCTTAGCATTGTAAGTTCGGCACCTGCCTTTTCTATTTTTGTAGTGGAGGACTCAACGGGCAGCTGGTGAAACACCAGACTCTTCTGGGACGTCTGCTTTTTGTCAGAGAAATGATTTTTATTGCCTTTTTTTTGCTTCTCTTAAGACTGATTTAACCCGGCTGCCTGAAAAGAGTGGAAAGAGAGCTCTCCTTGGTAAAGATTCAGTGCTTTCTAATGAGAGAGCTCACAGGTTTCCTTTGGAAACCTTTAGCAACAACAGGTGAGACATTCCTAATGCACGAAACAAGCTCTGAAAGGAAACCCTGGTATAGCTCTTCTGTGTAAAGAAGCAAAAAAAAGGAGAAAAAGATCCCGTTCCAGTGACTCCCCCTTTTGCTAGGCACCTTCTGCATGCCCCTTGGATGCATACATCAACCCAGAGCAACACCGCACATCTGACAAGGGAAGCCAGTTATAGCCATGAGTCAGTGCAGGATGCGGAGATGAGGTCTCGACTTCCCCATTGTGGAGGAGCCCAGGCACCTTCAGGAGGCGGCTTGAAGTCATTCATATTTCCAAGAAAACTGGCCTTTTGCTTCGTGTTTCTTGGTGACGCCCTCAACACCCGAACCGAATGGGGAAAGGAGATGAGGGGCAGCAGCTGATTGGCCGTTCAGTGTGAAGATGGGGAACGATGGGGTGCGGGGTGGGGGTTACTCAGCATCACGGTGCAGAGGCACTGGCAGTGGTGCTCTTCCCCTTTTCAGAGGTGAGTCACGGTCATTCTCTGCACCGCAAGCGGTTGGACCTCCTATTTCTTTGCAGCTACCAGTATCAAAATGCTAGCCGCGTTGACCTCTTGGCCTTCCACGCGCTGCCCCATACGGATGAAGACTGGCAGGAAGAGAGACCAGCTGCTGCAAGGCTAAGTATATGCAGTAGGTGAGAACGGATTACCCGAGTGAGGTGTCTGGGCCAAAAGGGTCCCCTTGGCCTCCCTGCTACGGCCGCTGCTCGTGCCATGCTTGCTTTTGGCAGGGAAATGAGGTCGTCGGGGAAGGAGCCAGGTAGATGGCCGAGGAGATGGGATCCCTGCCCGTCCCCAGAATGAGCACAGCCCAGACGGGACCCAGCAGGACCGTCCTTCCCCCTGCTCTGCCACCCCACTCCGGGCTGGGGAAGCTCGTTGTGTTTGCACACATTAACCCGCAAGATGGGACACGCTGGGTCCACGTTCACACCAGGAGGAAAGAGCACTTTTAAGCCACGCTACCTAGGGTTTGCCACCAACTTCATGATGAGGTGTTGTAAGGGAAGCACGTTACCTGATGCAGAAACAGCCTGGAAGAGAACCCAGGTTTTTCTTTGACTTGATAGCGCCAGTCCAAACTTGAGTTTGCCTTAACACATCCGCGGGAACCATCTCCCCTCTTGTGCACAAGGCCTCAGGGGTGAACGCTAGGGGCAGCAGCTGCAACATCAGAGGATGCCAGGTCCCACATTTGATTTTACATCGTAAGAGGCAGATGTTTGAGTATAAAGGGGTCCTCTGGCACACACCTGCCTCGGGGTGACAGGGCAGGGAACGAGCATGGACTATTTTTGCCCCTGGCCATTTTACTGAAGCTACTAATTGGTGTCTCACGGGCAGGGCTGGCATTTGGGATGTGAACACCTGGCTACTGGGAAATGTAACCGAAGCAGAGGTGAGGGGCACCTGGAGGAAGATGACTGGGGCGGGAGAGGGGGAAAGCTGGTTGTGCCACCACGATCAGCAGCTAGCGCTGCCCTTTGTGTTGCCTGGAGCTGCCCTGCTTTGCCTCTGATACAAACTCACTTTACTTCAACCTCCGAATGGGTGCCTGGCTGCCAAGACCCTCCAGTTAGTGCATAAGTGCATGGCTCCGTATTGCACTGCTGGTGGCACCCCTATACACCTCTCCAGCAGCATCTACCTTAACAGCAGCGGCTTGGAGGGCTACGGCAAATGAAGAGCACTGGGAAGTAGCTGCAGATGTAACGGGGAGCTAAGTCTTCGAGGGCTGTCCATGTGTGCTGTGGTCACACCCAGCAGGCACTGCTACCCATGGCTGAACACGGTCATCTAGTGCAATCTGTTGATCCGGCAATGCTCTTTACTCTGCTCGGTCGAGGAGCAGTTAAATGAGGTGATATTGGAGCCTTGTTGCTTCCAAAGCATGCCTGGCGTGAATCGACAGTAAGGCGGTATAAAACAACCCATCCCAGTGGGGGCAAAGACCGAACAAGACGTGATAACCCTGTCCACAGCAGAGCGCAGCACAACTGCAGCCTCCGAATTTAGGCACAGACCTCCCCATCCGTCTTTAAGATGGGAACAGCAATAATCTGGCCAGGGGTGTTGTGAAGTGCTTGGTCCTGCCTGACCGAAGTCATGGAAACACTGAGATAGCTAGTCATAGGTCTCAGGATGCGCAAGTCGGCTGCTTTTTCCACTCGCTCTTCCCCCACTATAAACAAACCAACCCAAGCCAATCCCGACTAGTGGGAAAGAAGAGCAGTCATGACAATTAGAAGTGATGCGTGGCACTGCGCGACACCAAAAACAATGCCCAAGCCACCAGAAAGGCTGGCCGTGCCTGCCAAAGCAGCACGTCCCAGCAGATCCTGGCAAATCGTGGTCCCTCCTCTCCTGGGGTGCCTTCTGCGGGAAGGCTGTTGGTGAATGGTGCTGTGAGCAGGGAGCAGCAGGCAGATCGGCACAGCTGGAAGGGGAAGTGGAAGCACACAAGTGCTTCAAAAGAGCACCTCTCGGGAACGTGCCTACAGGTTCCTAGACACCGAGAGGTAGGAGCTTTAGCTTTGCTAGGAGGGGTCAGTCCTGCGTCTGCAAGGGCTGTAACGCTGCTGGATAATCTGGCCATTAGCGGCCTTCTCCATTTCTCTGCCCCAGAACAGCTGGTTTTCCATTCCGAATCTTCCCCTGGGAGTATGCATCTGTGGGTGACTTCAGCAAGAGGGAAGGTGGGCTGCTGGGGAGTCCACGGTAGGGAAGGACGAACAAGAGGTTCATCTGCCCCACCCAGCCCAGGCCACACATCTTGTATGAGCCTGGCCTGGCTTGAAGGAGTCCGCAAGAGCTGATAGGCAGGGGTAGTTCAGGTGATCGGGGGCAAGGGGCCTGGCTGAGACCATCAGATCCAGCTGCAGAACCCAGCTTATTAGAAAGGCCAACATGCATCCTTTTCCTCTCTGCCCCCCCCAAAGCTTACAAATGAACTTCTCCTACACCGCCCTGTGATCCTCGAGCGTACCTTGTCCATGTGGATCCCCTTTCTGGGAGTCCTGGACCCAGAAGTCAGAGCCATTTGGACAAGGACCTCGAAGAAAACCCATCTGGACTATAACATTCTTTGGAACAGTGATTCTCGACTCAAGGCCCCTCTCGTTAGCTTCAAGACACCCCTTGGAAAATGCCAGCTCCTAGTTTTCACTTGTTTTTTGGCTGCAGAAAAGTAACAGAGCAATTCTTCTGTTGCAAAGAATGCAGAAAGGCCACCGCAGGCCAGACGGCTTTGGACACTCTGGATTTCTGGTTGCAATCCCTGGGTGTATCGCATGGATCGTGTGTAGATGTTGCACGCTCAGCAGTGCTGATGTTGTGTTACACCCTGTGACACACTTAAAAGGCTTTCATGGCACCCAGATTGAGAATCACTTTTTATAACTGGCAGCCACCACCGCCCTACGCTAGGCTGGGACGCAGGGCCGAAAGGTGAACAATTTCCCCGGTCCCAACCAAATGAACTAGTTTTAATTGCCTTAGCCTGTGGAACAGAGTATATTGAATATACTTCCTGGTAGATCCCACATATACCGGAGGGTTCGGTCCTTACACCAATTCTCACATGCTTTTGGAAATTGCCCAACATATGGACACCAGACTGGTTTGAAGTGCAATAAGACAACTATGCCCTCAGTGCACAGAACTCCTCCATCTTGAGAGCTACAGGAATCAAAGGGCTCTACGTGCTGCCTTGGAGCACACGTGTGCTTTGGTAGCTTGCAGGAAGCCTACCAGGATCTCTGCACCAAAACTCAGCATGCTTGTATCTGCTTTCTAGGGGCACCCGTCCTCCCCGCCTCGCCCATACCCACCCACACGGATAGCAGGAGGGTCACCTGGGTCCAGATGGACAGCGGTAAAGAGGTGGTACCGAGCTACTCATCCCTCCGACCGCAGCGCTCTTCGTTTGACAGTCACTTGGGTCTCCTCTTTCCCCACCGAGCAAATACATTACGCAGCCGCATTACTGAACCAGCTGGATCTTTGCACTTACCTTCCTGGAGCGTCCATGCAAGGTCCTTGGTGCTAATGTCGGTACAGGTTTGCCCACAGCTTAATCTGGAGCCGAGTCCCAAGATTCGTGGACAATAAACTCCTGTCCAAACAGAGGAGTAGAGCGTTACCACCC
>JAGPOW010001806.1:3168363-3212328 GCA_030014935.1 Caiman crocodilus | reverse complement strand
AAAACTACTGTAGTTATACTGCCTCAGTGTTATTTCCTGATTTCTCTCTCGTTTGGCTCTTCTGCAGACGTAACGTCTTAGAGGTCCTAGTGCCTGCTTCCTCCACAGTCAGGTTTATTATTCACCAGTGATTCATTTGTTGCTGAGGCTAAATCCTCGAGTGACTTTTGCCCCCTCATAACACATGCCCATTAAGGAAATTGAGGAAAGCACTGGCAATTGGCTAATCTGCAATAATATAGCATTTTATGACATCCAGAGCAAACTAGCATGCAAGCGATATGAGCAGAGTGCAATTTACTCCTACAACTTTATTTTTAGCGGCACTTATTTTTAGTGGCAGGGACTGCATAATCACCAGCGGGTGACAACGCGAGGAATCATGAGTGGCAGCAGCTTTCCCACAAGATATTTTGGAGCTTCAAGAAGGGAAATGTGATTAGACTCTAGTAGGAACCTTGCATTCTGGTCCCAGCTTCATCGCTGACCTTCCTGCCGGGTATAGGAAAGTCACTTCTCTGTGTCTCGGTGTTTTCAGCATTACAACTGGTGATAAAAATATTGACCTATCCACAGGCCCATCATGAACAAAATGAGTACCTGCAAAGCACAGATGCTGTGCAAAGGCAAAAGATTATGCAGCCCTCGCAGCCCTTAGTTAGAACCTGTGGACACAACCCGTTTGCTAGAGAGTACGTTGGGCTTTATGCTGCAGCAAAAATGAAGTGGACACACAAGAACTAGTGTAAGTCACTCTGCTCCAGGACAACATTACCCGTCAGGAAGTGAGGAGCAGCCACCACTGTTATAAGTTACATCGGTGGTCTGGTCCTGTGGTTACATCTCCATCCAAGGGAAGCCCTCGGTCAATGCAAATCAGCTGTCCACATTGCGTGGCCAAGTGCTGCAGTGGCACCTACTGGAAACAGACAGCCTGGGCAATGTGGGCATGAGGGCTGTGTGAAATGATGCCGGCAGTTTCGTTTTGGTGCCGTTTCGACTCGTTTCCGGCTCGAAACAGCGAAATCAAAACGAAACAGAGAGCTTTGAAACAACCTCGAAGCAAAACGAGGCGAGGCGAAACGTTCCGAGATTTTTTTAAACGTTTCCAGTTTCGAAGCTCAAGCCGGGCTTGCCTGCAGGAAAAGGGAAACTAAAGTAAGGAGAGGGAGGGGGAAAGAGGGGGGAAGGAGCGCTCTCATTACTGACTGCGTAGCTGGCCAGGAACCGTCATCCTTTCCTGAGGTCCCGTCCAAGCCCACTGCTCGGGGGGAGGGATGGAAAAACTGCATACAAGGCAGCATCGTTTGAACTGCCCCGCTTTCCACCTTGGTGCCAGTTACTGAGCTGTGTCTTCCAGTTTTGCCTGTCGGCAGCTAGAGGTGCAGGGCCCCAGAACCAAGAAGCCTCTGAATCTATGTCAACAGCTGGCAGGCTTCACGGCCTCAGCAGGGGCCACCATCCCTGCAGCTGTCACCCCGCTGCGCCTTAACACATGCAGGGTCACCCATGGCACGAGTTTTGCTTGTCCACAGCTTGAGGTGCGGTTTCCCCAAAACCCCTGCACCCAGCTCCTTGAAACTTGGCAGGCTTCGTGCCCTCAGAAGGGGCTACCATTCCTGCAAGTTTCATCCAAATCAGGCCAGAAATGACAAGGTTATAGGCAGTTTCAAGCTTCCCCATTATAGCCTGTGGGCAAAATGTTGAAACAGCGACACCGTTTCGATGAAACAAAACGGAACAGCAGTTTCGAATCGAAACAAAATGTGAAATGAAATGCTATTCTGCCGAAACGCAAGTTGAAATGGAACGGTGCCGTTTCGCACAGCCCTAGTGGGCACGTGCCCATTCATTACTACACAGTAAACTAAAGTAGCGTCCTCTACCTTTTAGACTCGAGGCACCCCTGGTTAGATTTGAGGCTCCATCAGAAAATGCCAGCTCTCCATTTTTACTTGTTTTTTGACTACAGAAAAATAATATATCAATTCTTCATTTGCAAAGAATTCAGACCATAACGGGTCATAATGTTTTCAACATCATTGGTTCCTGTTTTAAATCTCTGGGTTTGCTTGTGAATCCTTTTTGAACACCTAACAGTGCTAACATTACATGGCATAATACGACACCCGTCTCATGGCACCCCAGGGCGGCATGGTACTCTGATTGAGAATCACTGTATTTTAGAGTAAAATCTATGTTAAATTTCTCCGAGTTATGTCATGTGTCCATACCCAGAAGTTCACAAATCATTGATTTGTTTCAACTCCTGAACAAAACCAAAGAAAGTTGAGAATCACTAGGGTTGCGTCAGCCCAAAACAAAAGGGCTGTTTTCCTGCAAAGTGCTAAAACCCAAGACATTCATTTTAGGGAACAATGTTCCATTTTGGAGCTTAAGCCTTTTCAAATGAGACTCTGGCCAGTTCTGAAATGGTCATTTTTGGAGCAAAGGTTCAATGTTTCATTTTGGGAATGTCAAAACAAAACAGTTAAATATTTCTAATTTGTTCCTTAATGTTTCAGTGGAGACTGTAGGATTCAGACTGAGCTTGGGGATCATTTTTGTTCCTTGCAAAATTGCATTTTTTCCCAGCAATTAAGCAGCTCCCCCAGATAGCTGGTGTTACCCATCACAGTGTCAGCAATGTCTATAGACCTATAACAACACTCTGGAAGGACTTGGCCCTAAAGCTTTCGTATCATATACCTGGGTCATCCGAGAGGGTGGGCATCCTAGGGAAAGGCCTTGGGCTGGCTATTTTGAAAGGTCTGAGATGAAAAGACTCCTCATCCAAGACATGCTGTTGTGAAAGTGACTGATGATTACTTGTGAAATGACTTATAGATCATTGCAAAGAACAGGGACTTCGCAATGTGATTTGATACCTTCGCCATTGCTGCCCAAGGGTATTGACCAGGTGAATTAACAGCTTTTTCATTAAAAGGAAGTTGTAATGAGGAATTAAAAATATAAGCAAGCAGTTTCCTAGCTAGTAACAAAAGCAAAGGACTAACAATTCACAAGGACAATGACTCATCTAAATACAGTCTTTTGGGGCTGGGCTATGATGCTGACAGTGTTTTTCAGACACCTGCTGTTAATTACAGAGCTGATTCGTTTTTATTCTGTTGCATGTTTGTAAAAAGTTGCAAATACGACCACAGGTTCCCTGCGCCAGGCCCAGTATAAACTCGGTGAGACAGTGCTTGCCTTGGGGTGGGTCCGACGAGCACCGTGGGATGCCGGAAGACATAAAGTCCCCTGTTGTGCTCCACCAAGCATGTCATTTTGAAGCACTTTTAAAAAGTGGCTGTTTCCTTCACCATTCCTGTGGCACTTCCAGCTTCAAAGGGCACATACATCTGCCTTGGCATGCTTCAGTGGTATTTGAATGGGGTAGTCATACTCCCCCACCAAGTCACAAAATGGCCTACTCTGCTCCTTCCCAGCTCTCCTGTGTATTCAGCTGTCTTCTTACTCCAGTCTCAGCACAGGGAGCAAGGGGGTGAAGGGGTTTTGTAGAGCACCGGTAGAGCTGCTAGAATAGATGTGCCAGAAGCAGTGGAGCAGTTTCATACGATCAGACTCTAAGGTGGGACCCGGGAAGGAGAAGCTGCAATGGGCAGCATAGAAACAGATTGAGAGCCTTCCAACAAAGCATGGGAAGAGAAAGCACGATGGCCGAGTTGCAAGGCTGGGCATAGATCCTAATTATCCAAAAATGGTTCCATCTGATTTGATTGCAGAATACCAGATCCTAAAACCGTATGTCGAGGTACTATCGTTGCTATAAAATGGTGTTGCGGCGCTGACTTTTCTTTTGCTTGAAGTCAACCAGGCCTCCATGTTCCCTCTGCCCACCACCCTCTTTAAAATCTGAAGTTAACCGTGCAATTAAATTCTTTGAAATTAGGCCGGAAACAACCCCCAGACTTATACCAGTTATAGATTTTATGCATGATGCATTTCCTCAGGAAACTGGCAATCAAAAGCAGAAAGCCTTGCAACAGGGCTAGGTTAGTTAGTCCCTAAGCCTGCCCACAAAGTAGCAGTTTCCTTTCCATTCTCAAATTATTATTTTCTTTTGCACTGACTACAGCTGAAGACATGAGGGATGAAGTATTCTAATGAAGGGACAAAAAAGAAATCTCATTTTAAGCTTCCTGTGATACCTGTCCTTGGGGTGGTGGGGAAGCATTTAGTAAATGCTTCCCGCCACTGCAGCCAAGCGCGCAGGTTCAGCAATGGCTGTGTGAAGGTGCGTTAGCAGCGGAGGCTCCAGGCAGCACCCGAAGTTTTCCCTACCATATAATACCTAGTGAAAGCAGATCTCGGTGACGCTGCTGAAGACGTCTGCCCCAGCGCGTTGCCACAAATCCTGGCATTGCTGGAGCTGAGCTGGCTGTTAGGAGAGAGGGGAATTTTAAGCGGAAAAAAAAAAAGCCAGCATAGGTTTAAAGTAAATATTTTTGATGAATTTACACCAGTGAATTTACACCTGAATGAGGGAGTGAGATTTGCATGGGATGGAGGTCTGGCTGTGCTGGTGCAACAAACTTGATCTATGTTTCTAAGGCTGACGATCTAATTCAATGACCCAAAGGTCTTCATTACTATCCAACCACGCTTCAGTCATCAAATCTGCTTTACCATGCACTGTTTCAGCATTGTAGTTTCTTTCCTCCTCTCCAAGCTCTGTCTTTGTTCCTTTGGGTCAGGAAATCTCTTGGCATTTGTGAGAGCTTGGAAACTCCCTTTCTAACTGTCCTTATATGCTAATAAAATGCTTTGAAATGCAAACTTTGGCCTGATGAAGAATGCCTTGCATTTGAAAGCTTGTCTAACTTTGGACCAAATGCATGGTTGTAATAATAAGATATTACCGCTAAAAAATCCTTGTCTTGCATAATTCCTGGACTGTCATGGCTACAACATTAGTTTAACACTACCAGAAGACTGGGTAGGGGCAGAGGTGACTTTAGCTGCTTCAAAAGGAAGCTGCTGTTGGGGAAGGAGCTGTGATTGTCATAGCTGCCTGCTAAAGTAACCATAGAAATGAGCTAAAAATGGCCTCACACCACTTGGATCCCAACAAGAGCATACAACAGGAGCGTGCAGACATAGCTGGTACTAATCAACCGCATGTTTCCATAACTACCCAGGGGCTGGTGTAGTAGTTCAGCATTCTGCTATAGATCATTGAGCTCTGCGTCATGATTGCTGCACATCACTACTCCAACCCAGAACAATTTGCTGGGTTGTTCTAGATCCACTAATAGACTTTCCAGGTTGTGTTGCTTAGTCTATATAATCTATGTTAGTTTTAGGCACCCAACCAATGGCCTTGAGTTGTGATCTTGTGACAGTGGTCCTGCTTTTTGTGCTTTATTGTTCCAGTGACTGCTTTTACTTCCCAATTCTTACTAGGAAAACTCTTCAAATGGATGAGAAACTGTTGTGCCAGCTCCTCTGTTTTGATCCAGGTAAGGTGCAAGGCTTCCTATGCTATGCTAACCACCCTTATCTCCCATGAATGACACTAGTGATATATGGTGTTTAGCACATCATGGAAGACAACACAATGTAGGATCAGGTCTTTACAGCGGGGTTAGGCAAGTTCTGATGTATAACTGTATGGAAGGATGTCACTGGGTTTTACCCTGGGAGAGGAGCTTGTTTTTGTTACCAACAGAGCATCGAGCAAGCAGAACAGCAGTGGTTAAATAATGCCATACCTTTATTTAAAACAGCTTGCACAAAAACAAACCTCATCACAGTCCTTTTTTAAAAAAAATTGCTAAATGATCAAAAAGATCAAACTAGAAAGGATGTTTAATTTCCCACCAACACTGTGTGCTGTTAACAAAACGAAGACGTGTAGTACCACAACACAGCATGTGACTGCTCTGAAATGTTAATTTCTAACCTTTACATTTTCTACTGTTAGGTGAGGAGGGTTTTCTGGAGCAAGGCAACAAACACAGTCTCTTTCTAGCAAGTGAGGAATAGTTTTTAAAAACCTACCCTGCTGTAAATCTGTCATTCTTGAATATTTTAACTGAGCAGCAAAGAGCATACATAGCAGGCAAGGAAAAGAAGTCCATTGAATACAACACACACAATAATCGAACATGGGTTTTAAACAATGCCAGTGAGATGGGACCTCCAAATTGAAACCATGCTTTATTTGAGCGTACAAACCCTTTCTAAAAGCCCTGCATGTGCCCTCTGGCTTGCAAAGACCCAAGTATAATGCATGTTAAAATGGCATGCACCAGCCTTAAATTAACAAGGGGCAGTTTTTGAAGATTTACTTTCCTTTTTTAATTTTTTCCATGTACAACTGCCAGACTGTGGGCACTGACGTAGCATAGGAATCAGAACCCAAATGCCCCCCTTGGCTTCCTTCTGCGCTCCGTTGTCTTCAAACAACATGTTGCTATTGCAACCTCATTTCCTTATTCTTCTCACACACTGTCACAAAGCTTGGGTAAGAGGAAGCCGAAACCCTCTGCATCAAAATGATGCTGCTGGGTAATACTGCATAAAAAGGAGGAGAAAACAGATGCAGCCTAGTAGCCTCAGAAAAGGTAAGTCGTGTTGTGGAGGTAAATGTACAAGTAGAATTGTTTCCTTGTTTGCTGCTATTCCTTGAAGTGTCTTACAGACCAACAGCAATCTAAATAAGGCATTTCTCTAGCACTTCACCATTGAGTCAAATCACTCCAGTGCTATGAGAGACCCTCAGATGCCAAGACTCCCATATTAGTGATTTCTTGGTGGATGAGGCCAAAGTCCTGAGTCCATGCTGTAAGGAATTCATCACAAACTGCAAGCCGTGTATCCATTTTCACAGATATAAACCTAAACCCCCGTACTAAGGAGTTCTCTTGATACCTCCTCTAGAGGTATAGTCTAGTCTCCGAGACTGAGATGCAGAAGTGTTATAGTTCTTCTCCCAACATAGTCAAAGGAAAAAAAAATATAAACACCACAACTTCTATAGAAATACACCTGAGACCTATTTGGTAGTGAACTGTGAGCCTGGAATTACATTTTTCATTAATCAGTACTCCTGGAAAAGGCCTTGTGAGATGAAAATATTGAATTACTTTTGAAGATTCAAAATACATTATTAATGGCATTTTTTAGAAACAGAAGGTGCCGACAACTTACAATTTTTTGCCTGATCTGGCCACTGAAAGTGCTCTACAGTCATGACCTAACACAAGTGCAACAGGCCCAATCCTGTGACAGTCTGAACCTTTAATACAGGAAGGGCTGCTTTTTTTCCCCACCTATGCCGAGCAATATTTCTGCTTAGCAGCTGAGCCTGGGCGAGCGAGTCCAGAACAGGCACGGGGCGTTCTGTCAGGCCTGCGCGTGCGGATCCCCATCGTGGAGACAGGGTTACTGGCAGTGGCAGCCAGAAGGAGCTGCTGCCACCTGGGCTGCCCGGAAAGGCAGTCTAGCTGCAGAGCGCCCCCAGCCATGCTGCATGCCCAGCGGGAGGCAGGAAGTGGCAGGGCCGGGCAGTGTGGAGCAGGTGTGGGGTGTGCTGGGGCTGCACACTGCTGGCAGTGGTGGGGAGGTGCCGCAGGGCATGAGAACTCTGAGCTGTTGCAGGAGGGAGGCAGGTGCTGACCAGCTCAGGGGGGTGCGCACAGGGGGGCTCCCATGCACACCCCACCATACCCACAAACTCTTCCCTGCAAACCCCACAACTACACCCTCCCCCCCCCACAGTAATACATCCTACAAACACCGCACCCACCCACACCCTCCATTACACACACACACACACACACACACACACACACACACACACACACACACACACGTGCACCTCTGGTGGGAGCCCTGCTCACTGCTATGCGCACATACCCCACCACACACATGCACTCACCTACACACACCCAGCCACCCACCCCCTCCACACACACTGCAGCTCCCCACAAACCCCATACCCACACACTCACCCACACATTCCCACAGACACCTCATACCCACCCACCCACATCCACATATACCCCCACACCTCACATACACACACATCCTCACACATACAGTCCCCTGCAAACCCCATATCCACCCCACACCCCATCACAAACCCTATACACCCTCACCTCTCCTGCCTCTTCCCCCCAAAATATACAAGAGTAAGACTACATTTTGAGCTATTTTGCAATCACTTATTTATACATGAGATGCAAGCACACACAAATCAGGACAATTAAAAAAAATAAAATTAAATTAAAATATATTATTGTGGATATTTGATTTTTAGTGTATCTTTTTTTTTTCTGGTTCCAAGATGGCAAACCCCCTTTCCAAAAGGAGTACATCTGGGGGCAAGGTTAGGGACTTCCAGTGCATTAGGTCAGGAGTTACAGAGTGGGACTTCTAGTCCCAAGATGGCAACCAGGAGGCGTGGGACCTGTCAAGGGGCGGGGCCACTGTTGTAGCCCTCGACAACTCACCAAAACTTGTTAAGCGGCCCTCCAGCCAAAATAATTGACTGCCCTTGGTCTACCTCATGGGACTTGCTGTGAAGCGCCATGAGTTAGACCAGGAAGTTTTAGTGAGGATTTGACTAAGGAATTGGGGTGCTGGATGTTCGGGACAATCACTATCCAGGCTCTCAGCTAACTGACTAGTGAGCACCTTCTTACAGTATTCATTGATAAACACTACACATTACACAGAAAATGGAAGCATAGCACTCCTTTATTTGTTTAAAATTGTCTCCTTTTAACTGGATAGCACTACAAAGACAATCAAATGTTAAAGCCACATTACAGGCTGTCCTTTAAACACTTATAAGGTAAAATAACCAAACAAACTGTGTTAAGTGACAATAAATCACAATACTATCAAGAAAGGTCTTTCTTATCAAATGCATTGTGCAACCAGCTGAGAAACCTGTGACATACAGCTTCGTTCGAATAGTATGGCCTGTCCAGCTCTAGGCTCTCAGCTTTCCCAGCAGGGCTTGCTGGTTATACACCAAGGCCTAAATTCATTACACTTTATGTGCCTATAGGGCACTCACCAACTGTGTAAATGACATTGTTGGCACTTATGTACAATTTGATTATGTTACCGTTGCAGTATAGATGCCTAAGTATCCACATGGAGGATCAGAGAAGGATCAGGGAAAGTGTGGGTCTTTCACAAAATGGGGGAGGCCACCTAGTCACAGGGGATGCAGCAAAGGCTGAAGTGCTCAATTCTTTTTCTACCTGAGTCTTCACAGGCAACGTCAGCTCCCAGATTACCGCACCTGGCAGCAAAGTTTAGGGAGGAGGTAAGTAGCCATCAGTGGCAAAAGAAGAGGTTAGGGACTATTTAGAAAAACTGAACGTGTACATGTCCATGGGGTTGGACGGGATGCATCTGAAGGTGCTGCTGGAGGAAAGCTTGGAAAATGCCTAATCAGGCATGTGGTGTTTTAAAGCAGTATGTGATGACATCAGAGGGACACAGATGATGGGAGGGTCTAGAACCCATCATCCTGTTTCCTGCAAGAATGCCTTAACCCCTTACCTCCTGAGATTATAACACAATAATGCCTTGCTTCTTCTAGGATGTGGGTCTGTTTGCTGCCTGGCTAGTGCATACACTACTATGCACTCTTGGTAGCCATGCAGACACATTGGTAACAGAACTGCACACTGTGCAGACATGCCAAAAATGCCATTTACACAGCTATTAAGTGCCATTTAGGCATCTAAAGAGTGAGAAAATTCCACCCAAAGGCCAAGACCAATTTCTTTATCCCCGTTTCCCTCTATGGAATTAAAGACACCCTCATTTGCTCAGCGTCAGGTTTTGTGAAGTGGTAGACTACAACAGGAAGTCCATCAGTGCCTGGGAATTTTCTATTTTTGAGAGATTCCTGCCTGCACAAACTGACAAGAGTTAAAACTGTAGAAAAGGAAAGGAAAGGAAAGGTCCTCAGACACTACGGAATAGCTTTTCATTGCGAGAGTCCTGGCCACTTCTCTTTAGAAGGCACTCATTGAGACACAGAGAATCTCCCTGTGGTTAGGTGATGCTATTAAACAACATGTATTAGAAAGTTAGCGCTCTGATTCTGTTGCCACTTCTGATGGTTTAATGTGGCACTTAGTCAGGCTGTCATTTCTGCTGGAAGATATTTAACACTCTCTATAGAAAACTGCAAAGTTTTTAACCACAGTGCTAAACAAGAGAAACTATTATTTTTAATGTTTAGGTAGCATGTTACAGAGATGTTTTAAAGCATACCGTGTCTAATGGAGAACTGCAAATCCAAGGCAATTAAATATCTAATACTCTGCTATTTCTGCAGGTTCATTTCCACTCCCAGCTGTCACTTATAAGTTGGCTTTTTTTCCCCACCCCCAAATAGCTAAGAAAGTGGCTTATGTACCTCTGTAATGCTCTAAAATGGGAGCTCATAAAGTGCAAGAGCCCCTCCCAACCCCCATAATTTTGCCCATTCAGACACTCTAGATCAGGTTAGGAATGTACTCCAATTTGAGGCTGAAAATCTAAAGTGAACAAGGAAGCATCTTTAAAGACACTAATACAATAATCCTGTGCTTTTCTTTACATCAAGGGTGTTAACATGCAGCCTGCAGGCCAAATCCAGCCCACAGAGCTCCTCTGTCTAGCCTGCTGGCTACCAGCGGGTTTGGGGGCATGCCTGGTATGGGGCTGGGGAAGCAGACTGCTGCAGAATCTGGGGCTCTTAGACCTCAGTGGGCCTGGCAATCAGTGGCAGGAGAGCAAGCAAGGGCTAACAGAGCTCCAGTTGCCCCACCACAGCTGTGTTACCTGTCATCACTGCCATGGCTCTACCTCCCCCAGCTGCCAGCACCCTGCTGTGTGACCTGTGGTGGAGGCAGAGCTGGAGCTGCCACTATGGCACGACAGCAGTAGCAGCTCTGGCTCTGGCACGTGGTGGGGGCCACAGCTTCTGGATCTGGATCCAGCCTGGGATAGCAGCTGAGTTTGACACCCCTGCTTCACATGTAATGGGGCATTTATGAGCTTACAAGAGATGTCAGGTTTAAAAAAAATGCCAGCCTTAGTCCACCTGTTCTGCTATGGGTACTTTCTTTTGTAGTGGGGTGGATAAGAAGGGACAGAATAGAAGAAGAACTGTTGCCAGAGCAACTTTACCACTGTGGAATGATGCAATTTCAGCAATGATTTAAGCACCATTTAAAACACCTACAATACATTATTTCAAGGAAAAAAACAGTACAATTGTCAAATGTCAGACGAAACAGCAGCTTCTATATTAAAAATTAAAGCAATGTGAACTTTGTCCTGATGACTGCCACAGCAGTGGTTAGGCATCACTGTCATCTTCCTCTTTTTTGTCTTTCTTCCCGTCGCCCTCGCCCTCTGTCGTCTCACTGACGTCTCGTCTCCTTTTTCTGTTGCGTTCATTAAGTCTATTTTTAGGAGGTGGCAAAGGGTCCATTCCAAGTACTTTGTGTATCTGCCTGAAAGCTAGCATTCTTAAAGCATGCTAGGGGAAGAAGGAGGAGAAATATTAAGGATCCAACTCGTATGAGGATAGTAGTAGGCAGGGCAAGGCTGATACTACATCAGTCTGCAATGTTTTCTGTGTGCAACAGCCCTTAATGTCATACACTATTCAGCCTGGAATTAATAGTTACTGATGACAACATATTCTTTGTATCTGTATTTGATACATGCATATGCGGCCCTAAGCAAGCATGCTGAGTCACTGGAAGCTAAGGTAGAGTATTTCACAGAAAGATCAGACCAAATTTTGACTCATCCAAAGGTCGTTGCATCTTTAGATTGACTGTAACGGACCCTTTAAGAACTACAAACTACTGTATCTGAATTTGCAAGAGAAAGAATACAAATAAAAAAGTAGCAATCTTCCAACACAAGGAACCAATGTGTGGACTGGTGGACAGATCTGATGAAGGAAATGAGGAGAGGATTAACATGTTGGTGGCCCACTCTGATCTATCCCACAGTAAGTGGAAACTAAACTGAGGTCGTTTACTCCTTCATGAAACAACATATCAGCAGAGAAGATGAAAATTCAGTGTTTTACCTGGATGAGAGCTAAGACTGTTTCACAGGCTATACGTGACTCAGAAACAGGATCAATTTGAATATTTGCATCAAGTATCTAAGTTCAGCCTGCGACCCTGCAGGGTTCAGGCAAGCTTGGTGAAACTCAAAACCATGTTTATCGTTTCTTAGCATGGTCTGGCTGGTTTCCAAAAAATTCTATTTTTCACTTTTAAAAACTGCATAACGTTGCCTGAGTGTAACAAGCGCTGGTCCCCGAGGTGGTGTGACACCCCCTGGTGGCAGCTCAGCCCTTGTCTCGTCTGGCTGTCTTTGGGCACTCTCCCCTTCTCCTTGTCTGCCACACCTTGATGCTATCTTTTAGAAACAGAGACGCTGCCCCAGGGCTTCCCAAGTCAGAACTCCTCTCATGAATACAGGTGTCCATACTTGTTGCCTGAAGAGCTAATTATGTGGCTCCAACTGCCTCTTATACCACACCCATGCCTTGGTGGTGTTAATAACCACATTGATCAACAGCCCCCTTGGGCCATGGCCTCAGCCTTGTCACTGTGCCTCCCTGTCCAGGCACTTTGCCTACCCTGGCTACTTCAGGCTTGCCTTCTTCACCTGGGCACTTTGCTTCTCATGGCTACTTCTGAGTACCGCACCTCTGTGTGTGTTCCCTCTCCAGGCACTTCACCTATGCGGTCTACTCCTAGGCACTGTGTCCTGCCTATCAGGCTCCTACCTCTGCCCCCTCCTGGGCTTTGGGGTGCTGGTCCCAATCTCTGGGCTTCTTTGCCATGCCTATGCCCCTCTCCAGGCTTTGGGCCCCTGGCCCCAATCTCTGCCCGGTTCCTGGGCTCTGACCTTGCTCCCAGGCCTCTGGCCCTACTCCTGAGCCTGTTCGGACCTCCTCTATTCCCAAGTCCTGTCCACAAACCTCAAGCGCTGCTTACCCCAACTCAGCTGTTACCCAGGAATCCTGCTGCAGCCCTGCTCCCCAGGAGCTCCTCTCTCTGTGGCTCTCAGGGTTAGACTGCTGGATCACCTCAGGCCCTGACCTTACATGCTAGCCAGGTGATACCCCTTGATTGCCATCCAAGTCTTATCTGCAGCTTCCTCTCCTTGTAAAGTGAGAGGTGTGCATTAAATGCCCTGTCACACTGGCAATAACCAAGCATTTCTCCTTGATTAGTACCAATACCATTGTTCCACTGGCCAAAAGGGGTAGGTTTTGATGTGGAGCACAAAACATACAGTCTCCAGTTTTCTTCTTTATGTAATATATAATTAATTCAAGTTTTAATGTTGGCAAATATAAGCTACACCACCCTATCATCAACAAAATTAATAGCATTACAAAGAAATATGCAAATTAATCTATAGTTGAAGTTTTCCCCCCACTACTTGCAAGCTTATGAGTATGACAAAAAGATCGAAGAACGTATACCTTTATAACTGTAATTATATATCTGCTTTATGCTTTTGGCAATAATTTTGTGTTACAGGATGGGTAGCCATTCCTAGTCATCCAAGTATCCACATTTGGTCATCTACATGGCATTTTTGGTTGTCTACATACCAAAAATGCCATTAACACTACAGGTAGGAATTCTGTTCCTAGACACAGAATGCACTGGATAATGCTTCATCTGTGGTGTGGTATCCTGCTGAAAAGTCAGAAAGACCCAAGTTCAAACAACCCTAGGCAAAGGAGAGGGCCTAGAACTGAGCTTCCTAGGTGCATGCTCCCACTACTGAACTACTGGAGCCAAAGGACAGAAAGTCTATCGTTCCCTCCTGCTATATTTTGTTGCCCATGTACATACATGGATGACTATGTGGGTGTGCAAGCTTATGCATCCAGCAACAGAATTCCTATTTGAGGTGCATGAGGCATTTTGGCATTTAGATGACCAGAAATTCCAAGCAAACAACCAAGTTTGGACATGTGGATGACCAGGAATGGAACAGAACATCACCCTGAGTGTCACTGTTCTCCCAACAGTTAGTTTCCCATCTTCGTTATGTCTCCCACCAATGCTTCCAACCCACAAGGGACAGAAAAATGTTGCACAGAGGCAAGTGCAACACTGAAAGAACTGGACTAATTTTCTTTACAGAAAACCTCACCCTTCAATATGAAATGTAGTTTACTTTGAGATACCCCTTTATTTAAAAAAAAAACCCAAAACAATAGATGCAGCCTTCAAACACATGGAAATCTGCCATGTGTCTTTTTAGTGTTACAAATGCAGGCATGGACTCTGTAGTTTCAAATCTGTAACTGCAAAAGGATATACTCACCCCACATACCCACATATATGATACACCTCTCCTTAGACAATGTTTTTATTGAAGTTTATTTCTCAAAGCTTTTATATATGACTGCTGTCCTTTTCTACCTGTGCACTGGCTGTAACATCTTCTCGTTCTTGACTGGTCATTGTCTCTAAAGCATCCATTTTGTCTTTCTCACAGGGATCTTGTAGTCCAGGTCCATCTGAATACAAGGGATAAGAAAGATACCATGATACCAATAAATTTACTGTGGCCAGGTTTAAAAAGAGAAACTAAGGAAAAAAAATACACGTTATCAATTCCTAGCTGTGCCTCTAGTTATGGTTTATCACCAACACATCTCTTCCCTAGTTTTGCTGTTTGGTTACATTTTGCATATCATTTGTCTTACTCAATAAAAGCCGACAAGCTGGTTTCACCTTGGGATTCTCAGGGACCGTCACGATGCTGCTGTACAGAGGTTTAAACCAAAATATTTTTTCAATGATATTTTTTTACAAGTTTTAATGAAAATCATATTAAGTTCTGGAAAGTTTAGGGAGCAGTTAGTGTGGGGCAAAATTGCTGAAATCTTTTCAAGAACTCCCAGTATCAACTCCTCTTTCTAAAAAAAAGCAAAACTACCAATACGTCTGAGTTACAGGTACCACGTTGTAGACAAAGCAGTGTGCCAATATACTGCATTTCCACTGTCATGCCACAACATCAGTTAAACAGAAAACCATAAAAGATAAGGTATGGGTTGTGAGATGTTAATACAAAGGACATGAACTGCTATTCCAGAGATTTTATGGAGAACCAGTATAAATATTAGTTGAAAACGGACCCATCAAGAGTGTTCCTGTGGCTACACATTCGAGAACTCGTCGCATGGCATCACCAGGTCTTAGGCGGCTTGATGCACTGCTCAAAACCTTTTCTACAAGAAGTTCCATTGCCTGCAGAGAAGATGAAACAAAGTTTGACTCTTTCATTAAGAAAACACAAGCAAAGCAACTATGACTTTTCTAAAAAACAGTCATGCTGTATCTTTACAAAAGGCCGGTTTTCTCACCATCCGCAGGGAGTAGAACATGAACAGGCTCAGCTCCCAAGCCGCTGCTACTCAGATACTTATTACAAGGAAGGATCTTTGTTTCTTCCTTTTGCCTTTCAAAAACATTGTATGCCAAAAAACCACTGTATTAATGACTCCCCCTGCCCCCCCAAAAGGTGAGGCACTGCAGGCATCTACCTCCAGGGTGATGGTTACCTGTCCACTCCAGGCTCTAGAATAACTAATATCATTGCATAAAGCATTTAAAGTACAATGGCATAAATGTATTACATATCTGCGCCCCATGAAAATATGTCAGCTCCTGGAAAATCCCCTTACTTGCTTACTCATACTGCAGTAGGGTTGGCATGTTGTAGCTGTTTGGTCTAGGAATTATGCAAGAAGACAGGCTGCTTTGATGATATCTTTTAATGGACTAACTGAATAGTTGGGAGAGCTGTTGGACAAGCTTTTGGGAACAAACTGCCCTGCCTTAGGTCCTGACTGGCACTCTTCCAAAAGTTTTTCTTCATGTTAGTGTAATCATATGTTAAACACATGTCTAATACTGCCACCTCATGATGTAACATGTAAAGCCATATAATGAGACAGTCTCAGTCCTATAGTTAACACAAACTTCCAGCTGTAAGGGCAATGGTGAAAGCTCACTGTAAAAACAAACGTGCTTCTGTCTCAAGAAAGCAAACTGTTTCTCTACCAGTGGCTTACTGAACATGGCCATTTAGAAGGGTTGGAGGCTGCTATTTAAAAACTAGCAAAGTTTCTTTCCCAAGCTAGCTCTCATTTTTCCTAAGAATTATACTCTTCGGGCCAGATTATTATAATAATTATTATTATTATACATTTTTCCTAAGAATTATACTCTTCGGGCAGCATTTGGTACCAACACTCCCATGGAAACCACAGTGAAAGGGATTTTAAGTACCTAAATAAGATCTAAGAAATGAGAATGCCTGCTTGGATCCATCTCTCAGTATTCACTGAGGCCATCCACAATGCCAGGGCACTGCAGGAACAGCCCTTTAGAAGACAGTTTTGTAACCATAATTGTATAGTTTACAGGAAAAAAATAATAAAATCCAGGTGGTCAAGAGTTTCGACAGTAATAAGATTCTCCACTGAGTGTTTACTTACTTAACAGGAACAGGATTCCCAAATGTGCTCCGTAGGAAGTAAGTGGGCATCTATAGAGTACCTAGCTGATTTGGTGTTTTATGGTATTTTTTTTTTAAGAACAGTATAGTGCATTTTAATTGCAATGGATTTAGTTATGGTAGGATCTTAAGCCCTAAACACACATCTGACTCCTCAGTGTTTACAGTCATGCTGTTGGGGATTTTACATACTAAGACACAATAATAACCAAAACAAAGGGGGTGACAGAAGAGCCATCACTCTCCTTACCCAGTCTGGTAGTGCCCCCCAGGTTGGTACACGCTGGCAAAGGTCTCTCAGAATCCTGATGATAATTACACAAGACTGCAGACCATTAGCTCTAGCCTTTATGAAAAGAAACAAGATGTCTGCTAATAGAAAACACATAAGACAATAAAAGCCCAAGTCATCAAAACAACAAGACAAAAGTATTAACTTTTTTTGACCTTAAAACCTAGATATTAGATGTTTCTAAAAGATCTTAGATCTTAAATAACTAGGCTATTACAAAGAAAGACTCCCTGGACATCTGCTCTATTGAGAAGATGTAATACAGCACTGTCATTCCAAACACTGCTATAGTAGACCATATAAGCAAAGAAGACAAGAATCTGTAACACAGCAAGCTGTGTAATCACAGGAAGACAAAAAGGGCTTCAGGCAAACAGCACACATCCCAGGACAGTCTTTTGGTCCACAGGATTTGCTTTTACCAATTGCATTAAAAAAAGCAATGGTATCCTTTATACTCTGGAAATATTTCTATTTGAAGGCAACTGTGCGGAGGTCAGAACATGTGTGTTTGGACATCTCAATTACATTGCTTTCACTTTAGACAAACATGGTCAGCTTAGCAGCGCAAAACTGCATCTTTTCTACTTCCTCTTTCTCTCCCTCCCTTTTGTCAAACTAGTAAATCCATTTAGTAAACCGCACAACACATCTCAAGGAATTTGTGCCAACTTGAAAAAGCTCTTTACCTGGAACCATTTAGCATGACGGAGGGCAGCCAACGATTCTAGACATTTATGCTGGCTCAAAACATCGCAGGGGTCCGGCTGAGATTCTGTTGCTTCTTCTAAGAGGGAAAAATACATTTTCTTTTCATAATTCATTCCCACATGTTCATGACCCAGAGGCATGAAAAGACCACAGGATAAACAATGTATTATTTTAATTTGTATTAAAAGATTTTACATTTGTGGTACTATTATTCATTTTTTTTAATGTAACAGTATCAAAACAGCATCACAATGCATAGATAGAAATCACACCCAAAGACTTAACAGTGAATGCAGAAAGGATGATAACTGAAGCATATGGGCTCCACTAGTAGGTAACAGTGTTTTAAAACTAAAGTTTTAAAACTAGCAAATCTTGAATATAACTAACTCTAACCAGCACTCCCAGGACGTTGAGGAACATTTTTTAAATTTAAGAGAATTTAAGAGAATTTTAGGAGAATTCTACTTTCTGGTCTGAGAAAGTACTGTGAAAATACTCTGAGAGTGCATCTATACAAGATGTCTCCTGTAGTTGCCTAATTAGCTGCACAGTAAAGTCTCTGCATCTATATGCATGACCCATCTAGGTCACAGTAAACCAATAAACACCACCATAGATTAGTACTTGTAAATACAAGTACTATCCTGCAGCGGTGTTATTTATTACACAACAGTGCGCATGCAGACACCGATGAGTCTGGGTGGGTCAGGAGGGTGCTTCCATTTGTGGGCTGCCTTCTGGTTAGCTCCGTATTGGAGTACCCTTGTGCCCCAGCCAGCCCCTCCCAGCATGCTGAGCTGGGTCAGAACAGCCCCAGGCTGGCAGGCTGACCCCCCACGGCCCCTGTAGCTGGGACTGCTGTAACCCAGCTCAATATGCAGTGTTTCCAGGCGCATGTGTAAATGGGGCATCCAGGAACAATAAACTCTGATGTGATATTTGCCAGAGTTTGCTGCTTTGCATTAACTGCATGTTTAGATGCACTGTGACAGTAGTATCCAAATCACCAGGGATGTGCAAAGCTTTGGGTAGTGATTCGATTTGGAGGGGATTCAGCCTGATTCGGTGGCCAAATTTCCGAATCCAAATCGAATCAGGGGACCAATTTAAAGGTCTGAATTGATTTAAAGCTCTTTCAATCTTCAGAATCCCCCCACCATGGGTACCCTGCCTGGGCCAGCTCCAACCCTTTAAGAAACAAAAAAACCCCAGAGAAAAGCCCCGGAACTCACCACTCCTGCAGCGGTTGGGGCTTTGCGGGGGCTTGTGCAGAGTCCCCACCATGGTGCAGGGGAGCAAGGATTGCCCCTACCAGCAGGAGCAGTGAGTCTGGAGGGGGTTTCGGGGGTTTTTTTCTTAAAGGGCTGGAGCTGGCCCAGGTGGGGCACCCGTGGTGGGGGGGAGGGCTGAGGGAGCAAGGGGGGCTTGTGCAGAGCTCTGCATGCAGCGTGGGGCAGTGGAGGGTAGTGGGGATTGCCCCCCCACCTGGCAGCACCCACTGAGTTGGGGCTCTTTTTTCCCCCAAGTGCCAGGAGCTGGGGTGGGCAGGGGATGGGCCTGGTTGATTCAGAGATTTGACAGCAGCGAAATCTCCAAATCAGATTTGGCTGAATCGAATCGGGACAGTGATTCGAATCACCAGCCTACAAATGACCTTCACACAGGCCTACAAATGACCAAACAGTGTCTGCTAAGTCGCTATGGTTCTCTTATTTGAAATGATTATGTATTTAAAGGCTAAGAAAATATCTGATGTACTCAATTAATTTCAGACTCACTGATTTACTCACCTTTGTCAACAGGAGTGTCTCCTCTCATGAGGGGAGATGTAACTGAAACTGTGACCTGCATTTTTGGTTCCTTGCATGATGAGATGACTATAGTCGCTTCTGCAGCATCAGATGAAACTTCATACTTGTCCTCAGTTAATGTCTAGCATGTGAAAAGTGGGGGAAAAAGGGATACTTGTTTCATCTTCAAGCATAAATCAGAAAAAAAACAACTAGTTAATTTACCAATCAAGTAAGCAACTGGCCAGTACTACATTTGCAAAGTTAGCACCAATTTCCACTATATCAGTAGATAGCACAATGGATGATTACTGTAGTCAGTGATTCTGTGCTGTGCTGGGAGTAAATGTGCATGGGGCTGGACAGAGCTATGGGAGCAATCTCAAGAGATGACTGTTTTGCTTATTTTACTTTTTATATTATAGTAGAAAAATACAATGATTTAATAACACATTAATTAATAATATGCTGTTTATATTACAATATTTATACTGTATTTATATTCACTTTTGAAATGGGATGCAGGTAAATTCCCAAAACTTGCAGAGTAGTGTCTTCAATCTAAAAAGGTTGAGGACCACTACAGTAAGGCCTTGGAGATCATGCTCTCTATATATCCAAGGCTTGACATGCAAAACCTTGTCATTCAAGCCAGAAAAGCTTCCTGAACACTGTCTTTTCAGGCTAATTGTTTCAAATTGTATTAAAGACAGGATACCAACTGAAAATTGATTCGTATTCTGCCATCTAAAACTTGAATCTCGTATACTAAGGGAAGAAAGCAGTTCAACCAAGCCTGTATGCTACTCATTAATACAGAGGAAACTAACAATTTGAAGTGGATTATGCAAAACCCTGGAACATGTTTCCTTTTGGTTGCAACTCCTATGGACAGGAAGCACTTTATCCATTTGGTTTTGCATGTGGTGTGGCACACTTAATTTTTAATAAGCAGAAATACGATTCTTCTATACTCTGGGTATCTATTTCTTGTCATTTAGAAAAGGAGAAATAATCTCTAATAAACAGAGAAAAGTATCAGGATTCACCCTTACTGAAAGTTGCTTGGGCAGCTGCTCTGCGATATTCTGTAAGAGAGAGATCGTAGGTTTCTGGGCAGACAATAAGATCAGATGAACATTCCTGTCTCCTCGAAGCAAAAGTCCTTTTGCCAGAATGCCAACTCGCATTACACCTTTCAGAATTCGGGGCGCATCGTCTGCTTTTCTGTGGAAGAGAGAAACAACAGAAAAACAATAAGAAAGCTATCTTCAGGGAATCTGAGTCATTCACAAACAACCTCCACATATCTGTAAAGCAGAAGTAAAATGCAGCGGATGACATCATAGGCTCCGTAAGTGAACTACTGGGCTCTTTTCTTTCAGCAGAAAGGCCCTACAAATTTGACACATGACTCTGGCTGTGCTGCACCACTAACACCATTAAAACAGCTTTACTGATAGGTGTCAGTTAAACAAGCTGCTATGAAGACCATGAAAATGATTTAGCAAAATGTCTACTTTTTGCCTGTGCCTTTGAAACTCTTAATGTCCCACTAAAGCAGTGATTCTCAATCTTTTTAGACTGGAAGCACCCATTAGACTTGAGGCCTCACTCAGAAAACGTCAGCTCTCAGTTTTCTCTTGGTTTTTTTTTTTACTACAGCAATTTTTCTGCTGCAAAGAACTCAGAAAGACCACAATGGGTCAGAACATTTTTCATGCTATGAATTCCAATTTGAACTGTATTGGGGGTATAGGTTGTAGCCGTGTTGGTCTAAGCTCTAAGGGCATAGCTGGTTTAATAAAAGACATCAAATTTACCCAAAGAACCTTGTCTGCCTATTTGAAATGTATGGGCTATTTATTATACATGTACTCTGGGAGTGGGCGGGGTGTGCTTTAATTACAACGGCTCTGAGAACTATTCAATTTAAAGTGCCCAGAGTGTCTCATGTATCATTGTCCCTGTGCTTGAAAATGGCGGTTGTTAAAAATGGTGGCAGGGGCACTTTATCTAAAGTTCATCAAAAGCTAGAGTCTGCTGGAGTGCAGGAATTACCACGCTCCAGCAGACTCGATTAACTGACTCTGCTTTGATGCATTGTAATTACTAGGCTTGTGCGAAGCAGCTTGTATTCGCTTTGGATTCGGCCAATTCAGGGGAGAGTGATTTGATTCAGTGATTCGAATCACTGTCCTGAATCGATACAGCCAAATCTGATTCGGAGATTGGGCTGCTGCCAAATCTCCAAATCAGACAAGCCCATCCTCTGCCCCTCTCTCAGCCCGGCAATGGCTGCTGTGCCTGCCCCAGCTCCCAGCTCTTGCCCTAGGAGCAGTGAGCAGGCTTTTCTTGTTTTGTTTCTTTCCCTTAAAGGGACGGAACTGGCCCAGGCAGGGCACCCATAGGGGTGGCTAGGGGAGCGAGGGGGGGGGTCAGGGGGCTCATGCAGAACCCCCCATGCAGCATGGGGCAGTGGAGGGCAGCAGGGATTGCCCCTTGCCCAGCAGCACCTGGTGAGCACAGGGGCTTTTTTTTCAGTACTGAGCTGGGGCTGGCAGGGGCAGCTGGTGGGGGGGCTAGGGGAGTGGGTGGGGGTCAGGGGGAGCGGGGGGGCTGGCAGGGGTCCCCCCATGGTCCCCTCCCCCAGCCTCTAGTACTTACCAGCTCAGAGTGGCTGCAGCTCCCTGGTGCAGCCACTGGGGACTGCCTGAATGATCAAAGCTCTCCAGATCTTTTCTGAAGATTCAGAGAGCTTTGAATCGATTCATACCTTTAAAATGGTCCCCTGATTCGATTTGTATTTGATGGTTCGCCCACCGAATCTCCTCCGAGTTGAAATAGGACCCAAAACGTTGCACAGCCCTAGTAATTACAACATGTTGGAGCAGCCTTGCTGTGCAAGTATAGGCGCCCTACCAGTTTATCTTGTGAATCATGCTTGTACACCTAACAGGGTTAACATTGTTTGGCACCCCATAGCATCTATGCAAGGATACCAAGGTATGGGTGCCATAGCTCCTTTACTGAGAATCACTGCTCTAAAGGCACAAGTTGTTCAGTACTTACTTACAAAATACACTGGAAAAGGACAAAGATTTAATTACAGCCAGATTTAACTTTGTTCAGTGGGAAGACTGCTTTTCTTCTACAATTTTTGAAGTGACAACTAGCTGCCAACCGACTGCAGAGCTTTGCACAGAGGGGTATTTTCTGTAGAAACATATATTATCATCACTACCCCCTTTGAAATACAGTTTAAATTAGTGCTGTAGGAGAGAAAACACAGTTTAAAACTACTCAGTGAGGAAGCCACAGTTATCACAAACTTGGTTATCACTTCTGGTGGGAGGATAGGGCTATAACCCAACTAGCGTTTAAGTAATAAAAAGTGCAAATACACATGTAAGAAAGAAAAGATTTCTTTTTTTAGCCATTTTAAACTCTCATTTTGCTGAAACAGCATCCATATTCATTCCTTTCAACAAGCTCTGCAGACAGTTCAGGATGACAGTATCTCCAGCACTCTGATACTGTCAACCTCACGTTTCCATAATACTGCAGTAACTACCTATAGGAGAAGTCTATGCAAGTGTGTTACCCTCTCTCTTCATTTTCTTCCTCTTTTTCAGATTCTTGCTCTGTAAATGAATCAGAGACGAGCTTAAGTGCACGTTCAGAATGGGAGACTACTTTCTGGATGGCCTGCAGCTCTTCTTCTGTTGGGTAGATGCTAGAGTGCTTTGTCATGATGTGACGGTCATTTGAAGAATCTGGACATCTAGTAGACTGAGAGAAATAAAATGGCACACTTTATTACCAGATAGACCTGGGTTAAAGTAGAAAAAGACTGAAAAAATTCTTAGCAGTGCCACCATCAGACACTGCACATAGTTACAGAACTATATTTAGAGATGCAAAAATGTATACAAAAGAAAAGGAAGCTTTTGCCTTTTTGATTATTCAAGCAAGAATTGGGACTCAGAGTATGACTAGTTTCTGGGTTAAGAAAACAATAAGGAAATTTTAGCTGCTGTAGGAAGCAAGATTCAGCAAATAGCATCCTTCCCTTCAAGTTTGTATTCACTAATGTTTCATCACAGAATTAGAGGGTTTTGAACTCTACAAGGGGAAGATTTATGAATGAGACTTAAACAAAACACCTATCCATTTGTGATCCTTAAAAAACAATAGTATTTTATGCCCTATGGACACAAATTCAACTAAGGTTCTTACTACTGCTTCCTTCTTGCACCCCCTGTAATTTTGACAGGAGAATGTAGTTTTTGTCTTACTTTCCCAAGTACTGCATAGGAAGCTGTCAACTTCCAAAGTAATGGTAGGTGTCAGAGGTGACTGGTGCCTCCTGAGTCTGGGGGGCACAATTTGTGGGCGGCCTCAGGGGTGGGCCAAAAACCCCATATCCAGTCCTATATTTCTGTGCCACAGCTTAGTGCACCCCCTTCTCCCCCAACATGCCACTGGCCCTCATGGCAAAAAAACTGCCCCATCCTAACCAGTGCCGAGTTGTGGACCAATTTCAGGGAAGGCACGTGCCCCTCCATGTCCCCCCACCACCAGTCACCTGTGGTGTGTTTTAATATGGGAGAAAGCAATTCAAACAACTGCTACGTCAGTATACTCACAAAAATGCCTTGGGGAGTCTATTGGAACTTAGCCAATATCCACATACCGGTGT
Organism: Caiman crocodilus; assembly: GCA_030014935.1. NCBI lineage: Eukaryota > Metazoa > Chordata > Crocodylia > Alligatoridae > Caiman > Caiman crocodilus. The sequence continues at coordinate 3,188,261 of JAGPOW010001806.1, read as the reverse complement.
GAGAAGAGTCAGTGAGAGCAGTAAATAAGCCTCCCAGTGTCAAGTGATCAAGATAAAAATCTATAAAGATGCTTTACTGCACGTTAGACTAATCTAATGCATAGTATAGCATCATTGTCTACATGTGTGTGGGACTTACTACTTATTAAATTAGTCTAATACACGATTTACTAGTATCAATGCATAAAGGTACTAGATAAATGGCATATTACCTAATGCACCATAGTGCACATGTAGACATTGACCAGGAGCAATTTGCTCCTGGTCAGCCCAGGCAACAGGGGGTCTAGTGCTACCTGGCTAAACCTCTGTGTGGGGGGGAGCTGTGCCAGCTGCAGGTGCAGCTGTCTCTCCATGCGGCTGGGAAGACAGCTACCCCTGCAGCTGGCGCAGCTCTCCCTGCCTGGCAAAGATTGGGACCAGCCCCAGTGCCCCCTGCCATCTGCTGGGGCTGGCACCCGGAGGAGCCTGGAGCACATTAATAAGCCTGAATTTTCCATGCAGAAAATTCAGGAGCACTAATTGCACATGTAGATGCACCCACTGGGAAGTACACTGATATAAAAAGGGCCTTGAAAAGTAAAGGAAAAGCACTGTTAAACAGGAGTCGTCACCGAGATTAAAAATAGGAACATCTGCAGAAAGAAGTCCAGACATTTGCTGCTTATAAATACAGAAAGAACCTTATTTATTAAAGAGTTTGCTTCTTAGAATAAAAGCAATTCAAGCTGTTGGCAACCCCTGGGAATTTCTGTCCCCTCTTCATCTTCACAGCTCTACTCTCAGCTCTTCACATTCAACGTGCTTGCTTGCTTCTCTCCACAGACCTGATGAAGAATGTCTTGCAACTTTATACCAAGCATACAGTTGGTCCAAGAGAAGTTACTGCCCCTGAAAAATCTTGGCCTCTCACATGAAACCCTTTAGACATTATTCTAAGTGACTGGGAACTATCATAAGAAAATACAGCTCATTACACACTAGTTTTTTTATGTAATCAAGCATCATTTCAATAACGTGCATGTAAATTGGATGTCTTCAGGCAAATAATGTGTGTATTAGTATGTAATAAGATGCATGTATACAGCTAAAATCACAAAGTATTTAGCAAGGGCTGCAATTTTTCTAACGTAAGTTTGAATTTTCTTATGTGCATATGGTATTTCTTGCACTGTAATATTTCTCATTCAGTGTCCAGATAGTATTAGAAGTGCTGAACTTCCATACAGGCACAGGATCATAGAAAAGTCAGGCTGGGAGGGACATCTGGAGGGCATCTAGTCTTAAACCCCTGCCTACCCAAACCATCCCACACAAATCCTTGTCTAACCCAGGGGTTTTCAACTGGGGGGTACTTCTGATGGCCTCAGGGGGTACTCCGCCAGCACTTTGGTCACTGATTGGCTGTAGGGGACCCCTGTCTGGGTTGCTGATCACTCTTCTCCACTCATCAACTGGCTGCTGGGGGACTGACCCTCCCCTCCCCCCACAGTTGCCAATCGGCTGCTTGTCTGGCCCCCAAGGGACTCCTAACTTCTTGACCAGCTGCTGGGGGCACAATGACTCAAAAAGGTTGAAAACCCGTGGCCTAACCTATTACTAAAACTACACATTCAACCCTGTTGCACAGCTATAAGGCGCAGCAACCTAACTTGCCCACAGGTATAGCTGGGGAACAATGGTGGTCAGTGTCTGGTGGCTGCAAGTATTGTTAAAATACATTCAAGAGGTCTGAGGAACAGGGCCACACCGTGGCGATGCGTAGGGGGTGCATGTGCAGCCCCTGCCAGGCTGCGCTCCCTGTATAGGCAATGGGCAGGGGGGCAGGCGGGAGTGCCAGGTCCCCCCTTGTAAGCGCCAGCTGGGGAGCAGGGCCTCTAGCAAAAGCTTTTTTGTGAGTGAGATCGTCCGTGGTCCCTCTCCCCACCCTCCCCCCAGGCAGTGCAATTGGCTGCCAGGGGACCCAGCCCCTGTCAATGACTGGTGTCAGGGGGTACATGTGCCCCATTGACTCAAGAGGCACCAGTTGCCTATGGGGCCACACACTCCACTAGAGAGGAAGGCAAAACTCCCACAGTCCATCCCAATCTGACCATGGGGTAAAATTCATTCCTGGTTCCAAATATGGCAATTGGTCTGACCCCGAGCAGAGGGGCAAAATGCTTTAGCTAGGAACTTCTGGGTTTAAGGCCCAGCAGGAACACTGGCACACCAGTCAAAACCTCCAGCCTTAGATGCAGCCAATACCCAATGCTTCTGAGGAAGAGAGAAAAAAAATCCCTGATCCCTGCAGCAACAAGAGAAAAAAAATCTTTCCTGGCCCCATATGGGCGAAGGAATCCCAACCACCCTCCACTCTGCTCTGGAGCCTGGGGACAGCAAACGTACAGCCACGTATCACACCACTGCTGGACAGTCAGAACTGCCTATTTTGTACCCCTCCATAAACCTAACCCAGCTCCTTTAATCTTCTTTCATAACTAAGCCAGTTGTGGAGCTCTGTCTCATTCTCCTGCTGCTGAGTACAGTCCTTTCTAGTATCTGCCTGCTTTAGGCTGCAGAGCTTTTCTCATTATCTCTCAGCAATCTCTCTGTGCGGGGAGGAGGGAGTGGAGGTGCTCCTGGGTTTCCAACTGTTGTTTTTTATATAGCACTCCAGGCATAGCCACTCTTAGATCATCCCCAGCCAGTGCTTATTCAACCTTTTTCTTGAAACCTCCAATTATGGAGAGTCTACAGCTTGCCTAGGCAATCTATTCCACTGCCTCAGTTTTATCACAGTGAAGAAAATTTTCCTGATATCAAATCTAAGCCTACATTTTGCAACTCCAAGCTACTGGTCCACATCCTGTTCCCTGTAGCAAATGAAGAAAGGTGTTTTCCTTCTTTATAGCAGCCCTTCAGATATTACTATCACGCCCCATCTTAAACAAGCTGAACATGCCTATTTCTTTCAATCTCTCCTCATATACCTCGCCTTCCAAGCCCTTTATCATTTTTGTTGCCCACCTCTGGACCTCTCAAACTTTTCCATTTCCTTTGTAAAGTGTGGAGTCTAAAACTGCATACAATAATCAAAATAAAGCCTAAATGGTGCTGAGAAAAGAAGCACGATCACTTCTCATGTCTTGCATCTAATGACCCTGTCCTCCTGCGTGTTTGCAGACCTTCCCAACTTCATCTGGTCTGCAAATCTGCTCAGAAAACCTGCACCTAAATTGTTAATAAACAAGTTAAAGAGCACCACGTCCAGGGCAGACTCCTGTAAGACTGCGCGCATCTACGCAAGATGCTTAATGCGCAGAAGACTAATTCTACTGTGCATTAGCATAGCTAGCAAAAACCGTGCTAATGTGCAGTAGACTTAGTCTGAACATTAACGTCACTTAAAAAGCGTTCATTTGCACTAATGTGCCGATTATGGTACATTAAGTTTGCCCCTGTTATTACACTACTAAACTTAATGCACTGTAATTATGCTGCATTAATGAACATGTAGACACACCCCCTGATATCAGCATGAAGGCTTTGAATTCTTTGACAATGAGAAGATGTTCTGGGGAGACGGACTGCTATCAAGAGACAGGATCCATTAAACCAGAACTGGAAAACGCATCTTTGGGCACCACCAGTCCTAAGGAAGGCTTTAAACTAGGTTTCTCTGAGAGATGATAGACAAAATCCTTCAGCCACAGAGCAAACAATTCAGAGGGGAGAGCACCAGAAGAAGCTCAACTCAGAGAAAGGGACAGTGAGCTGTAGAACAGCAACAAGGGAGTCAAGAGGAAAACAAGTAGGTAAAAAATGCAAAATACTTCAAAGATGTGACGAGCTTGGGGAACAAACAAGTTGCAAGTCACAGCCTGTGAAAAGACCTATTATCTGACTTATCACAGACACTTGGTGGGTCAGCTCTTATGATGGGAACAAAAACACTGAGGGGTACACTCTGTTTTGGAAGGAGAGGGCTGGGAGAAAAGGTGTTGATATATAATAAAATGCCACTAATACATACACTTATTCACAAGTTCAGGACAAAGAAAGTAGCTGATCAAGTGAATCAGGGTGAAGATAAAAGGTGAAAGATACAGTAGGGATACAATGATGGGGACTTATCCTAGACTACCAAGTCAGAAAGAAGAGGTGGATGAGGAACTCTTCAGAGGCGATAAAATTATCCAAAAGTCATGAGATGGTACTGATGGAAGACTTCTGTTTTCTGGACATTTGCTGCAAGAAACATGCAGCCAAACAAAATGTCAAGTAAGTTCCTAACTTGTGTGGAGGACAACTTTCTGTTCCAAGAAGTTGAGGATATAAGTCAAGGAGTACCTGTCTTAGATATTGTCCTGACTAACAGAGAAGAAATAGTAGAGGATGCGAAGGTGATGGGAAACTTGAGAGAACAAGGACTTGATAATCACAATGGGCATGTCTACACGTGCATTTAAATTTACTGTTGAAGTCCCTGCAGCCCTGCCATGTGCCCCTGTGGCCACCGGGGGGAGCTTCAGTCTCTGGCCACATGGCTGCCAGCACTTGGCAGCCATGTTGAAGCCAGACCCAGCTGCCAGCACTTGGCAGCCATCTTGGAAACTCTCAGCCCTGGCCAGCCCCTTCCCTGCCCAGGACCCATATGTCCAGTGCAGGGAGAGCACATGGTAGCTCCCTCCTTGCCCACCCTGCCTCCCCGCACCAAGGCTGCTCCAGCCCCTGCCCCTGCTAGTGACACCCAGTGACCTGCTGCTCCCGCCGTGCCCCTGCCAGCGATGGCCAGTACCCCACACTCCCATCTTTCAGCAGTTGCCGGCCCCTGCCCACGGGCTTGCAGGCCCCAGGACAGCCACACACCCACCCGCAGGGGCCAGGACTGACCCCCTCTTCCTGTACGCCTTGCCCTAACCCACCTGCCCCTCCCCCCCCCACCTCCTGCCCACCCTCCAGCACCACTTTCAGGATATGCACATGGGTGAAACAAAAAACTTTATGACCCTCACAACACCCATCACCATCCCTCACCCCTCAACCAACAGAATCCCCTCCTCCCCCGACCAACAGGGGCCCTCCACCACCCTCCCTACCCACCAATAATAAAAAACCTGCTTACAAATGGAAAACTAGATACAAATGGAAAATATTTATATATGGAAAACTATTTACAATATTTTGGGTCTTTGAGCCCAGCGTGGGCGGCTGTTGGGGGGGGTCTAGAAGGCAGAGCCCCAAGGCAGGTACACAGGCCCCCAGCCTTGGGATATCCCCCAACAGGTCTGGGGGTTGCAGTGACCCCAGCAGATGGTGGCCTCATGCACAGCTGGGCCTTCGGGCATGTGGTGCAGGGGAGTGCCGGAGCCATGCAGGTGGTGGCAGGTCTGGGGTTGGGGCCGGGCCAGAGGGCCTGGTGGGCAGAAGGCAACTGAGGACCTCCTCCCAGGGTCAGGTGGGGGCCTACCGTGGGGCAGTGGGCGGGACCCAGAGGTCCTGCAGGGCCATGGGCAGGGACTGGGCAGTGAGGAACATGGATGTGGCCGCTTGGACCAGGAGGGTGTCCCTGCTGCTGGAGCAGCTCTAGGTGTTCCTGCCCCAGGGTCTCTATTTGGGCCCAGTGGTCCTGTTGCTTTTGGTCCTGTGCCTCCGCTCAGGCAACATCCTCTGCCCACCAGGCTTGTTCCTGTGTCTCCCACTCCTCCACCACTACCACCAGCTGCTAGAGCAGGAGGTTCAGTCCCTGGTGTGCAACTGGCAGCCAGTGCATTCAGACAGCTCTAGTGGTGGGTGGCAGTGACCCGGAGCCTGTATCCTTCTGGGGCTGGTGGCCTCTCCCCTGGTATCCAGATGTTAGCCCTGGACAGTGCTCAGCAGATGGGCATGGCCAGGGACTGGGAGCTGTGCAGCAGAGGCACTTTACCACAGCACCTGCAAAGAGATGCTGCTGGGGGTAAGCAGCAGCAGGTGCTGGCCTGGCTGTAAGAGACAGACAGGCAGCAGCCCTGGGGGGATCTCAGGGCTGAGCAAGGGGTGCAGCAAGCTGCAGCTCTTTGCAACACTCACCTGTGGCCAAGCAGCAGCTCTACAGAAGGAACGGGCCAGGCAGAGGCAGGCTGTGGCCTGTCCAGGGGGTACACAAGGCCTGCTGGGCTCCTGGACAAAGAACAGGCTCCCTCAGGCTCCCTGGTGTGTATTTCCCCCATGTCTACATGTGCATTACCGCACATTAACTAATCAAACGTACATTTGAGACCTGCACTTAGCCTAAGTTACTGTGTAGTAAGGGCGCATGCCTGTACTGTGCAGTAGCTTAGGCTAAGGTGCATTAACGTGTCTTGTGTAGATGAACCCAAAATGATAGAATTCTTAATCCAGAGATGGCGAAACCATAAGGTCAGGTGAACTAAGACTGAATTTCACAAATGTGGATTTCAGCTGACTCAAGGAGACAGTAGGCATGGTGTCATGGGTGGAAGACTGAAGGATAATGGGTCCCAGTAGGGCTGGAAGTTTCTCAAGTACAGTGTTGGAAGCCGAACAAGAAATTGTTCCAACACAATGGAAGTGCAAGAATAATGATAAAAGACCAACTTGGCTGCACAAGGAGCTTCTAGGAAGCCTCAAAAACAAAAAGAAACCATACAGGCAACGAAAAAATGAGCAGATCACCAAAGAAGTATACCAGGAAAGAGCAAGAGCTTGCAGGGACAAAATCAGGCAAGTAGAGGTAAAATTTTGCTTTACCTGGCAAAAGAAATTAAAGTTGAAAGGAAGAAGTTCTATAAATATGCTGATCAGAAATGAAAGACCAAAGAAGCTATAGATCCACTGTTAAATAGCCAGGGTGAGCTCTTAATAGAAGAGGAGCTGTTCAACAGCTTCTTTGCCTCAGGTCTGACAAATATTTAAGCTGCAGCAATACAGCTAATTACTTGGATAAGGAAGGGGACAAGTGTAGGGTTGTGACAGCAAAAGGGACAGCCAGAGATGGACCTAGATCAGAGCAGGACCTGATGAACTTCATCCCAGGGTACAGAAGAAACTGGCAGAAGAGATCTTGGAGCCCTTGACAATTATATTTGCCAAGTCACTGGAGACAGGTGAGGTAACAGAGGACTAGAGGCAACATAGTGCCCATCTTTAAAAAAAAGACAAAAAGGAAGACCCAAGTAACTATAGACTGGGTAGCCTTACTTCGGTATCTGGGAAGAAGCATATCCTAAGAAGGGCTTTTGCAAGCATCTGAAGGAGGAAAGGCTTATCATGAGCAGGCAACATGGATTTATTAAGAGCAAATTACATCAAACTTGATCTCAGTTGACAAAAAGCTAGATAGGCAAATATAGGGAATACAGTGGATATAGTATATCAGAACTTCAGTAACGCTTCTGTCAAAGATGCACATGGCCTTCTTATAAACTAATTGGACAAATATGGGCTAGATAAAATTACTATAGGGTGGAGAGACAATTGGCTCAGTAGCTGCAAGCAAGGGGTAATTATAAATGGGTCCAAATCCAAATGGCAGGATTCAGCCATATGTTTACTTCCATGATTCAATAGTCCCTGCCTGGGACCTTACCGTCCACCACGAAGACTGATGAAAATACTACTTGTGTTCTGATTTCCTTAATTTTCTTTCCAAGAGCCCCATAGTCTCCTCTGATCTGCTCAGTGTCAGCCCTAGTGGGTAGCACTGGGGGCCTACAGGGATAAGAAGGAAAGGGTAGTCGTCTGAGGGATGGATAAGCTCTGGGAATCTTTCTGTGATGTCCTGAATAGGGCTCCAGGCAGGTGGCACACCTCCTGCAGTGACCTCAGGCACAATAAAAGAAAGGGTGAAAGCCAAGGGCTAGGCCTTGCAAATGGGCAGAAAGAATTTCATGAATACTGAAGAGAAGTTTTAATAAATGTTGAGGAGACTTACTGTAGAATTCTGTTTCACTTTATGTGCCCACATGGCAGCTGTCCAGACATGTAAGTGTCCTTTTTGATTCATAGGCACAGTTTGTGATTCTTTTACATGTGCAATGTGCATGCATAAATGTCTACAAAGCTACTGAGCAGGCATGGTGTGCTATGCACTGGCTGAGTAGGTGCATGGGCCTGAGTACTTGGGCAGACAGACTGGACACATATAAATCACAAACGGTTATCCAGGAAAAACCCATGAAGGAAGACTCCTTCTGCCATATGTTCTAACCAGAACTGTTATTCCCAGTACAGCACTGCACTGCTCTCTGGCCATTTTACCGAATGAATAATTAATGCTAAGTGCTGGGACTCAGCTCTAAAGAAGGCTGTAGGGAACACTGAAGAATACCTAACCTGTGGGCTGGGTGGTTAGGCACAGCAGTGGCAAGTCAGAGAGCTATAAGTTTCCATCCCCTCTGGGTAAGAAAGGCCAAAACTTGTGTCCCCTGTTTCCTGTGTGAACACCCTAACCACTAGGCTATTAGGGCTTGAAGAGATGGGCTCTCCTCCTTGTTTTTCAGAATTTACACTCATGTACACGTAAATGTAGTCATATACCCACCACCCAATGTGCATGCTCAGTAGCTGTGTGGACACTTCTGTGTCAACACTATGCAGGTAATACAATAGTAAACTGTGCTTAAGTATCAGTTGCTCCACAGTAGGGTGGACACAGTATCAGTTGCTCACGTGCATGGTCTTACTTCCCAGGTAGACTAATACTTGTCCAATGAAAAAGGGATAAAGCTCAGGGTAAGAATGAGTACACAGGCAATATTGCGGAGCAGGTGACGTAGTAAAACCCTGCCTCTTTTTATGTCATGATAGCAAGTTTGTATGCCCTTTCCCTTCATAATCTGAAGTCTTAACCTTTTTACACTCCCAAGTAGTCCAACATGTAAAAATGATCATTTGTCAGTGAGGTATTTTGTGCCACAAACTAGAATTGACAATGAATACATAAATGAGCTTTATGTATTGCTCATTCCAAATTTTAGTCATGGATTCTCAGGAGAAATACAAAATTACACATTCAACACTCAAAGAAGAGAAAGAGTATGGCACATTATAGCTTGAAACAGATTTTAAAGGTGTCAGAGTGCTTCATATTTCTCCTTTCAGGAAATGTAATCAAGGGTTGCTCACCAAGAAAAGTGGAACAGCCATGCCAGGCCTGCCCATAAGTGGGGGTGGATGCCAGTCTACAGCCATCCGACGCCGTTGCTCTTCCCAGTATAATTGCTCTTCCTCTACTTGCCACCAGTACATTTCCTCTTCATACCGCCTTCATGAAAAGAAGTAAGAAAACAATAAGTTTGTATGAAACAAAGTTGTGTCACCAGTCTCAGCCATTTTCAAGGTGCCTAGGCAAAGTTGCAAAAGTGTGGCTAAAGCAGATGACCCCAAAACCTGTTTCTTAGTATGTAGCTAGGGTAGCTGGGGGGTGCCCATGAGGCAAGGGGTTCCATTCCTCACCCCTCGCCCCCTTGAGCTCTGGCCATTGCAGCTCTTTTCCCTTCCCTCTCTCTCCCCTACTGACAGCCTGGGGCAGGGCTGAGTTGGTAGCACCAACCCTGCCCTGCCTCCCAAGTGAAAATTTAACTCTGGAGGGAACACAAGTTCTCTAAGGTACTCCACTTTAGAGTGCCTTAATGTAATACCTGATCTGACCAGGGTTAATTTTTCATGTGATCAACCATTTTAAAAGCACTCTGCAGCTGTGCATGTGTGTTATGACACAGCTGTAGAGCACTTTCAGGGGCCAGATCACTCAATAAACATCATTTCTGTCTGTGCCCTTATAGTGACCACCAAATTTATCCTGGCAGAGGTTTAAACTGGCACGTTCAGCAAACTGCGTAAAGTACCTAATATGTCCAGATGGACAAGCAGCAATAGGCAACTGCCAATTCTTCTAGATCATGGCATATGCATGAGAGGTTACCCAGAACATCAATACATATGCCTAGGCAGGGGTCTGGGGGAGTGGAGGCTACCCAGATCTTCCATCCCCTTCATGCTATTGAGACAGAAGCCAAAGGCCAGTCTGAGTGCAGACATTCAGTACCTTGATGACTGTAATTATGTACATGTCTAGAAACTGAACCTGGGTCTCCCATGTAGCAGATAAGGCGTTTACCACTGAGCCAGAGGGGACTCCATAGACAAACAAGTAATGGAAAAAGAACATAAGAAATGCAACCCTGGGTCCAGCCATGACTTCATCTAGCCTAGTATCCTGTATTTCACAGTGGCAGAGTGTGGATACTGAGGGGAAACGTATATGCAGGGCCTACCCAGACTTGATGATCTGCTCAGGTCCCTTCTGACCCTACCTACTTTGAAACTATGAAACTACCCAAACTGATCCTGCCTCTCTTTCCTCATAGTTTCCAGCCATCTGAGACTTAGGAGGCCTAATTTCTAGATTTAACTCCTGGCTATAATGTTTAATACCCACAAATTGACCTATTTAGCACACATTTGTCCAGTCTTCTTTTAAACCTAGTTAAATTCTTAGCTTCTACAACACCGAGTTCCACAAATCAATTACACAATGTGTGAGAAGGAGCTTCCCTTTTGTCTGTTTTGAACTTGCTTCCTAATAAATTTATTGTACATTACCTAATGTTAGTATTGTGACAGACAGTAGATGGTAAATCCTTAATTACTTTTTCTGCACCATTCATGATTTTAAAGACTTCTACTATACCCCTCCCCTCAGTCATCTTTTGTACAAGATAAAAAGTCCTAGCTTATTTAGGATTTCCTCACACGGAAAACTCTCCATAACCCTGATCATCCTCATTGCCCTTCTCTGTATGTTTTGTAGTTCTACTATATGCTTTTGGAGTTGAGAGGACCAGAACCGCAAGGCATACTTAAGGTCTTTGGAATAACGACATTTTGTTTTATTTTCAATTTTCTTAATTATTACTAACATTTTATCTGCATTTTTGGCTGCTGCTGAACACTGAGCTGATGTTTTCAGAGAACTATGCACAATAATCCCCCTCCTCTTTCTTATATAGTAACAATTAATGTAGAGCCCATCACTCTGGCTGGAAGAACTGGTTGAGTTTATAGCAGGGCTACTGGCGAAGTTGTCTGAAGAGTCATGGAACTCAGGAGTAGTCCCGGATGACTGGAAAAGGTCCAACATGGTACCGATCTTCAAGAAAGGGAAGAGGGATGAACCTGCAAATTACAGACTGGGCAGTCTGACTTTGGTCCTGGGAAAAATGTTGAAAAATGTGTTAAGGAGGCCATCAATTACAAGCTGGAAACTGGTGAGGTATTAAGATGCAACCAGCATGGTCTTCTTGAGGGTAGATCATGCCTGACAAACCTAGTGTCTTTCTATGACCAGGTAATTTACCAGCTGGACGAGGGACGTGAGGCTGATGTCATTTACTTAGACTTTGATTCCATTTCCCATGAGATACTCTCAACTAAATTGGAGGGTCCTGGGCTGAACCAGTCTACAGTGAGGTGGGTGGACAACTGGCTTAAAGGCGGATCCCAGAGAGCTGTAATCAATGGGATGGCCTCATCCTGGAGTGCCGTCTCCAGTGATGCCCCCAACCCAGGGATCTGTGCTTGGACCTGTGCTCTTTAACATATTTATTAATGACTTGGATGAGGGGGTGGAAAGCTCAGTGATTAAGTTTGTGGATGAATCTAAGCTGTGGGGAAATGTGGGCACATCAGAGGATGGGGTAAGGATCCAGGATGACATGAACAGACTGGTTTTATGGGCAGAACAGAGTCAGATGAGGTTTAAGAGGGAGAAGTGCAGGGCCCTCCATCTGGGTAGGAAGAACCTTCACTATAACTATATGATGGATGGTGGTCCATTCGTTAGCACAGCATCTGAATGGGACCTGGGGGTCACAATCAACCAGAAGATGAACATGAATCAACAGTGTGATGAAGTTGCCTACAGGGCAAATAAGACTCTGGCATGTATCAGCTGATGTGTTGCCAATAGATCCCTCTATTAGGCATTGGTGAGACCACAGCTGGAGTAATGTGTCCAGTTCTGGACACTGCACTTCAGGAAGGATGTGGATAAGCTTGAGAGGTTACAAAGAAGGGCCACCCATATGATTAGGGGACTGGAGCATACACCCTATGAGGAGAGACTCCAGGAACTGGGCCTGTTCAGTCTGAGTAAGAGAAGACTGAGAGGTGACTTGATACAAGTATGTTAGGAGTGAGCATCAAGATCTAAGGGAGCGACTCTACAGGAAGAAACCCAAAGTGGAGGACAAGGACCAATGGGCACAAGCTAATAGAGGAAAAATTAAGGCTAGACATAAGAATTTTTTTTTTCCATAAGAGTTACCAGAATCCAGAACATACTCCCAGCAGAAGTGGTGCCATCACCATCCTTGGAGAGGTTCAAGATGAGGCTGGACACCTTGTTGAGCTCACTTGAGCCCAATAACTTCCTGCATGGCAGGGGACTGGACTTGATCATCTTGCAGGTCCCTTCCAGTCCTTTGACTCTATGATTCTATATATCCACATGCATCATTTTACACTTACTATAACTGAACTTCACCTGCCATTTTGCTATCTATTCACTCAATTTTATGAGGTCCTTCTACAATTCTTCACAGCCAGCTTTTTTTTTTAAACCACATTGAATAATTTGGGGTCATCCATAAACTTGGCCACATCACTATCTACCTTCCTTCCTAAATCATTTATGGATATGTTAAACAGTACAAGCCCCAGCACACACATTTGGGGGGCCCAATGCTTGCCTCCCTCCCTCCACTGTGAGAAGTGAACATTTACACTTTCTCTTTTTTCCTACTCTTTAGCTAAGTGCTGATCCATGAATGAACCTTGCCTTTAAAGCCGTGAAAGCCCAATTTCATTAAGAACCTTTGATGCAGAACTTTAGCAAAAGCTTTTTGAAAGACCAAATACAATATTTTAATCACCTCACCCCAATCCACATGCTTGTGGTTGTCCTCCAAGAACTCTACTAAATTGATAAGGCATGACCACCCTTCACAAAAGCCAAGGTAGTTCTACCCCGGGAAGTTCTGTTTACCTATGTGAGGGGCAATCCAAGATTTATTCTAGTTTCTATTAATCTGCTAAGAAGAAAAGTCAAGCTTCCTGATTTTTAGTTCCTTGTATCCCTCCAGAGTCCTCTTTAAAGAATCGTGACAGACTGGCAGGCCTATCTGGTACATATAGGGACTGTGAGCCTGGACCCACACAAAAACGGTTAGCCCCCTCTGTTATTAGAGGGGGGGTTACTAAGTATGTATCAACAGAATTCCTCGGACAACTAATGGAAAAACAGGGACAGGACACACTGAGCAGAGCACATTACCAGGTGCCCACTGGCCCTTGAATGAGTCCAAGGAGCCAGTGAACACTGCTCCATGAAACTCTGCCCAGAGACATGAACAGATGAGGGACAGGAAGATGGCTCTGGAGTCACAAAGGTTCCCCCAACCAGAGCCTCCTTCCTGTTAGGTAGAGTTACAGACTGGCAGGAAACTGTATACAAGAAACTCTTGTGATAGATAGCCTTGTGATAGTGTAGTTTTAGATGAAGATTGTTAGTAGTAGGGATGTGCCACTAAGCATGCTCAAGCACCAGAACTATTTTCCCTGTGCTACTCCAAACCCTGCTTGAAATACCCACATTAACAGCCCAAAATCTACGTTTTCACTCACACAACTGGTCTTTTTTGAAAACACAATGAAGAACAGCCAGAACAATTGTAAAATCACTTTAAAGTCTTTCCGGCCACATTCCAGCTCCACAAAGCCTGCTGAGGAGCACAGCCCTGCAGACAGACTGCAGGTGAGCCTGGGAGAAGGAAGGGCTGGCTGGGAGACTGTCCTTTCAGAATGAGATGAGAATGCAAAGGGGTTTTGGTTGTAGCCGGGGCACTATGAGAATTTAAAAATGCTCAAGCTGAGCAAAATAAGACTCAGGGGGTATGTCTACATGAGATGTTTACTGCAGAACTGCCTAATTAGCTCTGCATTAAATCTTTCAGTGTCTACATGTGTGGTCCTATTAGGCCACAGTAAACGAATAAACTCTACCGCAGGTTAGTACTTGTAAATACAAATACTATCCTGCAGTGGAGTTTTATAGTGAGCACCAACGCACGTGTAGATGCTGATATGGCTGACTGGGGCATAAAGGGTGCTATAGTGCAGGGGCTGCCAGCTGGCTAGCCCCGCACTGGAGCACCCTTGTGCCCCAAGCCAGCTCCTTCGCAACACTTTGAGCCAGGTCAGAGCAGCCCTGGGCTGCCAGGCTGACCCCTGTCCCCAAGTCCCCGGCCAGTCGGGGCTGCTCCAACCTGACTCAATGTGCTGTGGTCCTGGGCTCGCATGCAAATGCAGAGCCCAGAAGCAATAACTACAGCAAGATATGCACCAGAGTTAATTGTTTCAAATTAACTGCATGTGTAGATGCACCCAGGCTGAAGTTCTGAACTCAACACATCTGTTAATGAGATCAAGGGCAAAAACTGATGTCCTTCAGTCTAGTGTACAAAATAAGCAGCCAGAATTTCTGATGTGGAAGATCACTACAATGAAGAGGAGAGAGAATTTTCCCTGATGAAAAAGAAAGTAGAATTTCTCACTGATAAGGGTGAAAAATGGAAAATAGGAGCTGAAGGGCTAATCTATGCTTTTTAGGCTTCAGGGAAGAGATTGAGGAAGGCAGCTGTATAACATTCATACAGAAATTCATACAAACCGAACTAAAATTCTTCTCATGCAACCCTCCAGAAAAAGAGCATGCACACACAGCTTAAAAGCCATGGACAACAGAAAGCGATCTTCTCAGACCTAAAGAAGAAATGATGAGAGAAGGCAGGGCTTTGGGGAAAAATGAAAGGAAAGGAAAAATACCATTTTTTTCTGACTTGCGTGAAAAAACACTTAAAAAGAGGACAGACTGGAATCTTCCCATGGAAAACCTGTCTAAATTGGGTTTAAAAGCTTCTGTTTGGTCCCTTGCAGGGCTGACTTTCATACTGCAGGGAAGATGCAGGATTTTCAGTGATAAAAAAGACCTGGAGGCATTCACAAGGAATGATCCAAAACTTTTATCTCCCACCAGGACTCCAATTCACAAAGGAAAATGAAGTTGAAATCTATGTGGCTGCTGAAAGCAAACTCAAAGAAATAGGTGTGGAGGAATATAATCAATTTGTAACTGTAATGCCTATAGCTAAAATCCCTGCTGTTAAAAATTAAGCATATGTAATTTGGAGGGGAGAAGCAGGAACGGTTTACTTGAGTTAAAAACACATCTTTGGTTAGCCTATTCCAGTTGTTAAATTGTTTAGGGGAAGACATGCTAGCCCTAAATAAAGCAAAGCTACATGAAAAATACATTTGAGAGTAATGGGAAACAACTGCATTTTATGTAGTTGGGGCAAAGTACAGATGCAAGGAGGGTTTGATAATTCTCTAATAGTACCACAATTATAGGACAACACCTTTGATATAACTTGAAGTTAGGTGCAAGTAGATGTGTGTTGTTTGCTTTTTGTTCAATTCCAGGGCAATTTCTTTATCTCACACACACACACTTTAAGAACTCAAATGAAGCGCTTTGTTTTATGAAGCTTTCTGTTATTTTTTACACTGCAGGTGCTTAATTTTGTTGTTTTATGATTAAGTTATGGACTCTATATTCCCATTTTGTCAAATGTATATGTACTAGGACTTTTTCATGCTCTTCTGTGGTTAAGATCTATCTATTCAGGTATTATTATTACTTTTCTGCATTAATGAGAGAATGGGCACATCTACATGTTCATTAATGTGCTTATGCTAATGTGCATTACATTTAGCATCTCCGGGCACTTTTATACATGCTTCAAGAGTCGCTCTAATTAAAGCGCCGCCACGTCTCATGTATCAGCGTCCCCACTCTTAAAAATGGTGGTGGGGGTGCTTGAACTAAAGCTTGTTTAACAACCTTTAGCTCAAAGACCCTTACCCCATTTTTAAGCACAGGGACACTGATACACAGGAGGCTGCTGGAGTGGTTATTGCCTCGCTCCTGCAGACTCGATTAACTGAGACTGTTCCAACGCGCTGGAATTCCAGCATTGTGAGGCACTTCCCTCCATTGTGAGGCACTTCCCTCCATTGTGAGGCACTAGAAAAAGGCACATTAGCCTATTTTAGTGTGTATTAGTGAAAGTGGAGTTTTTTGTAATGTTTTAATGTGTATTAAAATAGGCTAATGCTCCTTAAAGCACACGTGTAGTTGCACCCAACCAAAGCAAAGGACAATAAGGTATATGACACAATCATTTTGCAATAAAAAATCATTTTTGTGACTCAATTACTGTAATATTGGATAATGTATAACAAATTTCAGTACATGTATCTAAGGTGATTTTTAACAAAACTGAGCCATGTAAAATAGTTCTTTTCTTTCTCCAACTGTGACTGAAAAGAGACCTACTCATGGGAAAGCTATCTACTTCACTAAAAGACAAGTACGAAGATTTTTATGTCACCTGAGAAGACTACAACAGAAACTGCAACTTGGAGATATACATCTACCTAAAAAATAAAAAAAACAGCATGACAGTGTCCTGGTCCTGAACAAACCCTAATGGACAATGCCTTTAAGAGAAGTTACTAAAACATAGCTTATATCTGCAAATATGTTGTTATATTGTTTTATATATGTTTTTGCTGTAGTTATTTTTCATTAACAACCAAATAAAGTTAAAAATATTAAATAAACAAATAAAAAAAAGTTAGTAGTAGTGACTGATGTAACCGCATGTACAAGTTGTTCTACAGCTGTTCTATGACAATTATACCTTTTTAATTTTGTTAGATAATTTGTGAAAACAAAGGTACACTTCCTTATAGAAGAAAACCATAAAGTAGGAGATTAGACAAGAGAAGAGTAATAAATGACATTCCAAAAATATTGAAGGAAGGAAATAAGAAATCCCCCTTCTAAAAATTGTGATTTTCACAAGTACACAAATCCCAGCTGTTTGCATATTCTAGGGCCGCGGAACAATTGGTTCAGCTCATTCCTCAGTAAAACAGGAATTAAATGAAATCCATCACACAAAGTTTGTTAAGAGTCAGCCATATATAAATATTGCAAGGAAAATCAAATCAGAGAATGCAGTAGATACAAGACAATCTGCCTCCAGTCTGCATGCCATCCTCCTCCTCCTTCCTGAGTGTCTCCAGGCAGCATAAATGAGAACCTCTATTGTGCTGTTGCAGATAGCCAGGCACATATTAGCGTGGCTTGGGCTTTGGAGATGTAAACAAAACAGTTTGGGCTGTAGAGCTTACTCACCCTCTCTCCTTTTATCCAAGGCTATCTCTAATTCAGGTAACAGTTGGGCTACATTAAAATACACCTGGGGTCAAAACTGCCATAGTCCTCTCATCGGGCAGACTCTATAGGCCACTTATAAATGTGCCGGATGTCTGCTTTGACACATATTACTTAGCACATTCCAGCAGCTTCTGCATTATATATATTAAGTGTCCCTGCGCTTGAAAAGGAAGGCAGGGCTGCTTTAACAAGCTTTAGTTAAAGTGCCCCCACTGTCATTTTGAAGCACGGGACACTGAATACACGTGATGCTGTGAGCACATTAATTTAAGTGGCTCTCAGAGCTGCTCTAATTAAACCCCCGCCCCGCAACCTGGAGCATGTGTAAAAATGCCTATCACACAAGCTTAATAACTTCTCATTGTCATCCATGATCTGGTGAAGAGAAGTCCACCTGGAGGACAACTAGTAAAACTAGAATATTTCATGAATGTTCCCAGTAATATGCTTAGGCTGCCAAGATCAGCACTGCATGGACTGATCTTTACTTCCTGCTCTAGCACTGTTATATATTGTTTAATGATTTATTACCTTTCATGCTAGATATGACTGCATAACAGTAGGAGTTAAATGATTAATGGGTCAAGATCCTGCAAAGGGTGGGTGGGAGGAAGAGAAAAGCATGAGGAGCCTTTTCTACTGTTCCACACAAAATTCAACAGAAGGGAGCTACTGCCCCTATTAGTGCCCCACAACTCTCCAACTGTTTGAGTCACTTCCTGGGCCATATACCAGTACTTTTGGGAAGGAAGTCCAATGGTTAGGGAAAACAGAGGCAAGCTGTTACCTCACATTAATCTGCTTTAGAGTAGTATAGCTGTAAATAAAGTAAATCAAGTCAACTTGATATGCCAGAGAGAAGAAAGATC
Organism: Caiman crocodilus; assembly: GCA_030014935.1. Lineage (NCBI taxonomy): Eukaryota > Metazoa > Chordata > Crocodylia > Alligatoridae > Caiman > Caiman crocodilus. The sequence continues at coordinate 3,170,042 of JAGPOW010001806.1, read as the reverse complement.
AAATTGTGGACAGTATTCTGCATAGTCATCAGCATCTGACACATACAATGTATACTGCTTAGACAAACTTTATTGCTAAAATAGACCTAAACCAGGACAATCCCTTCCTTTTACACGTAAACAGCTACAACTGGTATATATCTGAACATTTTGGACAGAATTCTATTTCCTTTTGTGCACCGAAATGGAAGTCTTCTAGTTACACAAATGGTCCTTTGGCACCTATCCACAGACTGCAATTCTATTACCCCAACATGCTGGACATAAGTGTGCACACATACACCGAGCATATAGAGTAGGCCACATGCTGGCTGGACCCATGTGTGTGAACATAAGTCCAGGAAAAAGCAGGAGAGGCGGACAACCCTCCCAAGTTTTGGCCCCAGTAATCAAGTGACTAGGGCACTTGACCAGAAGCAGGAAACCCAGGTTCTAGGCTGCCCTTACTCAGACAGGGTTTACACCTACGTCTTTGATTTCCTAGCACAATACTGTAGGCACCACACCACAGGTTAGGCATTAACTAGCCCTGCCCCTTGCATTTAATAGTCAGTCTCAGTACATTAGACATGTACACTTACACACCCACAGGACAAACAGAGGAAGGGGACAAAAATATAGAAATACTTATATATCGCAGAGGAAGGGATGAAAACTATCCAGGCATGCAGCTAGATAACTGCCATTTTTCTTCCTTTCTCTCTCTCTCTCTCCCCACTACTTTATTTTCTCTTTTTCCCCTCTATTGCTTATTGTTTGTGACAGACATGTGTGTTTTTGATTGTTGTGTCACATTTAAAAAATCTATTAGAAAGAAAACTGGTACACAAAGGGGAAGAGAATTCCACCCTACATGTACAATTACAGACAGGGTAGTGTGGCAGCCAGTGAATACAAAATAACTCATCTTATTTAATAGCTTTACTTAGAGACAGTGGTCCAGGGTGATACAGCGTTAAGGCATTTTTGTGTACAGATTGATGTAGTAACTGTATCATCATCACAGGATACAGATATAAGTTGCTACTATGCAACTGTTATGTCTGCATGATTCTGTAACCCTGTAAGTCAGAGGCAGGCAATTATTTCGGGCAGAGGGCTGCTTACCAAGTTTTAGCAAGCTGACAAGGGCTGCGTGAGTAGCCCCGTCCCTTGACAGGTGCCATGCCCCCTGGTCAACATCTTCTGACCAGAAGTCCTGCCCCCTAGTCCCTGAACTATGCCACCAGAAGTCCCTCCCCATGCCCCCGGGGAAGTCAGCAAGGGGTTTTGCCATTTTGGAAACAGAAAAATACTACATTTTATTCTAAACAACAAACATCTACAATATTCGTTAATTTGATTTCAAAAAATATTCTTCTCCAGATTCACATGCACTTGTGTGGTGTACACAGAGGGGATTGCACAATAGCTTAAAATGAAGTCTTGTTCTTGTATGCTGTGGTGGGGGTGGGTATGAGCAGGGCCATCCCTAGGGTGGGGCGAATCGGGGCAACCTGCACTTTGGTTCCCCCACCGCTGCTGCCGCAGCAGTAGCTTCTTCAGGTCTAGGGCTCATGGGATCAAAGTGGGGGCGGGGCCCTGCATGGGCTCCCACAACCTGCTCAGGTCACCGCTGGGTATAGGGCTGTGGGTGTCGGTGGGGGGGGGTGTGGGTGTGTCTTTCACAGGTGGATAGG
>JAGPOW010001806.1:3154837-3168263 GCA_030014935.1 Caiman crocodilus | reverse complement strand
GGTCTGTGGGGGTCTGGGGGGGGGGGGGTGGGTGTGTCTTTCACAGGTGGATAGGGTTGGGGGTGGAGTGAAGGAGCACGTGTGGAGGTATGTGTGGATATCTAGGGTGTGGGTGGGTATGGGGTTTGTGGGGGGTGTGGGGGGAGGGTGACTGGGGAGTGTGAGGTGTGTGGGTCTGCATGTATGGCAGTGCAAGGGGGGGTGGGTGTGCATGTGTATGGTCAGGTGTGCATGTGAGACTCACCCAACAAGTACACACACACGCTCTGCCCCTCCCTACACACATACACCCTGGGGTACCGGTCCGACCCCATGTTCCCCAATCTGGCGACCCAGCCAGGAGCCATGTGATGTTAGAGCAGTGTAGGGGCAGGAAGGCAGGGAAATGGTGGGGGGTGGGGCACAGCTGGACTGCTCAGTCCTGGTGCTAGCTCATCCTGGTTCCTACTGCCCCTGGCACCCGTCATCTTTGACAGGCACCCAGGAGCAAAAAAATATCAATTTACTAAACTTTTTAGGGGCCCTGCCAGGTGGACAGAATAGCCTGGTTGGCTAGAAATGGCCCATGGGCCGTATTTTGTCTGTCCCTGCTATAAGTGTAGCAAAACCATTCCATCTCAACCCTTCTTCATCCAGGGTTAATTTTAGAGTGATTTAACTAATCTGAATCTGTACAGGCTCAGGCGGACATAGCACTTATAGAGTAATAGTTGCTGCTCACTCAGCAGCAAGAACTCCCCCTACCCATCTGTACCCAATGCCCATTTGTCCAAATACTCTATATTGCTGTCAGGGCAGGGTTTTCTGTTTTGACAGAGGTTGCCAACTTTTTCCTTCCTATAACTCCCCAATGCATTCACTCAACTACTTTTCACAGGATATGACCAAAATCCTTTGCATCAATGCCTGGAAAATATATGGATTTGATGCTTCTAGCATCAAAAGATGAAAACATGTGAAGTGGGTATTTGCAGAGATAGGGAAGAGGAGCAGATAGCCATTTTCAAGACCATGACACAAGACTCAGATCCCTTGCACTAGCAAAGCCCAATCAATTGTGTGAATTAAAAATAAATAAATAAATAGGAATCCATCAGTACCCCAAAACATCCACATTTCTGTGAAACTGATCTCCAAGGGATGACTCGCCTCATTTCCATGTGCCAACGCTGTTCTTCCTCTCTGTGTCTCTTTATCAGATCCTTCTGTTTTTGTTTCTTCATTTTTTCCTCATGCATTTTCCGAGCTCTGTTACTAGGCTTGATCTCAACTGGAAGATCTGGATTCACTTTCTTCTACAAGGAAGTCATAATAAAAATCATAAGGATTTTCTAAAGTGTTATCACAAACTAGTAAGAATAATAAAATAACATTTTATTATTGTATTCTCATAATTAAAGTATTACTAATAAATCTGACTTTTCAATGTGCATTTCTGGCTGCTGTTAAAGATGACCTGTATTAAAAACCAAGCATTTAAATCTGATCTGTTTACAAGAAGGAACAAATAAACTCTAGACTGATGCTGGGAGAAGTGCAAGTTGTACTTTTACAATACTCTAGCTGTCACTACACGAGACACTGACTGTACAGTTCCTACTTCACAGTCATTTAACACGCATACACAAGTACTAAATGACTGCAGCAGGGCTGTACGAAGCTTTGGGTGGTGATTCGATTCAGAGGGGATTCGGCAGCCGAATCTCCGAATATGAATCGAACCAGGGGACCAATTAAAAGGTCTGAATCGATTCAAAACTCTCCGAATCTTCGAAAAAGATTCAGACAGCTTTGGTGATTTGGGCAGTCCCTGGTGGCTGCAGCTGGAGTCCAAGCTGGTAAGTATGTGCGGGGGGAAGAGAGAGAGGGGGGTAAGACCATGGGGGGACTCCTGCGAGCCCCCAGCCCCTGCCTGCTCCCCAAGCCGTCCCTGACCCCTGCCAGCTCCTCCAGCCCCACATGGCTGCCAACCTGCCCCCTCCTGGCCCTTTAAAGAAAAGCTCCGCACTCACTGGGTGTTGCCAGGCGGGGGGCCAATCTCCGCTGCCCCCACTGCCCCATGCTCCCGTCCATGGTGCCCTCCCCACTCCCTCCATGGGTGCCCTGCCCAGGATGACTCCAGCCCTTTAAGGAAAAAAAAAAACCCCCAAGAAAAGCCCCAGGACTCACCACTCCTGCAGTGGCCTTGGGGCGCTTGTACAGAGCCCCTACATGGCGCAGGGCAGCAGGGATTGCCCCCCACGGGCAGGAGCGGTGAGTCTGGGGTTTTCTCGGGTTTTTTTTTCTGAAAGGGCTAGAGATGGCCCAGGCAGGGCACCTGTGGGGAGGGTGGGGAAGCAGAGCCCCCACATAGCATGGGGCAGTGGGGATTGCCCCTCCTCCCCAGCAGCATCCACTGAGTCCAGTTTTGTTTTGTTTTTTAACAAGTGCCGGAAGCTGGCACAGGCAGAGCACCCATTGCCAGGCTGGAGAGGGATGGGCCTGGCTCACTCGGAGATTTGGCAGCAGCCAAATCTCCAAATCGGATTTGGCCAAATCGATTTGGGACAGTGATCTGAATCATCAAATCAAATCACTGTCCTCTGAATCAGATGAATCAGAAGCAAACAGGCCTACTGTGCAGTAACCAGCGTTATTGTGTAGTAGCATCCCTGAACAGCTTCTTGGTGACACTTACTGCGCAGTAGCATCGCATCATGCTTTCTGCCATGCGACACTACAGTGTAGTAATAACAAGCTACTGCACAGTAGTTATGAGCTACTGCACAGTCGGTGTCTCATGCAGATGTGGGACACTGTGTCATGATTCTTTAAGTAGTCCTTTAGCTAAATTGGCATAAGTAGCCGCAGTATAAAATTAACCTTCCCTCTGCCCGTCCCCCATCCCTCAGGGAATTTAAGTCTTAAACTGTGGACAGACATAATGGTTAACTTGATACTGAATGGTTCCAATATATGCTGTTATGATGTAATGGTTATTTCTTCCTCCTCCTACAGCTATATAAATGTAACAAAATCATCCTCACTTTAACTAGGTTGCATTTAGGTTACAGTAACAGTGATTTAGCTCATTTATATAAGAACATGTAGATGTATCAGGGTTTTGGGTTTGTTTTTTTTTTTTATAACAGTTGATGTGTTCTCCTCGGCAGAACACGCTCTCCCATTTTAAAGGAATTTAACATCCACAGCTTTGTAAGCTATTCTAGATCCTAGTCAGACCAGTTGTAGGAGAGAGGAGGAAGTACCCACAACTTCCACTAAAATTAAGAAGGGGATAGTGTTGGGCATCTCTGAGTGATCAGACTCCGAGCCGGCCTTAGGGGTATGCAACGTGGGCGACTGTCCAGGGCAATCTGGTCAGTGGGGTGTCCCACACACACACACACACACAAGCAGCCCACACTAACAGCAGCACTCTCCCCTTAGCCCCAGGCATGAGGAGCAATACCTAGCCCAATCCCCTCCCTCCCGCCCCCTCCAGCTGCAGCTCAGGAGGAGCCATGCTGGGCAGTTCAGGCAGCAGCACCATGCCATTCCATTTCTCTGCCAGACTGTGCTCCTCACCCCTGTCCGCTTATCTCTGCCTGCAGCAGTGCCACTGACTTGGGAGGGAACAGGGGGGAGCGGGAGAAGGAGAGGGAGAAGGAAGGGGAGAGGCCAAAATAAAAGTTTGCCCAGGATTACCATTTTCCCTAAGGCCGGCTCTGATCAGACTCAATGAGTGTGTCTACATGTGCTACAAGCATGGAGTAATAAACTCTGGTGCATATTGTGCTGGAGATTATTGTTTACATGTGTGCCCACAACTGCAGCAGGGTGAGCTGGATTGGAGTAGCCCCAGCTGGCAGGAGGCTGGGGGTTGGAGTCAGCTTGCTAGCCTGGGGCTCTTCCAGTACAGGACTAGCTAGCAGGCAGCCTCTGTACTGAAACACCTACCATGCCCCAGTCAGCCCTGTTAACATCTACATGTGCATTGCTGTACACTAAATAATGCTGCCATAGAATAGCAGCTGCATTTACAAGTACTACCCTACAGCAGAGTTAATTAGTTTACTATGGCCTAATAGGGCCACAAGTGTAGATGCTGAGACTTTACTGCAAAGTTAATTAGGCACTTCCTCAGCACACATCTCATGTAGATGCACCCAATGTGACCTAAGTGAGGAACCCAGAACAGAGGGGTCCAAGTTTGAAAATATGGGACCAACTATCTACCATCACAAAAATCCATATTCTAAAGTAAAAGTGCCTCAATGGTGATATTCAAAGACAGGGATGATTTTAAATATTTGGGAAAGTTTGAAAATAATTTGACTCTGACTAATATTAATGTAGCTTCATTTAAATGAGGAATTTCCTTATGAAAATGGGATTTAAGATAAGAATACTTTATTTGTTACTGCTCCTCCTCTAGCTAAATATCAGCAACGAGCTATGGCGATGTGACTTCTTGCTATGGCAATGTCACGTTGGCACGCACTAATCGTGATGCTGCTGCTACATTGCCATAGCAATGAGCTACTCTACAGTAGTTCATTGCCACCGTGATATAGGGTTGGAAACAACCTGTGCGCTGCTGGGATGGGACTGCACAGTACTGGTAGGTACTGCACAGTCATTTGGTACTTGCTTTAGCAACTGCGTAGTCAGGGGCACATGTAGATGCCCAGCATTCTTTGTAACACAACTGCAGCAACCATAGGTTGGTGATGTTACATGTGGCTACCATGGAGATGATGCTACAAATAAAAGTAGCAAAAACAGGTGAGCTCTTAGCAAACAAGGCTCATGTTCAAAACAAAGTGCCTTTCCAGGTAAAAAGCACATGCATGGCTTTTTTCAATCAGAATATTTTTCTTATTACAGAAATGTTTAAAGTCTTTATATATCTTGCTATTAATGAACGGAAATTAGCAATTTGCTTTTATTATTTTTTTAACAACAAGGCATAATATTTTAATTGTGTAGGTTTGAGAATATTGCTGAACATAAAGAATGGTTAATTAATTTTGACTTGAAAAGGATATGACTTCTACATACATTATTTCTGTGCATTAGAAAGGACAAGTTATGGTCATAAAGATTTTTAAGGTTCTGCACTTGCTTTCAAGATTGGAACTGGAGCAGACCCTAGATGGACAATTATAGTCCTCCATCATTTGATGAGTAGCCAAATCTATCATCCTAATGAGACAATACAAATGAAATGCCTGATGCAAGATGACCTACTGAGGAAATGTAAGTAAAATCCATTTTCTTTTGCCTTTGTAACTTAGATCTAGTTAGATTTAGACCTTTGCCACCATTGGGTACTGTAATGTAAAGCATTTTTTATGATCAGAAACTACTGTGCATTCACTCAAGAAACTCCCAAACAGTTCTTTATTCATCACTTCTAAATGCAGTTTTGAGTCAGTCACTGCAAAAGTTAAAACTGACCAGATAATTTCTTCTAAGAGAAGAAACTTAGAAGTACTAAATACCATAAGTCTATAAACAGGGACTGTATTCATTGGTATTTGAATCTCCAGATTAAAAATGAGCTTGATGGACTAGTTTTTTTGTTTTGTTTTGTTTTTTTGATCTACACAGTACCTTGGACTTTTCATAATAATTTCAATACTTTTGTTTCCAAACCAACAAGATTTGCATCCCAGTGACATCCACTAACTCAAAGCTAATTATTTCTCTAACATTGCCCCTGAAAGTTTAATACTTGTGAGTGATAATACAATATAGGTAAGTGCACAAGACAGGTAAGTGATGGTGGATCGCTTCCTATAGATGCTCCACTTCATAAAATACTACTCAAGTTCACCATCTAGTGGTCACTTGAAACTTTAAAGAATGGCAGAACTCCGAGTAGAGGTGCACCTTATAGACTAACTGAATCAGAGATGTGCAAGTGAGCTGTTGCTCACAAAAGTTTATGTATTCTGATTCCGTTAGTCTACAAGGTGCACCTCTACTCTGCCTTCTACCTGACATCAGATTAACATGGCTAACTCCTCAACTTCAAGAATGTAAAACAAGTCACTGAGGTTTTGGAACAGAAGACACTCATTACCATAAAATCAACATTACCAAAAGCTAAGTTTTTTGTGACAATAATTTTGGTAAGAACAGCTGCCAACAAGGAACTGTATGTGAGAAAACCTGACTCAGTCCCATAGCATTCACAATGAACCAAAAGAGGTCAAAACTCTTAAGGTACATTTAAGTTTGAGTCAGTATCTAAAGGAATATGGTGTGTCTGCATGTGCTTTTACATGCACCTAAATTTAATGCGCATTTGCCTAATGTTCTTTAAAGCGATTTAGGTCTGCGTTTACATGTGTACATGTTAAGACACATTAATGAGGTATGTGGACCAACTTGGGACTAAAGTTAGTCTCAAGTCAGTTGACATACACAGTGTCTACATGTGTGTTAAGGCGTTTTAGCTATCCGCGCATAAATCTGATACCTGCTTTTGCAGGTATAAAATTTAGGCGTGAATAGCCTAAAATTGCCATTTTTATGGCATGTTAAGGGTGCACGTGTGGACCCGCACTCTTAATGTACTTTAAAAATGGCTAACACACCTTAAATTGGTATGTGTAGACATGCCCTGTGTGTCTGAGTAGAGTGAAAATTTTCTCTATCCAGAATGATTGGATTCTTCTGGATTTGGTTTAAAATAGTGGGAAATCATTGCCTCGGCCGAAACATCAAGTTTATACTTTTAGTAAAGAATGATGAAGAAATTTGGTGGAACAACTCATTTAGAAAACCTGTTGGAATGACCAATCATAGAAAACTATAACTATGCTCGTCATTTAAAATTATGTAAGCAAATAACTGGTAAAGAAATTCAGCACTTGGCTCCAGAAAAAAATATCTTTAGCTATTGATCTTAAAGCTGTCTCTAGTTAGTGTAGGATCTTTCCTCTCCTGCCTGGAAGAGAGTATCACTATGTTTCTTCATATAAACCAAACACATATACAAGATTTATTTAGCTATTAACTGAACAGCTTTGAATAAGTGCTTAGAAACTGTGGGCCACACATTGAAGCTTCCTGAACTGAGATTTTTTTGTAAAAAGATGTCTCTAGCTGATCATCTCCCCTTGACTGCCAACCCAAAATATTTTTACTGACAATCTGAAAACTTTTTTACTGACATCAAAACTTTTTTACTGACATATGTTTTACATAATGTAAATGTAACCCTTCTGCCAGGCCCTGGATGGCTGTAACAGGGATCAGGTTCAAATGTGGGAGTTTAACACCAACTTTCTAAATTGGGCTTGAGCCTCTGCCCAGAAACCTGTGAAAATAAATTTTAACTGAGTGTTGTGCTGTAAACAAACTTGCCCACTCACAAGCATCTAAACAGGGCTTATTACAGGGGAAAAGGAAAAGACACATGTTATTAGAGAAAACCTTAACCAGCAAACATTAAATGAAACACAAACCATTAATAGTCTTAGTTATACTTGACTGCAGCAAATGGCTTTACACTATGCTGCCCCTGCTCAAAGGGTCCTGAAATCATTCCTACACCCTGACACCTGCCTCCAGCCCAGCCCTCGGTCTTAACTTATCCCACTCCCTTTTACTTTTGATACAATATGAGATATTCTATAATCAGGAAAACATAATTAATCAAGTGCTTTTCCTCTTGGATTCTATCTGAGAAGTTAAGATTAAAACCTCTGCTGGCCAATGTTCCTATGACTCAGTATTGTGAGTCTGCCCCATTCACACCTTGTATTGCAGTCGATGTCTACGCCCCTTTAAATGCATGTCCTTTGCATTAGGATCATTGAAACTGCATTCACAGAGCTTGCAGTGAAACCGGATCATTTTGCCTTCATCATTTTGTACCTGAGAAACAAATTATAACATTTAATTTTTATAGACACTGCTTGTGACAATAACATTATTTTTCATTTAAGAGAAGGCTTTCATTCCAAAGTACTTAACGAAGTTATAAAATACCAAGTATACCAATTTATCATCCAAAGGCTCTGTGGGCTGTGGCTTAAGGCAGGGGCCGGCAATTATTTCATGTGGAGGGCTGCTTACCGAATTTTGGCAAGCTGTCAAGGACTGTGTGGGTGGGCCCCGCTCCTTGACAAGTGCCCCGCCCCCTGGTAACTGTCTTGGGACTGGAAGTCCCATCACTAGCCCCTGATACCTTTGCCATCAGAAGTCCCTCCCCTTGCCCCCACAGAAGTACTCCTTTCAGTAAGGGTTTGCCATCTTGGAAGCAGAAAATACCAAATTATATTCTAAAAATCAAACATTTACTACAACATTAATTTGATTTCAAAAAGTATTTGTATCCTGGTTTACATGTGTTAGTGTAGTGTACACAGAGGTAATTATACAATAGCTTAAAATGAAGACTTAGTCTTGTATATTGTAGAGGGGTGTGTGTGGGTATAGGTTTGTGGGTGTGTGGGAATATGGAGCATGGGGGAGGATGAGTGTGTGGGGGATTTGTGGGAACTGTGGGTGTGTGTGTATGTGGGGTGGGAGAGCGTGTGGGTATATGTGTGGATATGTGGTGTGGGTAAGTGTGGGGTCTGTGGGGGGCTGTGAGTGTGGGAGAGAGGGTGGCTGGGGAGGGCTGGGCAGAAGCACGGGCCCAGCACAAACTCCTCACTCCCACCCATCTGTTGCTGCACTCCACATGCCCACTTGCTGCCCCTTCCCCCCACCTGCTGCCGCTTTCACAGCTTCCCTGCCTATGGTTGCTGCTGCTCCTCTCCACCCCACCACTGGCTGCCCTGGCACCATGTGCTCCTGGCTGCAGCGCCTGGACTGCAGCAGCTGGCTGAGCCAAACCCTGAGGACTGGGGTGATCACCTGCAGTCCTTCCTTTCTTATCTGAATTTCCCTCTGGCACAGGGAAACAGGAACAACCCCAGAGACCCAGGCCAGAAGCCTCTGCTCTGCATGGGGCTTCTGGTTGGAAGGGGGGACAGGGCCACCAGGCCTTGCTTCTGCAGTCGCTTAGTCCTGACAGCTGCTTCCCCTGGGTCCTACTGCCCCTGGCTTCTGTCAACTTTGATAGGCAGCCTGGGGCAGATATATTTTCTTCCAATATTCTTCCACCATTACCAATTTATCCAGTCAATCACTACGGTATGGCCATCCATGCCTGACTTAACCCCTAGCCTTGGGCCCTTGGACCCACAATTGGCTAGGTCCCCATAAAGCAACCCAGTAAAACTACAGAAAATCCCATGTTATTTTTTCAGGGCTGCAACTTGCCAGCCACAACTGGCCATGAGAACCCATACAACAATTCCTGTCCTTAACATTAGCAAGGTACTGCTTTTATTTGCCAATGCCAGCAATCTCAGTCAGTGCTGCTGGACAGAGGGGATAGAAATCAGGAGAGGGAAACCATGCTCACCAACAGATCAGGAACATCCCTTTGTAGCCAAAACTCCAGCAACAATCACTTCAGTGGCTGACAGCAGGGGAAACCTTCCTGGAAACACAGAGCCTAGGGAAGTGATTCTCAGCCAGGGTGCTATGGCACCCTAGGGTGCCTTGATAGCGTTTCAAGAGTGCCACAGGATGCCATGCAATGTTAGGCATGCAAACATAATTCACAAGATAAAACCAGAGTGTACCTATATACACGCTGGATGTTTGCTCCAATGCGTGCTAACTAGCATGTGTCACAGCAGACTTGATTAGTTGAGTCTGCTGAAGCATGCTAATTAACATGCTCCAGGAGCCTCCACATCATGTGTATTCAGCATCCTCATGCTCCAAAATGGCGGCAGGTGTGCCTGAACTCAAGCTTGTTTAACGAGTTTTAGTTCAAGCATCCCTGCCGCCATTTTGAAGCATGGGATACTGAATACACGATACTGTGGGTGCTTTAATTAGAATGGATCTCGGAGCTGCTGTAATTTAAGCACCCTCCATCTCCACCCCAGAACACTTGTATAGATGCCCAGAAATTTCAAGCAGGAATCCATAGTGTCAAAAACCTTCTGACCTGTCATGGCTTTTCTGAATTCTTAGCCGCAGAAGAACTGCTCTATTATTTTCCTATACTCAGAAGGCAAGTGAAATTTAAGAGCATTTTCTGAAGGATGCCTTGAATCTAGAAAGGCTAGAACCACTGTCTAGGCTCAATTTCACACAGCGCACTGCATAGAAACTCAGGATGCAGGAAATTCTGCCAACATAGCCTTCCCTCCCAATCCCCCTAACACTTTTTCCATCGCTGGAATCAGACGACAGGGGAAGCAGTGGTCTCCACTAGGGAAAGGAGAGGTTTGTTTCTTTCTCAGTGCAAGCCAAATTCCTGAAGACTGTTTTTCCAGAGATGTCTTCCCAGGCAGCATGGTTTTAAATGTCTCCGGAGTAGTTTCTTGACTGAAGGGCACAGGAGAAGGGGAAGATGCAGTAAGAAGAGGCTAGTTGCCTTGTGGTGTCACTGGAACAGAGGGTTATTACTGCTGCTGCTGTTGCGTAAAGGGGTAGACTGAATTTCACTAAGACTAGTGTACTAACCTGGTGAAGCTAGACACCTTGCATGCCAAACCTCATGTCTATGTTCCAGGCTGAAAGGAAATGCTAAGGCCATCAGGGAGGCAGGGGACATGGTCAGACAGATTAGGAAGAGAACAGCAGTTTGTCTGGGCACAGGGGAGGAAGAGAAAAGACAAGGGATCTTGTTCCTGACTCCTAGAAGGTGAGTGAGTGCAGTGAGCTTGGTCTGCTGGTTTGACTGTGGTGGAGATGGTGTGCGCTGAGTGAGTGTTCATATAATTGGCTAGTCAGCTTGTTGGCTGGGCCTTATGCATGGAGTTATTTGGTGAGGACTGTTTGCTGAGCAGTTTCTGGAGGAGGAATTCCTGCCTGTGCCCTAATGAGGGGGTGTTAATGAGTTTGCCTAGAATTAGGAGAGCATGAAAGGTAGCACCCAAATGAACAGCAGGAGCAAGAGAAGATGGGACAGCAAACAGGGTAGTTTGAAAGACAAAACAGTTTGCAAAAGGTAACTGGGGGCATTTATAGACATGCTCTGGGAGGCACGAGGAAGCAGGGGGCATTTTAGCATAGCTCTGAGAGCTGTGTTAATTAAAAACGCCCAGAGTGTCACATGTATCAGCATCCCCAAACTGAAAAATAGCGGCAGGGTGCTTTAAATTAAAGCTCATCAAACAAACTTTAGTTTAAAGTGCCCCACCACCATTTTTCAGCATGGGAACACTGATATACGTGACCCTGGAGTTCGGTAATTACCACATTCCTCTCCGATGTGCTGTAGTTACAGCATGTCAGAGCAGCCTCCCTGCATGTGTACAGGAGTCCTGGGAGTCTTCCCTAGGCAAGCTAAATGGTTTGGCTACAGGTAACACCCAATAAGAATTAACTCATATCTTGCATATCATTATTGCAGTAAAACATAGTCCTAACTTTTATCCTTACCTGGAACTCAGGACTTAAGAGTGAATTAAACAACTTTAAGTCCCCTTATAATGAACAAAACAAGTTGCTTAATCTAAAATGTAGATTGTAAATCTCCTGTTAGATTCTACTTGAATCTAATTTAAAATTAACACCAACAAGATAACAAGATACAATTAAACAGTATAACAACTAGGGCTGTGCGAAATTTTGCTGGCTGTTTTGATTTGACAGTTTCAACTCATTTCGAACTCAAAACAGTGAAATCAAATCGAAACAATGGGCTTTGAAACAGCCTCAAAACAGAACGAGGCTAGTTGGAACGCTTTGAGTCTTTTGAAACATTCTAAGTCTTTTGAAAAGCTTTGAGTTTCAAAGCAGCCAGCAGCAAGGTGGTGGGAGACAGGGGAGAACCAGGGCTGTGCTCCCAGCAGCAGCTGGGCGTGCAGCTCTGGCTTTCCACATCTCCTGCCACCAGGCTGCAGGAAGACGATCGCAGCGCAGGGGAAGGGAACTGAGCTCAGGCTTCTCAGAGATGCTCAACATTCTGGTTCATGGGCCAAATTTGACCCACAGAGCCATGGCATCTGGCCCATGGGTCTCCCTACAGGTCGGGAAATTTGGCAGCAGGGAAGCAGTAGTAAAACTGCTGCTTTCTCCCACTTCCAAATTCCCAAGCCCCATGCAGGGAGTTGAAGCCACCTCTTTCCCCACACAGCTAGATTGGGGCTAGGCTATGTGTCCTCCTCCTGCCAGGGCCAGGCCACATCCCCTTTCCACTGTGTGACAGGGTCAGGGCTGGGCCATGAAGTGAATGGGGATCTGTTGTGCCTGCTGTGGAGACCAGATCAGGACCACCAGCTGGATCTGGCCCACAAACACACAGGGCATCCACCCATTCAGCCTACCAGCCAAAAAGGTTGAACACCACTGTTCTAACACAATTAGACAGGTTTCAAAACAGCGTGTGCCAAGTATTCAGACAGAAAAATACAAAGCTCTCAAATAGGGGTTCCTGCCTAAATTCTTCATTTGGATGCTCAAATACAGACCTGAAGATTATCCAATAGAAGATTAAATAGAAAGCACTGAATGAAGGTAGTGGTGAGATTGCTTTTCTAAGAGTACTTATTTACTTTAGTGCAAATGCACTAAACAAATCATGTTTAAATATTTTGGAAATTCATGGCCTTGCATTTTACATGTGATTAATTTGTGCACTAAAAAATCATTAAGCATTACCTCTTCCACATAGTCATGTCCAACAGGTTGTATATCAAGTAATACTCCAGAGCCATCCCCAGAGCTATCATGTTCGTTTGGTAGCTCTGATTTCGGTTGTAACACCTTTGATTCCTCTAGTTTGATGCTTGTTGCCTGAATCTTATTAGTCCCTAAAAGAAGACAAGTGGATTAATAATCAATCTACTTCTTTACTACCTAGGAAGGTATCCTTATTAAAACTCATATTACAAATGCATATAATTAATTTATCTTCATAACACTAAATGGCATTCTTGCACTGTTAGTCCTAATTATTTGTTACAATGGTAGCTGCTTATAGCAGTTAAAAATCTCACTGGGTGAGATTTACTGTTCATTTGCACAACACCATTAAGTTCCATATCTACAGTAATGATTTAACATTATTAACTGCTACATAAGTGACAGCCTTTATTTATCAGCTATACATTCAGACTACTGCTAGTAGTTATGTTTAAAACATAAAGGAGTTATACCATGAACATGAAGATTAGACATCTTTAAAGATAAGACAATTCTTATGGTAGCTATAATTTCAAGCAGATTTCTATCAGTTTTAGCAATGACTTTCCATTGTACAAGAAGCTTGTAACTACTCACAGAAGTAATGCAACTTAAAGGGGGCTCTTTAAGCATTAGGTTTTAAAAGACAAGTGAGAAAAAACCAACATTCCAGAATTATTTAGAAAGCCTGATGGTCAACTATTTTTTCCCTGGGCAGTTTTCTGAGGGA
>JAGPOW010001806.1:3104874-3154434 GCA_030014935.1 Caiman crocodilus | reverse complement strand
GGGAAAAATACTAAAAGGTTTAATCTATTTGTATTTGAGGAAATTACACCTTTTAAAAAAAATGTAAGTCCTGTATGATGCTACAAAGCTTAGATGATATCTAAAAACCCAAGAAGTTAAAAATGGAGTTTAAAACAACATACCTGTAAATGTTATCTTGGATGTGACTAGTTTCTTCACTGCCACTAGCTTGCCTGTGTTGCTTGCACTGTTATTTGCTACAGCTGTTGGCTTCGTTGGTGCAACAGATACTGCTGTAGGGGCATGGGCAACTGGGTTACTTGCTGTGGTGATGGTAGGATCTGAACCAGAGTTCACTACTATAGGCTCTATTGAAGGGATGGGCTTTCCCAATTTAGTATGCAGCTTAACAACCTGAAATACATGTGGTAACTATATCAAAGGATAAAACTAGAAAGAGACAGAACTAAAAGTTAAACACAATACTATAAAAGTTTCCCTTGGAAAAATGTGTACATTTATAGGAAGAATGTAGCATAAGAGCAGCATATAATATGGTAATACAAATTTAGATTAAAAGACTTGTTCTGGGTACATCTACCCAGCAGAATGAAGATACAATTGTAGCATCTTCTATTTTACTCTAGCAGAAGCAGTGAAGTTATAGTGGAACGGGATTTATGAAGGGGTACCACAAGAAAATATGGACAGAGAAGTCTTGGATTAGAAACCCAGCCACCAGTCAATACCATATTGCTGATCACATATATAACTAAAGGTTATGAAAGAGGTCCTTCAATTCTGGCATTACTCTAGCAGCATGTTAGCTAGTGTTTAAGCAATCTGGTGGGATAGGCTTGTGTTCAAAACATTTCTAGACATCTAAAGTCAGCTCCTACAGTCAGTCAAATCTTGAAATGGATAATCTAATTTGTATTTCAACTTTCTTCTCAGAAGTATTTTCCAAAGTATCTAGCAACTCCAATTAATTTTTTTAGAATATCAGCGTCTTCTGTAATCAGATGTTTCACACCATCCACCTACATGAAATAGGTGAATCCATAGTCCCATTGAACTATCCTACCTTTTGATGCTTGGCTCCTCGGATATGTGCTGCATATGCATCTGCTCCTGTACAGGACACATCACAGAGCTCACATCGAAGCTGCGTCTGCATGCCACGAGGGCCAGTGTTCACCTGGTTCCCTGTTTTCTGAGCTGCCTCTTTCTTTTTGTGCTTTTGTCCTTCTAAATGCTCCCGGTAAGTCTATAGTCAAAGAGGGAAATCCATTCTAAGCAGTGATGCAATACCAATAACACCATTTCAAACTTTCCTTCGAATCAATCTAGCTTTAAATGTAAGGGTATGTGTGACTCAAATCATTTTGTAAGACATTCTATTAATTCTCTTGTATTTACAGCATCTGGAGATAATAGATACAGCATTTCCAGGCAGGAGATTCAACTGGATTCTTAGGAATACATAGGACAGAATTCTATTTCCATTTTTTGTGCATAATTAGCAGGTTTCTAGCTGCATAAGTGGCACTTTTGGTACTTAAGTGCAGGTTGTGATTTTATTACATCTGCAGTGAAGACATCTAAGCACATGTAGACTGAACATGTGCAGTATGGTATGCATGAAAACATGGGAATCCTAAAAATCGGTGAAACCCATGAGTAGTGGGTGTTAGATCCTATAGGACGGGGTGGGCAAAATGCCGGATCCAGCCAGCAGCCAGACTCCTTTTCCCAGCAGCCCCTGCCCACATTGTTGTGACCGATTTCCATGGAGACTCCAGCAGCTGCAGGGCCATGACAATGCAGGGCCAGGGTTTCCATGGAGACAGGCCTCAGCAGCACTGGCTGGATGGGGAGCTGGTGCAGGGTCAGGGATGGGGTCTTGTGGTGGTGACATGGTCTGCAGCTGGGATAGAGCCACAATCTGCTGCCTACACGCCCCTGCCCAGGGCACGCGGGCAGTGGATCACAGTTCTACCCTGGCTCCGGACCACTCTGTCACCACTGCAAGATCTCAGCCCCTGGATTGGTTTTGCTACATTTGTATTGTTATAGGTTTATAAACATTTATCTCTTAAGAGTAAGGGTGCAGAGTAATTTGGGGGACAACAGGGGCAATCCAAGTGATGCAAGGGACTCCTTCCTCCCCCTTCTGCTCAGCCTATCCTGTGGCTAGAGCCAGTGAGAAGGATGGACATGGAGAACACGTGAATCCCCTAGCCACAGTCCTACTCACCAGCTTTCTAGCAGCAGATCTGAGCAGTGCACATTAGAGAGGGTATTAACCCAGAATGTGTAACTAACCACTAGCACTTGTTAACCTTAACACAGACTACCATTCCTTAGAATTAGCACCTGCTAACTCTAGCATGTAACCTCACCCTAATAACAGCTGTTATGTGATCCAGGACAGCAGCTCTTCCCACTCCGTTTGAAACAATTCTAAGTACCTCATCTTACATTTGCATACAAGGAAGTCTCATGAAATACAATGGCTATCATTAAACTGCTGCCAAAGCAATGCATGTTAAATAATGGAAACCAACTATGAAGCTGATTAAATGCTATATAATACATGGCCCATATTGGGTAAACATGGTGGTGGGAACAAGGAGTGTGTGAAGCAGGCCCTATTTAATTTGGATTCAGCCCGAATCAGGGACAGTGATTTGATTAGTTGATTCAGATCATTGTCCCTGATTTGATACAGCTGAATCAGAATCTGAAGATTCGAGGTTGATTCAGAGAATCAGTGATTAGGACATAGACACAGCTTTAAATGTTTTTTATACATACCTTGAGGTAGCAGGCATGTCTCGTGAATGCTGTGATTCTGGGATGCATGGAGCATCCCCACAGGAGTGTGGGGGGCCCACCACGTGCTTGGCGGCAAACCCGGAAGTGGACTGGAAGTAGCTCTGGTCCACTTCCAGGTCTGCCAGGGAAGTGCGCTGGCCCACCCCCCTGCCCATGCCTCCCTGGGTTGGCGATTGGCCATGCTGGGAACCCGGGTGCCCCCCAGATCCACAAGGCACCAGTCACCTGGAAGTGGACCGGAAGTGCTTCTGGTCCAATTCTGGGTCTGCTGCCAAGCACACTGGGGGGCCCCCTGTGCTTCTGTGGCATTCCATGTGCCCCAGCATCACAGCATTCACGAATTCCTGCTACCTAGAGGTATATAGAAAAAACATTTAAAGTTGTGCCTATGTCCAAATCTGTCTGAATCAATTTGGAGGGTTCTGATTTGATTCAGACAGATTAAAGGGTCAGGTTCCGGAGGAGTGGAAGGGGGCCAACATCGTCCCAATCCTTAAAAAGGGGAGGAAGGAGGACCGGGGGAACTATAGACCAGTCAGCCTTACCTCTATCCCTGGGAAAATCCTAGAAAAAATTATCAAGGAACACATCTGTGGGAGCCTGCTAGCTAATTTGATGCGGAGAGGTAACCAACATGGGTTTTTAGCAGGCAGGTCCTGCCTGACTAACCTCGTTTCTTTTTACAACAAGGCCACCAAATGTTTAGATGCAGGAGTCGAGGTAGATGTTATCTATCTGGACTTCAAGAAGGCCTTTGACAAGGTATCCCATACCATCCTTATAAATAAACTGAGGGGATTTGCCTTGCATGATTACACAGTAGACTGGGTAGCAAATTGGCTCAAGGGTCACACTCAGAGGGTGGTAGTGGACGGGTTGGTGTCAACCTGGAAAGGTGTAGGCAGTGGAGTCCCTCAGGGCTCAGTTCTGGGACTGGTGCTGTTCAACATCTTAATTAATGATCTGGATGAGGGGGTGGGAAGCATCCTGTCCAAATTCGCGGACAACACAGAATTATGGGGTGCAGCTAACACCCTGGAGAGGAGGAACCAGGATCCAGGCCAACCTAGACAGGCTGGGGAAGTGGGCAGAGAGCAACAGGATGCAATTCAATAAGGACAAGTGCAAGGTGCTGCATCAAGGGAGGAAGAATGGCCATCATACCTACAGGCTGGGGGGCGACCTTCTCAGCTCCACTGAGGCAGAAAAAGATCTTGGAGTCACTGTTGACTCCAGGATGAATGAGTTGCCAATGTGATGAAGCAGTTGGCAGAGCCAATCACACGTTGTCATGTATCCATAGGTGCTTTACAAACAGGTCCAAGGAATTGATTCTCCCTGTCTATGCGGCACTGGTCAGACCACAGCTGGAGTACTGTGTCCAGTTCTGGATACCGCAGTTCAAGTGGGATGTGGACAACATGGAGAGGGTCCAAAGAAGAGCCACTTGCCTGGTTAGAGGCCTGCAGGGAAGGCCCTACAAGGAAGGCTAAGGGATCTTAACCTCTTCAGCCTCTCCAAGAGAAGGCTGACAGGGGCAGTGTACAAATGCATAAGGGGAGAGCAACATGAAGTAGGCGACGATCTGTTCACCAGGGCACCCCCTGGAACAACAAGGAACAATGGCTATAAGCTACCAGAAAGAAGGTTCAGGCTGGACCTTAGGAAAAAGTTCTTCACGGTCAGGGTTGCCAGAATCTGGAATGGGCTCCCAAGGGAGGTGGTGCTTGCCCCATCCTTGGGGGTCTTCAAGAAGAGACTGGACAGGCACCTGGCTGGGATCATATGACCCCAGGGTTGGCCGGGGGCAGGCGTCAGACTAGATGGCCCACTGAGGTCCCTTCCGACTCTATGAATCTATATTTCAACTTCCTTTTCACTTCCACAGATGAGCTGTGCCTTTCTTTCCCATTTCTAATGATTCCTGTTCCTTCACCAACCTTAAATGCCTGGCAAGCATCACCAAATAGGGCCCCAAACAATTCACCCAGAATCCTCCTGTTGCACCCTCTCTCAGCCTTTTGCATATGATTAGGGTGGCTTTGACCTCCATGATGTGAAGCCTGACCAGGTTGTCCTGCGCTTCATCTGAATATAAATTAATGGAGCATCCTAGGACTCATGACAACTAGAAGTGCACCGACATTGGTCTAATATCAGATTGACACCGATATAAAGAAAATTTAATATATTGGAAATCAGCCATATCAGGCCAATAAATGGCCTGGGCATGCATGCAGCTGCAGTACAGCACAGGCAGCTAGGAGCTCAGCCCAGCAGCATGGAGAGCTGCCTCCAGCTGGTAAGTCTGGTGTGGTAGAAGGGGAGTGGGGAAAAAAGGGGCAAGGGGGGTGCAGATCAAGGCCCCCATAGGGAGGGAGGCGTGGGGCTGGGGCAAGCACTGCCCAGCTGGAGTGGGAATGGCACAGAGGTGCAGCTCATTCTGGGGGAACAGGGAGGGGCTGGGGGCACCACTGGTTCGGGAGCTGCTGGTCCAGTGGCTCATCCGGCGCTCGCCTGCTCAACTGATGGCTCCCGCTGCTCATCCGGGAGGGCACAGAGGGGCGTGTACCCCTGGATCTGCACAGAGCAGGGTGGACTGGAGCCAGGACTGCATCAGGTTCTTCTTGGTGGGGTGGGCTGCAGCCACAAATTCACTGTAGCCCTGCCCCACTGGAAAGAACTTCGCGCAGCCCTGGCCCTGTTCCATGCAGATCCCACTCTCCCTATCCCTGAGATGAGTCACAGCTCTGTTTCGCACCTGCCCTAAGCAGCACTTCCCCTAGCCTCAGTCCCTCACCTCCCTTCTGACGGGGGCCTTGATCTGCACACCCATGCCCCTTCCCTTTCCTCCCCTTCCACCACACCAGAATTACTTGCTGGAGGCAGCTCTCCACACTGCCAGGCTGGGTACTGGAAATCGGATCGGTATCAGTCGACATGCCTCCTTAAAAAACGGCCATCATTACCAGCTGCAAAAATCTCTATTGGTGCACCCTTAATGACAACACCACCTAGTTCCAGTCATGACTGGGGGCTAATTAGCACATGGAGGTATCTGGTTGAGCGGGGGTTTGGAGTACACACATATATGTGGCACATGCTGAACTGAAGGGTCACCTTGGCTTGAAATCCTTGTCTCTGCTGGGGCCCAGCCCAATAAAGTACATGGCAAATCATGAGCCTTTTGGCTTTGGCCTAATATACATAGTTTGTACTATATATAAGTGCTAAAGTGATGCTTAAAAGTGTGTTTATGGAGTGCCTGTGCTACAAATGGCAGCAGTTTAAAAAAAATGGGTAATAAGGATCAATTCTGGGTAAGTCTATGGGTACTATATGCAAATTACTACAACTATGTTTAATTTCAAGGTCACTGTTTTCAAATTTGCTGCTCAATTCCATGTGCTCAGGGAGAGTAGGGTCTGACAGTAAGGTGGGCTGGGGGAGGGGCTGCAGGGGGAGGCAGAGGGCAAGGGGGCTACCCCAGATTTATTTTTTCCTGCTGTAGCAGTGGGAGGGGGACAAATTCAGGCAAACTTCCAATAATCAGATTCTATACTTGGGGGTTTAGTTCAGTTTAGTTCTCCCTAAATTGAAAGAGTGGGCTTTTAAAAACCCACTGTTTCCATCAGTTCAATTTAGGGAGAACTAAACCAAACTAAACCCCCATCGTGTGTATATAAGTGTTAGGGAGCCCAATTCTTAGAGCTTACCTGCCTCTCCTGTGGCTTGGGGAGGGGAGGGGGGGCAAGCTGCCAGTGGGCTGAGTTGTGGGGGACTCTGGTAGGTCCCTAAGTTGTGACGGACCCCTGTGCTTCCCTCCATGGTGCCAGCACTCCCAATTAGCACCCGCCTGCTGGTACCCAGCCCAGGTGGTCTCAAGGGGTGTCACAGCTGTGAAGGGAAGCACCGGGCCCTGCACAGCTCAGACAGGCAGGCAAGTTTCAGGAGGAAAAATAAAAAAAGGGTTCAGGCTCCTCATTGCTTTTTTTTTCCACCTTCAGTTGAGTTTGCCTGTACCAGCTGCTGCCGGGTTACACAGACTGAGATGCATGGGGTGCATTGCTTTACCTTTGCAGCTGCATGACCTCCTTACCTTTGCAGCTGCGTGGCCCCCTGGGACTGCCTGGGCTGGGAGCCAGAGGGCAGGTGCTGCCTGGGGGGCACTGTCACCATGGAGGGACCCACCAGGGTCCCCCACAGCTTGGCCCACTGGCAACTTGCCCCCCAACCCGGTGCGAGTGGCAGGTAGGCTTTAAGAATAAGCACATGGAATTGAGAAGCAAATTTGAAAACAGTGACCTTGAAATTAAACACAGCTGTAGTAATTTGCATATGGTACCCACAGACTTATTTCATCCAGAATTGATCCTTATTACCTTTTTGCATGTACAAGCACCCACTGAAAGGAAAATATTGGTCCACCAGAGGACACAAGTGTTATTCAATTTGAAATGCAGCCAGCAGCAGGTTCTATAAAAATATGCTGATATTAGGAAGACCAGAAGGAGCAGAGAGACTGACATGTAGGTAGGGAAGTGGCACATAACAGCAGTAATTTGGAAACTGGCTGTGAAGAAAAGACAGGCCATAGGTTAGGACTTGTTTTGATTTTTACAGCAACTGTCAAAAATTGTTATACCTGGAGTATTTACAGCCTTTTGTGGCAAACGTGTAAGATAATTTTGTGTTACTTGCTCAAAATATACTTGTTCATAAACTACAAACAGAAGTACATTGTTCAGCCTAGCACATCAGGAACTTGGCAATGCTTACCTGTGAGTATATGGTTTCATCCAGCATGCTAACAAACAGTTTAATAAGCCTGGTATACCTGGACACTTATGCAACTACACCCTCTAACAAATGGAAATTAGTTCTGTCTGTGCATCATTAAGCCCCTAACAGTAATTCATTGTGGACCAATAAGATGTTATTTGTTAAACTACGTGATTGGAAAAGGGTGTAGATTACATTAAGTGGGAATATGGGCAAAAAAGGATTGCTAACCTGGGGACCAGCACAACTGATCTTGCAAATGTCACAGTAGTGAAGCTGAGGTTGTTTAGGTGGTCCTTTGGGTTTCAGCTGCTTGTTTTGAAAAAGTGGTTTCTTGTTGTAGCTGTTGTTCGAACTGTTGTTAGAGCTGTTCCCTGTGCTGCTCCATGAAGAAGAGCTTGTGGTTTTTGGTTGCTGTGACAAGGGTGGTGGCTGCTGTTGGGTTTGGGCCTGCTGAGGTGGTTGATAGTAAGTAGTAGCTGCTGTGTATGTTGTGGCATCATAATTGGGATAATTTGACCCTAGCAGGAAGAAAGAGAAAAGAAAGCACTTTTTGCAGTTTGTGGTCTAAGTAAAAGCTTATAGCTGGAAACCAGCACCAAGTTTCTCCTTACCAGAATAAGGTACAGAAGTGGAGGTATATAAAGATGAGGGAGTGTATGAAGAAATGGGGGAGGCAGATGTATTCTGGTGAACCGTTGTCACTGCTGGGTAGGTATTATAGCTTGTAGATGTGGAACTTGTTGCTTGAACTGGCTTAATTGCAGTCACCTGCCTCTCAGGCTGGCTTGGATTATATACAGTAGATTGACCATAGCTGCCTTTGGAACCTAAAATACAAATATATGAAGTCATCTTCTGGAAAAAATAAAAACAGATGCATGATGTTTTTTAACATTTGCACCAACCTACCTTCCTCTTTATTCCCAATATACTATTTGTTAAACCAGAAGACAGAAAGTATTAAGTAACAAGATATAACTGTACCACAAATGCATTAGCCTGGAAAGAAAACTACTACAGGTAATTTGACTGAAGTATTTCAGGTTATGAAAAATACAGCTAAAGACCTGGTTAGTCCTTCCTTTTTCCTATTCTGCCATAATAAACAGTTAAAAACACAGTAAATGAAAGTAGATATTTTTCCTTACCTGATAATATTGTTTCTCATAATGGAACTCACACTTGAATAGGTTCCACTCACTCATCCACGAAGGGGCAGCTGGCTCTGATTTCAAGTGTTAAAAGGAGACTCCAATAACCAGTTGCAGAACAGGAAGTACCCCAGAAGATCTATTCCCAAGCTTTCATACAAATTGGTTAAAACTGGAAAAAGATATTTTTAAGCACCAATAAGAAACACTTCCTTGAAGATTATAAAAACCAATAACCTGAAAACATAGGAGGGTTCCTCTGGAATGGTGGATGTCCTAATTATGAGAAATATTTTGTTTTCTCTCACATGCACGTTCCATCCAGCTATCCAAAAGACTCACTGCTGGGAACTATCAGGTGATAAAATGATGAATGTAGCCAGAAACAACATAATGGCCAAAAGGAAGGCAGAGGTCCATCTGACCATTAGATTTTTTAGTGTAACTATTTTACATCAGCGGCAGCTTATCAAACCCTATGGCTACAAACTAGTGAAGTTTCACTAAGTTGAAACTTTTCAGTATTGCGTGAAGTGAAAGAACATAGAGGGATCTCATATTTACCTTGAAAGCTTTCTGCTTGGAAGCACCATTTCTTTGCACCCAATAAAGAAATATGAGCCTTATAGTGTGCTAAATAGATTTTCTTAAAGGATTCTTACTAGATATGAAGTATCTGGGTTTCACTGCCAGACTGGCCTGTACAGAAAAATGTAGTTTTGCAGCTTTTTTGTTCATCTTGTAGATGCCTTATAAAAATGAGGAAAGTTTGACTTGATTCTACCAAAGTAATGCCTTAAGATACTATAGACATCTAAACTGTCCCAACTTTTTGTTTAAAGGGGTCCACAAGGAAATCTGCTCTGCCCCCCTCTTTCACATAGCTACACAGAACACAATAAAGAAGGACCAATGGAGCACATTACTGTTTAACTCATCGCACTGAAGACAGACCTTTTAATGCTTAAAATGTTACATACAAGAAGCCGGGGCTTAATCTTTTCATAAGGGATTCCAATATGGCTGTGATGGAGGGTATAAGAAGGTACCAGTGAAATTCATAGGCACACATTTTAGAGGTTCATCTCCTCCTCCTGGTACCTAGGCCACAGAGGTGGATGAACCTGCTACAGCCTAAGCTTGATGACAAGGATTTTTTTTGCTTGTGCATCAAAGGGTCACATGTTAAGAGCCAGAGGGTCCAAGTTCTAGCCCTAATGATGATGATCTATGTGGGAATGCAGCATTATAGTTATACTGTAAAGTCTCTATTAGTGAGGATATATATTCTATACGATCTGATAAAGACGTGTAGGAAAATTGGAGCACATCTCACTTTCTGTGTCAAGCAAGGAAATCGCAGCCCTCAGAGCCAAAAGTGGATTTAGAAGTCAATCAGGCAAAACAAGAGTGATCTTGCCTGGCACTTTTGGTTGGATGATATACAGGAGTTAGATTATCACCTTTGTGTCATGGACTGGCAATATAGCAACAGCCTCTCTGGTATCTTTGGAAAATCTCAGAGGTCTTATTTGTTGGACAGGGAAAGAGATTCAAGCAAAAAGTGTCCCATGCTTACGTAACCCCCTCCATGTGATCTGGCAGTGTGCTCTATAAAGCTCCTGGGAAGTGCTGGACTCTGAAATCTTTTAGAAAACAGTAGCGTTAGAAATAGAAGTGAAGGCTGCTGGTTCAATTAAAGACTGATATTGTGCGGAATCAGTTATAGACAGTCAGGAAAAAACAAAATCATTTGTTGGCTTTTGTTTTAGTAGAAATGCCATGGAAAAACTGTTAAAGCTCAGCGCGTGTTCTGTTCTTCTGAGTAGGTGACACACTGATAGAATGGAGGAAGATGTGTTGAATTCCTGTGCTAGGTGTCTAGTTACCGTCAAGAAAGCAATGGTACCCCTTTTTGGGGAAGGAAGAGTTGTTATATAGGAGAGCAAGCTGTGGTCTTGGAAAGGACATAGGGGAGGGAGGGGAGAGGGATCTCCCCTGGTTATAAGGCAGGGGAGTGGGGGTGGTAGAGGTTCTGTAGCTGGACGTTCCAATTCTACAAAAAGGACAGAATTCCCTTTTAAACAATCTCTGAAAAAGCACTAGGATTCTATACTCTTATGGGCTGTACCATAATTTTATGATACGTGTTAAAGCTAAATTAGATGGAATACTGGAATTTGTCCATGATGAGGTTACAGCGCTCCAGGGCATGCAATGTCCGGTCCTGAAGAAGTAGTCATTTTGCAAGAGAATTTCAGCTTTTGAGCTGGTTGCAAAAACCATAATCCCACAGAGGTTGCACTGAACATAATCTGTCTGACATGCTTTTCTATATTTCAAATTGTTCTGTTTAATTGAGCAATTGTGAAGATAATGGTAAGTCTGTATCTTGTACTGCAGGTATAGCAAACACAATAGGATTGAGGAAATTGTTTCGGTAGAAAAATTCAAACAACTGGCTGTTGACATCTAGTTTCATACTTACTAGTCTCATAAATTCCCTTTAGAACCTTTTCCCCCCAGATTTAGAGGAGACAGAGAGAGCCAGTATAAAACCTCCAGTTTGCTGTGAAACAACAGACCTGGAACAGTTTCCTGATTTTTGATCTAGAAGAACTGGAGTTATGGCTTTTACTTCTTCTAATTTGTAGCACCACTATTTTTTGTTCTGGTTAGAGGGAAGGGGGAAAAAGTGGAATTTGTGAAAACTTATGTATTCTTCATTCACCATATCTGGTGCCTGAAGATATATGTATTGTGTTTATCTGTCAGGACATCAACATTTCAGTCATCTTTTTGAGTAACGAGGGTTATATGCTGGCATAAATTAAACAGACTCAGAGAAGACATGTTCCTGAAAAGATTCTGGGCATCTCCTCAAGTGAAGTACTGTATAGGTATTTGCAAAGGAATATGAAGAGAATTAAAAGTTACTGGGATTTTCATTAGTATTTGAATAAATGGCTTGCAGCAGTCTTGCTATTATGATGTCAAAATATAGCCTATTACAAGAATAATTAGTATAAATCATGGGTTTTCAACCTTTTTTAATCTAAGTACCTCTGGCGGGCAAATGCTGAGTGGGGATGGGAGCAGTGGGGACGGTGCATGGCTGGATGTGGAGCAGGGAGGCAGCAATGCCATGCGGGTGGGTGAGGACGGAGCACTGCTGCCTCCCAGAAGCAGGGCTGGAGCAGGGAAGCTCACTGGGCTGGGGTGAGGGCAGCATCACCCCTCTGTAGGGCAGGAAAGCTCACCAGGCTGGTGTGTGGCAGCAATGGCTGTTGTGTGCGAGCCTCCTCTCCCCGCAGAGGGGTGCTGGTGCCCTCACCCCACCCTGGCCCTACTCCTGGGAGGCAGTGGTGCTCTAGCCCTGCCTGCCCATGCATATCCCTAGGACCAGTTCAAGTACTCCCAGGGGTATGCGTACCCCCGGTTGACAACCCCTGGTATAAACGATGTGTAAGGGAAGAAGTGTGTAGCAAATAAATATTTTTTTATTTGTAAATTGACCAAATCTTATCTAGGATTTTTGGGGGTGAATAAAATTATGTTCCAATAGTTTACACCAGTGAATATGGAACAGTAATTTTAGAGATGGATTTATTTTATTTAAAACAAATTTACTTTTGATGAGCGAAAATGAACCTTAAGAGATGTCTTAAATTATCCCTGGGAAAAGTCATCCCAAGCCACACCCTGAAGAGACGACATTCGCTCCTGGTAAAAGGAAGCAACTATATACTCAGCTTTTCTGAGTTTGTCCTTAGTTCCATTGTCCCTATTGGGCAATGATGCTTATGAGGAAAGAAAGTAATTTTTGGATTCAAGCAGAGAATATGATGTACGGAAAATAAAAAGAATAAGAAGGGCTGTTAATGCAATACAAGAATAAGGGAAGATTTTTTTTGCTCTTTCTCCCTTTTCTTTTTGAGTTTAGAAGGATATCCTTGTGACTACAAGAGCGGTATTGACACATCTAAATCTACCCTACCAGCTTCAGCTTCTCTTTCAAATAACTGGGTATCTTAAAATTTTTTCCTCAAGGAAAGAAACAGAAAATTTCATAAAGAATTATTCCTATGTTAAACAAGCCTTGATCATACCAAATTCTTTAGAAAGGAATCATTAATGTCCAATGAAGGCAAAAGCTGTCAGCCAGGCGAGACATCTCCAAGTTTGCTTGCTAGCATGTAGGGCGCTTGTTACACATAACTGGGTTAATTCTCATTAAATTAAATAGGTTTATTACATTTAAATGTTGTTTTTTTAACTGTGGCATCAATGTTCACATGTGGTAGCCTTTAGGAGCTGCATACCAGTCCACACACTGCTATCTTTGGTACTGCATTACAGCAGGGGGAGCATTTAAATCACGAATCCCCTCCCTCACTCCTGAAATGCCCCTGAAAGGTCCATTACCATGAAGCCAGGGATCCCTATGCTAAGCAATGATCATGAGCTCCCTCACCCACCTCAACTACATTGACTCCCACGTGAATCTGCCTATGATAAAAAAAAATGCCACATCCAGAAGGAACTGTATGAATTTTAACCTTTAATTTTTTTTTAAATTTTCCAACACACATGATTTAGAGAAAAAAAAGCCCTAGTCATTATAAAAAACCAGTATAAAATACAGTATGTATAAAAATAAATTTACAGTATAAAAAGTAAAAAGAAATGTAAAAAGACAGCATTTTTCCTTGTATGCTTAAATAAATAATTACCTAAACTCCAGTAAAAAAATCCTACTAAAACATATATTATTTAATTTACTATATTCCTATTAACATTATTTATATTATATACTATTCATATACACTCAATTATTATATCTAATCTATTTGCATACCTATTTCTATCTGTATTCTACTCTACATGTATATCTAGTTACATATCTGTCTGCTTACATATCTATCTACATATCTATTCTACTCTATTCTACCTGTAATGTTTCTAACGCTATTTTATATCTGTGTCTATCTTCTCATTCACTTTCTTCTTCATCCCTCTACTCTATTTCTGCTCTTCTAAGAGGCCTGCAGGGGAAGAAAGAAGAGGAGGTTTTGGCCCATACTCCCAAAACCACATGCTTCACCTCCCCACTACTGGCTGCAAAGTACACTACAGAGTCTCTGGTGGGAGATTCTGAAATGACCTAAATATGACCCAGGATGCAATGCATCCCGGGCGCTGGGTCTGGCATGCAGCACCCACCATGCATCAGGTTCCTGGAATGCAAATATAAGAAATAGGAAAGTTACCCTGAAATATTAAAGTATCAGCATGTGCCGATGCACACCCCCTCAGTGGCAAATTTACCGGTAGGTGCAATGCTGTGGTGGCTGCTCATCCTGGGTGCTGGGTGCAGTGGTGGCGGGGGGACCATGTAAACTATCAGTGGTGGTGGTTGGACCATCACCATGACAGGGTACCACATTACAGGTACCAATGCTGGGGCAGAGTTGTTGTGCTGCCCCCCTCCATGTTTTTTCTATTGTTACTGGACTACATTTTCCAGCAGCCCCTGCTGTCGTGTCTTGGGCTGGTTTCCATGGAGACTGACTCCTGCAGCAGCTGCATCCTGATATCACAGCCATGGGGTTTCCGTGGATACTGGGCCAGATGCACAGGGCTGTGTACATGGATATATGCAATTCTGGGGTGGCTATATTCCCCCGCTTAGCTAGAGGTGGCCAAGCCGTCATGGTGCGCAGCGGGCACACAGCACGGTGTGGAGCTGTAGTGCAGCCTCCCTGGCATTTTGCAGGGGTAACAGCGCGGTCCGTCACTGGGGCACAACCGCGATCTGCAGCCTGCCGTGCCCCAGGGTCACCACCACAATGTCTCACCTAGCACATCTTTATTTTAAATCTTTTTTTTTTCAGGACATACCATGATTTATATATATATCTCAGAATGAGAAGGTAATAATATGGATTACCCAGAAAACTAACATAAAACACAGTTTAAAACAAAATCAATCAATTGCTCTTACAAAAAATAAGTACTTTCAATAACAGGCATATCTTTTAAAACTAAGAAAGTATAAATAAAAATAAGAAAGCCTTCCTCTCCCCCTATGCCCTGCCACATTCCTCAGTGGCAGCCGACTACTCGTTGTTCAGGTAACCACGGGAAGCTCCTCCCCACCCACTCCAGCACCCGCAGTCACCAGTCACAAAAAAACACTCCATGTCTGGAAGGAACCATGGAAATTACAACCTTTTATTTACAAAAGCAAAGAAAAATAAAAACTTTTTTTTTCAAGAAAAACAAACAAATAAATATAAAAAACGACGACTATAAATTAACAGAACCCAAAGAAAAAAATCCGGCAGCATCACATCATCTTTGATGTTTTATCGTTTTGTAAGGGAAGAGATAAGACGGCTTTGCCCCATGCTCTCAAAACCACCTTCTTGGCCTCTCCGCTACAGGCTGCAAGATCCCCGGCAGGAGATTTCAAGACCTATTTATCAGCTTGGCAGCAGCATGTCCTGGGGCAGGGCTCTGAGACCATGTGTCCACTGTGCGTGGATTTTCTGGAAGGCAATTCTAGTTATAGGAGTGGCGCAAATTACCACTAAGTAACATGGTAACGTGTGCCAAGGCACACCCCCTCAGTGACAAACTTACTACCTGTGCACCTTCTGCCTGGGTAGGTGTTATTAAAGGTCGGGGAGGTGGTGGGGGAAGTAGGATCCACACAACGGGGGGTGGCAAAACCTCCACCACCACTGGTACTAGCCTCAGAGCTGGGGTTTGTCCCTCAAGGCAGGGTTCCATCTGCCCTGCTGGATGGGAGTGTGTGTCATAAGCAAATGTGCTGCTACCCAAGGAACTTTTCTTTTGGGAGCGTAACTTTCCCCAGGCTCAGATAAAGCATGTCCTACCCAGCCAGTCCCATTCCAACCAAACCTGCTGGCAGCCCATGGAACTTTGGGAACTGTAATTTTCCACATGGGTGAATTAAAATTCATTTGGGCCCTGGTCCCAGCCCTGCCAAGGCTCCTACACCCTTGCCCTGTTCTGAAGCCATCGATGAGCCCCTGCCGGTAGCTGTCCTGAGTGTTAATCTGCCTGGGTGTGTATGTGGGGGAAGGGGGGGCTGCAATCTTTTCCTACATAAAGAGAAAGTTGGGCACCCATTAACCAGACTTGCCTTTGTGTGCAATTACTACGTACTGCCTCTCAGTACAGTCATAGCCATGGCTGGGTGCTCCTGCAGTTTTAGCAGGCGTCCTCCCCTACCAAACTGCAGGAAGGCTTATACCCATTCCCTGCTTACCAAAAGACTATTCTGTCCATTTCTATCTCCATTTCTATTTCCACGTCTATTCACTTAGAAGTTATCATTTTACCTTTGAACTGCCTATATTCCAATCTTGGTTACTGTCCACACACACACCAGTGCCCCACTCCCACCCACCAAAAAGCCGAGGACTCCTGCAGGCTTATACCAACCCCCCGCCTCACACCTGTGCCAAGGAGTAGTTTCATTAACACTTCACAGGACATGGTCCATCCTTGGAGGCTAAGCTACCTAGTGTTGTGGACCTGTGCTGAGTGTCAGGCACAGAGTTGTGCATGCATGGGTCCCTCCCCCCGCCCTCACATCTGGCAGCCTACAAGCAATAACCGCCTTACCCCGGTGGGGCAGCTGCTCCCTCCCCTCCCCGCATGCCCTGCTGCAGTCCCCAGTGGCAGCAAGCTATTCATCGTTCAAGTAACCATGTGAAGCCACAGCTGCCCACAGGGGGACCCCAGCCACACCTCCAGCACCCACCTTCACTGCAACCTCCTCCCTGCCACTACAGACAATGTACTGAAGAGACAGAAGTTTTGTGTTATAAAATGACAAAAGCATTATTTTTATCAGAAGAACGCCAGTGCTTGTTATTGGCAGAATCCATATGTGCAGCCAAGCAAGCCCACACAAGGGCCACCCAACCAGCATCTCCATGCCTATGTTGTGGGGTGCTATGCGCTGCCCACCTATGTCTCTGTCTGCCTGCTGCCTCCTGCGCCTCATCAGATCGCAACTCATTGAAAACCTCCCCCTGGTTTCACAAATATTGTGGAGCACGCAGGATGCCACTATAAAAGCTGTTATATATTCAGACTCCAACTCAAGCCTGCAGTTCAGTGCCCTCTACTGAATGTGCCAAAGGCACATTCAGCAGTCGTCTTGCATTTGCTAAGATGGTAGTTGAAAGCCATCTTTTGCAGGTTGGTAACATGTCCTTCATATGGCTTCATGAGCTAGGGCTTGAGGGGGCAAGCTGTGTCCCTCTATAATAAGTGGGGGGACAGCAACACCATGGATCACTGTCAGGGACTCCGGGGGCATGGTGTCCTTTCTCCATCAAACCAGGCAGTGGAGAGCTTCTAAATGTATGTGCATCATATGTGCTGCCTGCCCAGCCTATATAACTGTTAGTGAACTGGTGCCGATGATCCACCCTAGCTTTGCCACCAAGGCAAATCCCTTCCTGTTCGTGAATGAGCGGCTTGCCTGCAAAGGAGATATCACAGGGATGTGTGGCTGTATACAGCCCACACACCGTTAGAAAATCCCATGGTATTGAAGCCATCAATAACTTCTTGGGGGTTACTAAGGCAGATAAAGTTGCTTGCCATGACATCTTGTAACAACTGGCATACCCTGCAACTTGCCATCCTGGCCATGCAGGGAGCCACGCCAAATTGGTTTGCGATGTAGTAGAGGCTGACACGGGTGGCCAGTTTCATAATGTCTGGCGCCATGGCTCTACACATGACAGTGTCCTGCCTCACTATTTTTGGCCGCAGCTTTGAGACGATCTGATTAACCAGACCTGTATCAAAGAGCTTTTTCTGACCCAGGAGGTGCATGGGCCAACTAGAGGTAACGCTCTTCTAGACTTGGTCCTGGCCAAAAAAGATGACCTGGTGAATGACTTAAACAGGGCTGCCTGGGTCATAGTGACCAAGAAACCATTAGGTTCACAGTCTGTTGCAAGGCAGACAAATTGGATAGTGGCTTAAAGTTTTGGATTTCAAAAATGCAAACTTCAACAAGCTCAGGTCACTAGTAGGGAATGTGCTGTGAGACCAGGGACTGAAGGCAAAAGGAGTGTGTGAAGAGCAGTCATTCCTAAAGGACACTAGCCTTGAAACATGTTCAAGGCTAGCTCCTCTTGCTTGTTCCCCATGCTCCTGGAGTTAGTATACAGGCACCCAAGTCCTCCTGTTAAAGCCCTCATCTTCCTGTTCTGTTGATGGAGAACTGTTCCCTCAGCACCTGCAGGAGTGGCTCGCCCAGTGTCCTTATCTACTGGGCTTACATGTATGTTGGTTCCTGGACATGTTTGAATTTGTGTATCCCTGTCCCCCAGCAATCTGTTTCAAGTCCTGTCCAGAAGATCGGCCATCCTGGCTGTGAACAGGGACTTACCTTTCCCTCTTGAGGTGGATGCTGTCCCTTCCTAAGAGTCCTCTTTCCCTGAAGTGTGCGCCATAGTCGAGGAATGTGAAGGCTTCTTGGTGGTACCACATGTGAAAATACTGCCACCGGCAGCAATGCTCCAGAGACAGCATGATGGAGGCTTTAGTGGAAGGCAGCACAAACCCAAGTGGCAGATGACTGGCAGGACAAAACCCAGAAGGTGCTTAGGGCAGATGATGAGTGGGAGGCTTGAAGCATGGACAACACTATGGAATTCAGGAAGCAGCTCCTAGACTGCACAAGCCAGTTTCTTGAGCTGGCACTGCAGTGCCATGGGCATTTGTAGGAGACCTTCAAATTAAGGACCACATTCTTCAGTGTGTGAACAAGCCCCTTATTCATAAGCACCCCACCCCTTGGAAAGTGCACACAAGCTCTACTTGGCTTGCCTCTGTCCAGGAGGTAGCCAGGAGTATTACAGCTGAGCCTGTTCCCCCACCCACACTGCAATTAACTGAGGAGCGCCCCAATGCCAACAGGGTCAGGAGAGCACTACAGTGGTTCAGGGAGCAAGGGGCAGGTCAGACAGGGGGTACATGGGCAGGAAAGGGAGCCAATTGATGGGAGAGGGGTTTCTATTTGTTCATGGTTCAGCAAGTTCTCGGTTCCCATTTGTTCCTATGTCTTTCTTAGTAAGTTCTTAGGTAGAATAAAATTGCATTTCCCATCCCCATCTGCCTTCTTTATTGGGAAGGTATGAAAATGGCTGGATCTGGCTGTTCGAGGATAAAAGCAAAGCCAAACATTCTCTGGCTTGCCTCAGACACAGAGTGGTAATAAGATTTCATTCCACAATAGAGGATGGTGGGTGGGAGTTGGAGGCAAAATCCTTTCTTATAAACTTTTAACAAACCCCTCTGCCAACTCAGACTAGACATCAGGAGGCGCTACTTCACAGTCAGGGCGGCTAGGACCTGGAACCAACTTCCAAACAAAGTGGTGCTGGCTCCTACCCTGGGGGTCTTTAAGAGGAGGTTAGATGAACACCTTGCTGGGGTCATTTGAACGCAGTACTTTTTCCTGCCATGGCAGGGGGTTGGACTTGATGACCTGCTCAGGTCCCTTCCAACCCCACCAACTATGAAACTGTGAACTGGCTCCTGTTGCTGCAGCAAGAGAACAAAGCCAGGGAAATCGGCCTGAGTATGTGATGATTGCCCTCTCCGAAATGTGAAGTGGCTGGGTAATATCCTGCATTGAAATTTGGGGGTCAGACTAGATGGCCTGCTCTAGGCCCCTTCTGACCCTAGATACTATGAAAAGGAAAGTGCCTGCCCATAAAAGGTTGGCAAGTGGCACAATTTGGGCAGAACAGTCATGAACTGAGACCTATAGACTTCTATATTTTCATCTTTAAACATAATTTCTATATTCAGCACGTGTGTGACCTTGAGGTGTTCTGTGCCCAGAGCTGGACTCTCCTCTGTGTACAGAAGTTGGTTCTGGAGAGCCAAGAGACCAAAGCCTTTTGTGAAACCTTGCAACATTTCACACTTTGTGAATCTTTGCAACATTTGACAGATAAGATGCCCAGCAACTTTTACAGCACCCTGCCTTTCCGCAGATCGTGTCTTGCCCATGCACGGTGGTGCGCAATGACAACGGTAAGTCAACTGGTCAGACACGACAGCCAAGAGACTGCTATAGGCCCCCTTCCCCCTCCTGCCGCCCCTCCCATGTCCACTGTGGACAGCCTCCTACTGGGTGATGGCTGCAGGCAACTGTATGTACCCTGGGCCACGTGCGATGAGTTCTTTGTGCAGGCCGAAGGTTGCCTTAGCCACTATGCCCTGCAATCCTACTGGTGCCCCGTGCACACTTGCACTCATAGTTTGGGACATTTAGCTATGATGGCGTGGGGGACAAGCCTGGTCTGCAACCTCCACCAATGGCTGGATGGATACCTGTCACAGTGCTACACAGCCCTAAGCCCAATACTGAGGACAACATTGACACAGAAATCTATACCTTCCTTGATATGAGAGGTATACTTGCTCCTGCCCAGTTCTAGGGAAAGGACAGTAGATGAATAAAAATGTATGTCAACCTTATTATGGCTGTGCGTGTGCTGTGCCACGCTGTTCCGAGGTGGTGGGAACAAGGGGCCAGGGCGGTGCTGGTGTGTCACTCTATCTACCCTATAGTAAAGGTCAGTCTGAGCATTCATGCACGTTGAGGAAAGAAATGACCCATTATAAAGTGGGTGGCTGTGCTTAAGGGTCCTGCAAGATCACGGAACACCATTTGTCGGGTTTTCTATTAGTCTGGCAAGTGAATCACTGCTTTTGGGTAATGGGGTTTTGGAAATTCAGACCTAGCGCGACTAAAAGGTACATTTCAGTGGAGGTAGGGGGTAGCATTGGTTCCTCAAGGCTGCTGCTTTCATGCAGTCTTGGGAGCACTGCTGTGCTAACATATTTTTTACAGTGCAACTGGTGCCTGTGAGCACCCTGTGTATAATTGCCTGTTGCCAGACACCAACGGGGGGGGAAGGGGGTTATGGGGAGTCAGTCTGACAATAAGAACCTTTACCCAAGACTCTGTGACCCACTGACCCAGACACTGGTGCCAGGGATGCCTGCCTGAGTCATTCTCCCCCATGACTGACCATGATCACATCTCCATCCTTGGCATTTACACAGACAGAAGCCTCAAGTCTGGCCTCTGTATGACCCAATCAAAGTACAGGGGGAAAGCAGTGGCTAACACGGGGCAAAGTAGTTCCCTGATGAGTGCTGCCTTGGAATTGGAGAAACACATGATAGTTTAAAGGGCAAATGAAAGCACTCAAAGCCGAAAAACGGTTACTAATTTTGTGCCCGTCTGTTACTCTGATAGTGGCACAAGGGAGGTGGGAGCTGGTATTACCTTGCTAATCATGATGCACCAGGAGTTGACAGACCCAGCCAGCATAGACTTTGCATGTATGCTGGATGAGGCCATCCATGGTGGTTCCCAGTTATTCATGGCAAACAATGTGGAAGCAAGCCCACTTCACAGTGTTCAGTTGACATGTTTGATGAATAGTGGGTTAGGAATCATGGAGATTCACAGAAAGTAACAACTGGAAGGGACCTGAAAAGATTATTGAGTTCAAAACACCCTAACTCAGTGTAGGAACACTGCTGAGATCAAATGATCCCAGGAAGGTCTGTCCAGCTGGGGACCCAAAAACCACCTCGGGTACTGTATTCCAGATTCTGGTTGCCCTTACAGTAAACAAGTTCTTCCTTTCATCCAACCTGAAACTGTCGCTAAAACAGTTTAGGGGCATTCCTTCCTGTCCTCCCCTGGGTGGGCATGCCATATAGCTAACATTTTCATTCATTCATTCTTATCCTGACTCACTGGCTCACCAGGCATGGAGACTGTGAGCAGGGACCGATGCCTTGACACATGGGTGACTTGTGGCTAGCCCTCTGTTGTGCCATTGCCCAAAAGGAACTTTGTGGGCAACCTTCCTTGGCATACCCACCAGTACATGGCTCATTTTTTACCTACACAAATTAAGTGCCCATTTTGGAAAAAAGAATGGACAAAAGAAACAAAGTTGCCAAGATGGCACCAGCATGTCTGCTATACAAACCTTTTGCACCAAAACAAGTGCCAAGGGTGGGGGTGAACTTTTCCTCACCTGGCTGAACAAAAGCCCTATAAAACTTGAGGGCACAGGGGCCTGGGTACAAGTATCCCTTATTTATCCAAGATGTCTGAGGCTGAGGAGAGAAGACAGCAGACCAGAAGCAAGCCAACCAAAGTACATAAACTAAGACAAATTGGCCCTATGAAGAAACTAAGAGCCTGATGCGTGTACTGGGGGACCCTGAGGTGTTAAGACAGTTTGGCATCAGCAACAGCCCGACCATTAACTTGAATATCTACCTGGATGTCTCCAGGAGACTTGCCGAACAGGGACACAACAAGACGGTGGTCCAGTGCAGGGTAAAAGCCAAGCAGCTGTCACATTCTTTCCAACATGGAGTAACAAGAGCTCAACAGAATGGCACCCCCACATGTAGTGCACTGCACTAGCAGTACCTCCAACCATTAATGGAGGTACTTGAACACCAAGCAGAGACAACTATAGGCATCCAGGCCATCCTCCGCTCCTGGGAGCTTGCTAACCATTGGTCCGACTGAGTCCTACTGCCTCAAGCAAGGAAGACAGTGGCAGTTCACTAGAACTGGGCCTTAGTGAGTCTGCTAAGGAGGAGAGACTGGGGATATCCTCCACAACCAGTATGTTAAGCCAGGGGTTGTCAATTGGGGGTATGCATACCCCGGGGGTACTTGAGAAGGCCCTAGGAGGTACACACGGATGGGCTGGGATGGAGCGCTGCCACGACCATCGCGTGCTGCCACGTAGGTGCCACCCAACTGGCCGGATGTGGGGGGGCGGGACGACACAGGAAGCTCGCATGTGGCAGCTGCTGCCGCCACTCTGCATTCAGCTGCATGCCACCCCCTCGCTATGTGTCTGGCCACGCACCACCTCCTCCCTGCCCTGCTCTGCCCTCTCAGCTGCCAGAAGTACACTGCTCCATGTCTGGCCGCCAGGGGAACAATGATCCAAAAAGGTTGAAAACTCCTTTGTTATGCCATTGGGAATTGACATCTGAACTGACACCTGAGATTAGGCTGGGCTGTTTGTTCTCCTGTACGGACACCTACACCCTCCCCTCTACTTCCCATTCCCTGGCCATGGCCTGGTCAGGGTGACAATGGCAGTATCACCCTGTAATCTGCTCCTGCCCCTAACTGAATGCAGTCAGTCCATAGCCACAATTTTTTTTTCTTGTGCCAGCTGCTGCACCAATCACAACTGCACAAGGAAGTTCACCCCACATTAATTCATGTTGGGCTGGGTGGACCACAGCATCTGACATGCAAAACCTGAAGCCCAAAGAAACACATTACACCCAGTTATCAAAACAGGGCAGCAAACCTCTTCCCCTTTTATATGCAAATCAAAGAGACATCTGGTGGACAAAGGGGTGATCTACACGTGCAAACTCTAATGTTGTTAGAACACAAGAAAGGGCAAATTTCATCATGTGTACAAGCGCCCATGTAATAAGTTTTGCATAAATATCTCTCACAGATATTTAACATGATTGTTTATTAATTTTGCTATCTTTTTTTCTCTTGAGAGGCCCCTGCCATGGTAGCTCCATAGACTCATTTTCAGGAAAGTGAAAATGGGAGAGTTCCTTGCGGCAGAGTGAAAAATCTCAAAACAGAGGTCTGTCAAGAAGTTTTGATGCAAAGGGAGAGGAGAGCCAATGCAGAGACATTTTCCTGCAGCAAGCAGGAAAAGAAAAAAAAAAAATCACCGAAGAATTAGCACAAGGGCCAAAACATTGGTTTGGTGTTGAAATATACCCAGCATAACCAGGGAGCTCTTTTGAAACACTGGTTCAAAAACCTCAAACCCCTATATACTCAGCTATATGCTGCAGGAGACAGTAAAAGTTGAAGATGCAGAGGTGACTTTCTGACACTGGGAGTGAACCTGAAAGGACTAAGAGCAGAAGGTCTTCAAGAGGGGAAGACGAACAACAGCTAGCTCTGAGCACAGTGGCAGCTCAATTGTATTTGGTTATCAGAACTTCCTTTTGCTCGCACAGATCTGAGCCATCTGCTTCTGTGGATGAGTGGGAGAGACCTATCCAGCAGTGAGTCTTCTAGATTGACGAATGCACTCACATATGAGAAACAATTCTTCAGAGAGCAGACAGTTAACCTGTAAAAACCACTGACCCAGGAGGCCACAGAACAATACTGCAGTTGCATTAAAAGATGACCTGGATTAATTTAACCAACAATATGTTGTTGTTACATATGCTAAGCTGTACTGGTCAAATTTCACCCTTTAAGAATCAATGCAGAACATCAAAAATTAGAAAAGTGCTTTATGTACCTTTTTTCCCCCACATACACTACCATTTTCCCAAAAAACAAATGTCTGAAATTGGGGTGTGCCTTTTAAACAAGGAAATACGGTGATAGTAGCATTTGCAGCATAAGCCTCTGCCAAGAGAAAGAGAAAGTAATGTTGTATGAACTGTATAGAGAGCACATAGGGCTTTTTCTCTTTCTTACCCCAACAAAGGGCTCATGGTGCAGAAGCTGCTACATACTCAGAAGAAGTTCCTGCAAAGCCACTTGGGTGGTCCCTCAGCTGATTCTGCAGGTGCTGCTGGGCCCTCAGTTGATCTGGCAAGCACTCCTGACTGTTCACCCAGCTCAGCTCAAGAGAAAAGGGACAGAGCAGTTTGGCTTACCCAGCAGTACCTGCAGAGTCCTGCAGCTAGGGGGTTAGCAGAACAGCCACAATGTTTTGCTCACTCCCTTACTGCAGCTGCTGGCAGAGGCATAGGAAGCTCATGGGGGGCATACATAGAGGTATGTTGAATACTGTAGATGAGGGAAAAGGGAGTGGGAGGGGTCAGAGGACCTGGGTGAGGCCAAAGGAAAATTTATCTTCCTGGGCCACTCATGCAGCAGCTACGCCATGGCCAGCCTCCCTGGGAACCAACCCTGGTTCCCTGTTCACTCCCTCTCCTCTGTACACACATATTAGGTGCAGGGCCATGTCTGCTCTGGCAAAGACACCCTGGGGAGAAGAGAGGGCAGGAAGGAGAAGCAGCATTCTGTTTGCTCCACTTACATCCCCCACCCTCCCAAGAGACACTGCTTGGTGCAGTGCTGCCCTGCCCGGTTCTTGTGACCAGTTAAAGCAGTCCATGCTGTGGCAAAAGGCCCAGGGGACGATTCTGGTCCCATTTCTAGTCAGCACCTGGAGTTGGTGTCCCACTCACCCTGTCCTACTTGTGCCACTAGCTGCTCCAATACACCCGTCTCACCCTCCGGGGGGACTGAAAAAAATCCCCAAACCAAATTCCCTCCATTCCCTTTCTCCCCTCCCATTCTGAAAACAGCAACAGGCTGGCAGCCAGTGCAGACACAAGTTACAGAAAACTTTTGAAACATCTTCATCTGACACCCCATGCAAGGAGGGCTCACATTTTCAACTGATCAGCCATTTTTGAAGCTGTCTGCAGCCATGCACTTGTGTTTGGTCACAGCTATAAACTGCTCTCTGTTGCCAGATGAGGCAAAAATTGTCACTTCTGCCTGTGTCCCTAAAGCTTCCAATAATCACTGCTAAAAAGAGAATACCCAATTTAAAGAACCAATGTCCTCCTACAGTGTGATTAATACTATGTTCTTAAAATGACAGTTCAAACCATCATCCCAAATATGTTCGTTTTTAAGGATCAAACTTAACTTTCAACCATCCTTTTAACACCCGTATCGGTCAGTCCTTAGGCAAAATTCTCAGCTGCTTCAGCAGGAGTTTTGTTGGAGAAAGAACTTCAGAACTTAATACAAATACTTTTCAGATCCAATTAAAATTACAGTTTTGGCTTTAAAGTATCAGAGCGGTCATGAAACTGACAAAACTGACTTTCATGAGGCACTCCACCAATCAGAGGGTTGAATGCAAAGGATAAGAGATTTTGTTCAGCTGAAATGTTAGTTTATAGCAGCCGTTCTCAAAACATCCAGACTTAAGGCACCCTGCCGTAAGTAGCAGGACCCCAGTTGAAAACCACTGTTGTACTGACTCAGGACTGAAGGATAAAGACCTTACCTAATATATCACAAACTTAAAAGTAGACAGGAGCATCCCCTCCTGCCATAGCCACTTTCTTTAGGTACAGCCATTCAAAAAGCTGGAGCCTGAATTGATTCAATCTTTGCAGGTTAGTTTAACCTGCACAGATTGAGCCAATTTGCAAGTGAACAGATACTCACTTTTGACTCTGGAAATGCAGGCACATGCCTGCAGTAGCTCAAGCCAGATGCTGGGGGATGCTAGAGCAAGCCCTTGGCTGGAGGGAAACTAAGTTGAGGGGAGGCATGGCCAGGCCCCGGCAGGGCTGACTATGAATGGTGAGGGGTTTAAACCTGCACCCTGGCCTGCAGGGACTCCAGCCAGGGTCTGCCTGGAGGGGGGAGGGGAGAAGCAACCCTTGTCAGGGGTCTGTGGCCACCCACTCCTGCTCACTG
Source organism: Caiman crocodilus (assembly GCA_030014935.1). Taxonomy (NCBI): domain Eukaryota; kingdom Metazoa; phylum Chordata; order Crocodylia; family Alligatoridae; genus Caiman; species Caiman crocodilus. Next base: position 3,128,127 of record JAGPOW010001806.1, on the reverse strand, counting down.
GCTGCTCCAGTGGCAGGAGCAGGGTTAGGGCCAGATCCCAGTAGCCTACGGGGAAGTCAGGGTTTAATAACCCCATGGCAATGGGGAGTGCCGTGTGGGCGCCAGTAGGTTCTGCTCATGCATGTTCAGGTCATGAACCTGGGGCTGTGGGGGCCAGATGCCATTAGCCTGAGAGGAAGCGGGGTTTAATCCCCCCACTGCAGGCAGCAGTGGCAGGGGGGCAAAGACACAGTGCCCTGAGGTAAGTCCTTCTGAGGAGAGGCCAGCCAGCTGTGGGAAGAGGGGATGTGACCTGGCTGCAAGGAGCAGGGGAGCTGAGGCTAGGTACAGAGCCCAACTCACCGCTGCCTTCTGCTGTGGCAGTGTGGCCAAGCCTGGAGAAGCCCCAGGGGGTGGGGATCATTGCAGGTGAAAAACCTGTCACCTGCTGCCTGTTCACAGTGATACTAGGCACTTGGGGTGGGCTGCTGTGGGCCAGGAGCTTGGGCAGTGGCAGGGGGAGGCAATGGATCACTGCATCTCGGTCTGGCCCAGCCCCTTGGCCCAGAGGCCTAGGCAGTGACTGGCCCATGGCAGCCCACCCAGAACACCTGGTGTTGCCACAAGTAGGCAGTGGGCGACTGGTGTTTCACCTCCCCCCACCACGATGGCTTCCTCCAGTGCTGCCGCCAGGAGAGAGACGGGCAAGCTGCCATGGACCAGTCACTGCCTACACCCCTGGGCCATGGGGCCAGGCTGGACTGGCCTGCACTCCTGGGTCATGGGGCTGAGCTGCACTGGGTTGTGGTGGGTCCCTTGGCTTCACCCGCTGCTGCCCATGTCCCTGGCCCACAGAAGACCACCCTGAACGCCCGGACCCACAACTCAGGAGTGCGGCCTGGTCCAGTCTGGCCCCACAGCCCAGGAGCATAGCCAGTAACTGGATTGTGGCAGCCTGCCCCTCCCACTCCTGGCAGCGGAGGGAACTGTCACAGTAGGTGGAGGTCCTGGATAGATTGGACAAGCAGGCAGAAAGCAACAGAATGTAGTTCAATAAGGAGAAATGCAAAGTGCTGCACTTAGGGAGGAAAAATGTCCAGCACACCTACTGCCTGGGGAATGATCAGCTGGGTGGCACAGAACTGGAAAGGGAACTTGGAGTCCACTAGGACTCCAAGATGAACATGAGTCGGCAGTGTGACGAAGCCATCAGAAAAGCTAAAGGTGCTTTATCATGCATCAGCAGATGCATGACGAATAGATACAAAGAGGTGACACTTCCCCTCTATCGGGCGCTGGTCAGACCGCAGTTGGAGTACCGCGTGCAATTTTGGGCGCCGCACTTCAAGAGGGATGCGGATAACCTGGAGAGGGTCCAGAGAAGGGCCACTCGTATGGTTAAGGGCTTGCAGACCAAATCCTACGAGGAGAGACTAGAGAACCTGGACCTTTTCAGCCTCCGCAAGAGAAGGCTGAGAGGCAACCTTGTGGCTGCCTATAAGTTCATCACGGGGGCACAAAAGGGAATTGGTGAGGTTTTATCCACCAACGCCCCCAGGGGTTACAAGAAATAATGGCCACAAGCTAGCAGACAGCAGATTTAGACTGGACATTAGGAAAAACTTCTTCACAGTTCAAGTGGCCAAGGTCTGGAACAGGCTCCCAAGGGAGGTGGTGCTCTCCCCTACCCTGGGGGGTCTTCAAGAGGAGGTTGGATACGCATCTAGCTGGGGTCATCCAGCACTCTTTCCTGCCTATGCAGGGGGTCGGACATAATGATCTATTGAGGTCCATTCCGACCCTAACACCTATAAATCTATGAATCTTACTTGCAGTGGCACTGTGTGCTCAGGGTGGGCTGCTGTGGGTCACTCACTGCCTAGGCCCCTGGGATGTGGGGCAGGGCTGGGCTGCAGTGGTCCACTGCTTGCCCCCACAACTGTCCATGCCCCTGGCTTGCAGCAGCCCATCCCAAGCGCCCAGTGCTGCCACGAGCAGGCAGTAGGTGACAGGTGCTTCATCTATATCCACCGCAATAGTTTGCTCTGTCACTGCTGCTGCTGCTGGGAGAGGGAGGGGGTGGAGAGCTATGTTGCAGCTCCAGCCCACCTGTAAACTGCGGCCCAGCCCAGTCTGTGCTGCCAGAGTAGGAGGCAGCAGTGAGTCAGGCACCATACCTAGTCTTGGCCCCGCTCCGCTCCTTGCAGCCAGGTCACATCCCCCTTCTCTGTCCCTCCCCTTAAGCCGACTGGCCACTCTTTGGAGGAACTTGGCCCAGGGCGCTGTGTCAGTGCATCTCCCATCGCTGCTATCTGCAATGGGAGGATTAAACTCACCTTCCCCTCAGCCTACTAGCATCTGGCCCCTGTGGTTCTGGGTTCATGGCTCCAGGTACACGAGCAGATTCTACTGGTGCTTATGCTGTCCCCCCTGCAATGGGGGGATTAAACCCCCACTTTCCCTCAGGCTACCAGAGTCTGGACCCACCCCTGCTCCTGCTGATAAAGCAGTGAGGCGTGTGGGGGGCTGGGGATGCCTGGGGCTCCTGTCCCCTTGCCAAGCAGACCTGGCAGCACTCCAGAGCAGGGTTTTCCATTCCTACCCTTTTCTCAGCCAGCCGGAGCAGTGATAGTATGCTAGGGAGGAGAAGAGCAAGGCCAACCCTGCTTGGCTGGAACAAACAGCCCAGCCCAGGGCTGAAGAGCATTCTGGGATGCTGAAGGACTCTGATTTAACTTAAACTGGGAAGGGTCTGGGACAGAAGTTGCATTAACCAGTATGACCCAGATCAGTTAAGTCTGATACTACGTTCAACCAGGTTTATCTTAAACTAGTTTCAGCAACTTTGAATCTGGTTTATGTGTACTGAACTTATGTTCCCTTACAGGTTTAAACCAGTTTCTGATCACTTAAACTGGTTTATGTGTAACTTCTGTCCCTAGCCTTTCTGGTCTGGATATGCATGCACCCTTAAAAGGGTCTTACAGTAGCTGATTGAGAACCATTAGCAAATAGAAAAGAAAAGGGGGAATTAGTCAAATGACAACTTGTAAGATAGTGCTCTGCAGAGTGGAACTGTACGAAGAAGAATTTTGTTTAGCTGCCTTTGTAACTATTTTTCCTTGCATCCCTGCTGTAAAAGTTACTAAAAAATTACCATGATATATATTTATTACTTATGGCAACTGCTTATCAAACCTGTTATACATTTGTAGAACCCCTGATAAGTCTCTAGCCAAATAATACCCTTGAACAAGTCTTCATAAGAATACATTTTTCTTTGGAATTTTCAATAAAACTGTTGCAACAGCTTTGTTTAAACATAAAATAATTCTGAGTCAGAATGATAACCAATTTTTGCAAAATGAACAACCCAATTTGTTCCTGATGGGAAACGCACAAAGATATCATAAGAATTTTTAATAAACACAGGATTAATGAGATGCACATCATCTCTGAAATAACAACACCACAGATTTACTCCTGTAGGCAGAAAAGACTTCAGTTACCATCCCTAGAAATTTTAAACTATTATTCCAGCCATATGTAGAAACCTAAATTGTTACAAAAAATGAAATAAAGCATAGCTAAAAAAGAAAAAACAAACAAATTTGCATGAATATCAGTTTCTATGCTTTTCATTTTCTCAATAAATGCAAACTTTCCCTCCATATTTGGTTATAGTTTTCTCCATAAAAGGGCACTGTTTATTTGATATGAAATTACCTTTTAAAATGTAAACATGCCCAGAGGCCTGAACAATGGACATGCTTTTCCAGTCACTCAGACAAGACACCTCCTAAAACTATTTTTTCCACTTTAATGAACACACACCCATGAAAAGGAATGGAGTTCTAATACTTAATACTTAAATTGCATTTCAGATTTCTCTTCAAATTCAAACTATAAGTAACAATATTTCCAGCTCGTTATCATCTCTTGGATTTCTGTTTATACTTTATCAGTTGGTGTCATTTTGGACAGCTCTCTAAATAAATTGGTATGGTGAAATATTGCTTATATTGCCAGATTATTTTATATCTTGTGTGGTGATATTAGTCTGAAATAACATGAATTAAGTATAAAGAACTGGAAAAAACACATAACATACATTAGAGAAAATGTATGGCACCTTCCAATGTTGTTAAAAGAGTCTAACTGACACTTATCCAAAACAGATACTCTGTAGCCTATAAACCTGTGAACATTTCTAGACCGTCAATACTTGAAAAAAAGAGACATGAAAGTCAGGGAAGTTGTGGTACTTACTCGATGAGTAGTAAGAATCTGTGACAGTGTGCTGAGGTTGGGGAGCAGGTGGCTGATAGTACTGTTTGCTCCCATAGCTACTTGCAGATGGAGATCGTCCATAATTGTAATTATCCTGCATATGAAATTTAAACAGAAAACAAGAAAGATAATCAGTACACCACTCAATACTTAGAAAAGGCACATGTAAACAAACAAAAAACCTAAACCTGATATCCATCAGGGCAGATCCAGACAGGGTGCAGCGGCACAGTCACACTTCTCTTTGGCTGTACCACGCATGAGATCTTGGTGCCAGGTCTGGCCAGATTCCCTGCTTTTGCGTGGCTCCTGAGCCTAAGGGGTGAGCACTGCCACCGCTGCTTGCTTGTCCTTTCCCTGCTTCTGAATTCAGAAGGGAGAGGGAGGGAGGGGGAAGAGCAAACATCAGCAGAATTCAACACTTGGGTCTGGAGACACCAAAAGGCAGGGGGTCCATCCAGCCCCTGCCCTGATCAGCTGATGAACTCAGAGTTCACTACTTAAAAGGGCTCTGGCATGTATGGCACAGACAAAGAGAGGGGTGAAATGCACCCCCTGCTCCATTTCTGGATCCGCTACTGAAAGCCATTCTGTATACTTAATGAAATAACTGTCCCAATATCTTTATTTCTGTAAACTGGAAAAAAGTCAGTTTATTTTAGAAAGATATTTAAAGAGAGCACCACAAATATTCTTTATTCAGAATGGATCTTCCTTGGACTTTAGGACAGAAAAGCTCTACATGTTCTCAGACCTGCACCTCTTTTGGTTCTCTGGAAATTTGCCTTGATCACAAAGCATGTGCTGCGGCATAAAAGAATTAGAAATTTTAGGGTTATTTAAACAGAATAGGGCACAAAAACCCAGACCTCAAAAGAACTTATCAGAAAAATTCTTTAATACTAATTTATTCATAATGGTACCTAAAACCTTACTTCAGTCACTGATTGGAATGCATTGTGTTAGGTCTTATAAAAATATATCAAAACCAAAAAGACAACCGCTGCCCCCAGAACTGACACATTCAACAAAACAAACAATGGAAGCAAAAAATAACAGGCAAGGACAAGAGGGAAAGAAGGACAAACCAATAATGGCATAGATTATCTGTGTACACATCATGTTTTATCAAGCGGAAGTAGTTACAGGTGTCATGACAGAAATTAGTCTGGAAAAGGAATCTGAAGGAGATAAAGCACTGACTTTTGTCATTTTTATAGGGGTATGTTTATGCCATTCATAATAGGTAACAACAGACAAGGTAGGAAGTTACTAGGCCTGTGCAAAGTGGCTAGTATTTGCTTTGGATTTGGCCGATTTGGGGGACAGTGATTTGATTTGGCGATTCAAATCATTGTCCCGAATTGATCTGGCCAAATTTGATTCAGAGATTTGACCACTGCCAAAGCAGCCAAATTGGCCTCATGCCCTGCCCGCTCTCCCTGCTGCTGGCCCTTTAAAAAAAGAGAAAAAAAAAGCCCCCACTCACCAGATGCTGCCAGGCAGCTGCCCCCCACTACCCCGTGCTGCATGAGGGGCTCTTCAGTGAGCCCCCTGACCCTCGCCTGCTCCCAGCCCCCCTATGGCTGCCCCACCTGCCCCAGCTCCCAACCCTTTAAAAAAGCCCAACTCACTGGCTCCTGCCAGGCAGGGGTTGATCCCCACTACCCCACACTGCATGGTGGGGGCTCTGCCATGAGCCCCCAGAAGTGCTGAGGCCACTGAAGTGGCTGGTGAGTGAGGGTTTTTGTTTTTTTTTTAATGTGCCAGGAGCTGGGGAAGGCAGGGCAGCCATGAGGGGGCTGGGAGAACAGGTTGGGGTTAGGGGGCACTCAGAGGGCTGAGGGAAGAGGCAGGGGATGGGGCCTGGCAGGGGTCCCCCCATGGTCCCCTTCACCCCCTCCCCTCCCCTCTACTTACTGGCATGGAGTCTGGGTCCAGCTCTCTGCTGCAGCAAGCTAGGACTGCCTGAATCACAGAAGCTCTCTGAATCTTTTCCGAATCAATCTGGAGAGCTTCAGATCGATTCAGACCTTTTAATTGGTCTCCTGATTTGATTCAGATTTGGAGATTTGGCCACTGAATCGGACCAAATCTCCTCCAAATCAAATCAGCACCCAAAGCTTCTTACAGCCCTAGAAGGCAGCAAACAATGGAAATATTAGCAGAATGAAAGCAGTGATTGCTGCTGTAACTAACAGAAATGATAGCTGGAACACAGCTACATCAGCAACAAACATTTGTAAAATCATAAGGATTTTGTATTCATGAAAGACTTTAAATGGATTTATTTATAAGATATAGGGGAGCATGGGTGGTGATAATGCACCTTTTCTTTATCAAGATGTGGCAACACTGATGTTCAGAGTTCAAGCATAAGATGATAAAATGGTGTTGCTGCTAACAGAATTGCAAAGTATGATGGTTTATTGTTAGTCTGTGAACCATACCTCATTTCAAACAGTTTTATAGAAGAATTTTGAAGTCCAAAAAGACCATCTAGTCTAACCTACATTTCAAAGTCCATTCAGTTTCACCCAATCATCTCTATACTCCCAATAATCTTAGTTTGGCTGAAACATTTTGGCCTCATATCCAGTCAATGTAAAAGTCAAAAGTGACATCAATGACCAAGGCCCTTGTAATGGCAGACTACTCAACTGACAGAATATACTTGGATGATGTTAGCAAATGTTACATACTTTCCACTACGAAGGAAGGAAACAAACCCCAAGGTACTGCCAATCTGACCTGGGAGAAAATTTCTTCATGACATCAATTTAGCTACCAGTTGACTGTAAACGTGGCATATCAGCCGGGGATTTAAAGAAGATGCTCTGTATCACCTCTATGGTACTGGTCCACTCCATCTGCATTTCATCTCTAGGTGTGGTCCACAAAAGAAGATAACGAACAGGAAGATTCACAAGGCTTCATATCAAAAGAGATTATTTACAGCCATTTAACCTACATCCTGCATATACAGGCTGTTGAATTTCTCCCAGAAACTGGATTTTGGAAAGATATGAAAGTCTGTCATCTTCTCCAGTAAGTTTTTTTCAGGGTTTAATTATCTTCTCTAATAGATTATTGCAGCTTTTGAGATTTAATTTGTCTAACTTTGATTTCCAGGCACTGGGTCTTGTTTTGCCTTTGTCAGCAAGACTGAAAAGCTATCTCCCACTACCATGAGAGTTGTTTTTTCCCCCCAGATTAAGGTACTTATCCACATTAAACTGAAAGCATAGATGTGGGTGCTGGTAATTGTGTTGTAATGCTAAGTAAACAGACATGATCACTTCTGTAATTCTATGTGTTATGTCCCTTTTTATATATCCAAAGGAATGGACAAACATATATTTTAGCTGCTTCAGAAGGAAAGAAGGAGCTACTATGAAATGTGCAGCAGCTGTTAGACTGTAACTGCTGTCTGCATGATCCTGTACAGATACAAGTTAGCTGAATTACCTAATTTTGACCCCAGATGAGTAAAGTAGGAGAGGTTTTGCTGCCCTTGTACAGCTTCAGAACCCTTACTGGCATCTTTTTATAGCAATACTCTTGTTGCGTGTATATACTCAAAGGATAGCATTCAACCTTTATGCCATAGCATTGCTGTCAAAACTTGGGTTGCGGTGACATGTAAAACTAATAAAACACGTAGGGCATTTTTACACATGGAGGCACCCGGCGCTGTGACACCTGCAGTTGTATAAGTAGAAAAATGTGTGTCAGCGTTGAGGAACTGGCGGCAGTACACTTTTGAACTAAAACACATCGGAGGTGTTTTAGTTCAAAAGTGCATTGCTGCCATTTTCTGCGCACTGACGTGCATTTCACCACTTGTACAACTGCATGTGGCGCAAGTAACCTCAACTTGCATGCAGAGCAGACTCAATTAATTGAGTCTGCTCCAAAGTGCTGGGTCGCAGGACAGAGAAGTATGTGTATAAATGCCTGTAGATTTAAAGGACTATTGCATCAGCGTTACAGGCATTATATTTATCTTGGGGAGTTTGCTAGCAATTATATACTTGGCTCAGTAGGTAAGACAGGGAATACTTTAGGGACCAAAAGACACTAGGAACTAACTCATGCAAATTCTCAAAACAGAAACAATACAGGCAACAAATCTTTTGAAGTTTAACCCCAAGGGGGAGAAAACAAAAACTAAACTGGTTCAAGAGCTCTAAAATGACGAAGGGCATAAACCTGTATAAAACTCTAGGCCTACAATAGACTAATTTAAATAAAATATTTAAAGTAACTGACCTTAATCATAATTTAAATCAGCTATCAGAAAAACTTAGTTTATTTTTTGTTCTGCATTTTTTTTTATTTACTAAAGTCTGATTATGATTTAAGCAACCATGTCCCTTAACATAAACTTACTGGTATTTGTATTGGACATGTTGTTTGGAAATGGTGAATGATGCACTTCGTAACTAATAGGTATGACAAGAGGCCAACTCAAGACTAGATCTTAACGTCATCCCACCCACCTCTCTAGAGCAGTCTGCCTTGTCTCTCTGCCATGACTTGGTGTAATAAAATAGATGTTGAGTGTTGGAGGCTGCCCATTAAATTTCTGGATGCCTAGAGCATTGTAGACAGCTCTGTACCATCCCTACAACATGTCCCATGTCTTGCAGATGGCATCACAAATTGATAACAGCTCTGGTCCAAGAATGGGCTAAACTCTGCCCCTTGCTGGACCTGTAGCATTCCCCTCTTGCACTTCATCCCGTCTCACAGGGCCTCATTCATCCTGCCCCTTACTGGGCTACTCACAACCTGCCCTGCTCTTTGAGTGGCCCCCCTCAGGCCATCAGGCTTTAACTACTCTCACTCCGGCCACTACATACGCAGTCCTTCGGGTCACTCGAGCAACACTACGCTACACAGCACTAGTCTTATCCCTCATGCTAGGCTGAACTCAGCCGCTAGCTCTTCTCCAGGGAATTTGCTCCTGTTGCCACTTGTAGGGGTTAGCCCTTGTGCTGCCCTTCAGGTCACCCCTGCAAACCTACTTTACCACCCCCCTCCCCCCCCACACACACAGAGTCCTTCACGCACCCCCATACGCCCTACTCTGTGCAGGCTCTTCTACACATTTTCACCCCCTCACTGGGGCCAACTCTATGCCCCTTCACAGAGCTTGCGGTCTTACACTCCATAGACTCAGGTGTCCATAGACATGCCTGGCCTCACTGCTAACTCTCTGCTTTAAAATTATCCACTGGGTAACGGGAGCTGAAGTTATAAGGCACCTCTACCCATCTTTCACTGGGGAGGCAACTGGCCTGGCATTTCTGGGGAACTACCCCACTGGGGGTAATCCCATCAGACTATCCTTCTTTAGTTTTTGGTCATACCTAGGACCAGGATCCTCCTGCCACCCCCCACAGCTCCTGCCCTTACCTTTAAGATGTTCTAAGCAGCCGCTCAGCCAGGTGACGTTCTTCCAGCTGCCAGCAGCAGACTGCTGGCTCAACCCTGAGGGCGAGAGCTAAAATGGAAGCTGCTCAACCCTCTCCCCCAATCACATGGTCTGCCTGCAGTCATGTGACTGCCTCATCAGGGCTGGAAGGCACCTGCAGGCTGTCGTGCTGCCACTCCCAGTCCTTAAAGTGGAAGGCACCAAAAGAACTCTGCCACAACAGTTTTTTTTTATTCATGATATGTGCCAAGTTTCATTTTCACAAAAACTGGAGTTCAATGAAAAATGGACATAAAGAGCATTTTAGGGTTGTTTTTATTAGTTAATTAAACTAACCTTAAGTATGTTGGATATATTAGAAAAAATGTTTAAACACATTTTACATTTAAAACAGAATTATTGAAAAAAATGATGAATTATCTATAGTTGGTTGCTGTGTCCTTCAAGATTTTAGAACTAGATCTCATCCTCATACCTCATTTTCGTTTACTTAATGGAAACAGAAATATAAGATTACCTACTGTTTCAGTTACCTCCTCGATAAAATTGTTTCTGATGAGGGGTCACTGGTGTCAAAGTGGATCCCCATAGGAGTTTCAATTAGTGACCTCAGAAACTCAGTTACTTTTGAGATGATGTCCTCCTTTGCTCCTTGCTCCGTTATCCATCTGCCCCTTTCAGAATGCATTATCCAGTCTTAGCAATCCCCCCACAATGATTCTCTTCTGAAGTCAATTGTCATTCATGTTAGGCTTCTAAGAGATCCACCTAGCTTGAGCTATGAAGCATTTTTTTCTTCTGCAGACTGTTATTGTCTTCCAGCTAGTTCTTGTAAGTTGTTCTCTTCAAATGTCTTATCCAGCACCTGAAGACAATTTGATCCTTCAAATTGTGAATATATCCTTCAGATTCTTTTTCTGGTTACAGATTTTCAGTCTTCTTTGTTTTCTTGATTCCCCTTGGCACCTGACTCCACTGTTTTTTCCAGGAGATTAACTGTAGTAATGACCTAGCCTCAATATCCCAGAAATCCTCCATCTCCCTGCTGCTTTGCAAGGTGATCAGCTGTTTCCTGTTTTCCATCATGGCTATCAGCTTGCACTTTCATGTAAATACCTTCTCCTCTCTCTCTTCAGGCAGACAGCATCCAGTGAAGATCACAATAGCTGGTAACTGTCCAGTCCTTGCTGCCGAGGCAGATAACTGCTGCTTAAGGTTCTCTATAAACAGGTTTATATACCTAGCCAAACTTAGTCCCACTCCTTGCTAAGGGTTATCAGCAAGTTCACTAGATCAAGACTATAACCCTGGAACAAAACACTCAAAATAAAATTGCATTCCTAAAATCAATCATAAGGAACCCAAAGACATTGATTTACTCAATCACCTGCAAAACATAAGAATGCTCCTCAGGCATTAGTTGAGGCTACTATTTAAAAAAAAAAAGCCATTAAAGTATATTCTCCTTTAAAAAATGACAATGAAGTGGCACAATGGAAATTCATAGTGGCTATTTCAGCAGCATACATACTCCCACAATAGCTATCAGGAGAGGGATGCAACTATTGGCAGAGTGTTCTCTGTGAAGAGTGATTGCTTCCATAAGTCACAGGCCCTTGAGCTCATACCTCAAATTTGTTAGCCTTTCAGGCCTACTACAAAGCCTATGATGTAGTTCAGTGGATTGGGAAATTTTAATATAGATTCTCCTGCAAGAATAGAAGTTTTTTTTAGAGAAGAGGTGATTATGCAATCTTGCCTACCGTATAAGTTGGCATGAAGATCAATTTTTAATAATGTTTTAATTGTAAAGATTGCTGATGTACGGAATAAGCACTTTCTGAGGATTCATAATAGAGGTAAATCAGCATAAACTAAGTGAGGACAATTACCTCCTGTGTACAGCATAACAGAACAAAATCAGATAATACTAAGACTATGTCTTTTAAAAAACTACAATATTACTGTTTAGAATAGGGCTCTCCAACTGGGCCTCTGGGCTGCATCCTGTCCATGAAGGTTAACACACAGCACCTATCCCCCAACAATCCCTGGGTTTCTGCCTGATCACCAGTACTCCCATTACTCTAGCTGCAGTGGCAGCTGGAGTCCCTGAGTTAAAGCAGTACAGCAGAAGGCACCCTGCCCACATAACAGTGCCAGTGAGGGGTTTGGGCAAGGGGCTCATGATGCAGGGGGCTCACAACTGTGGGAGAGAAAAAATTGCCCATACAGTGTTGGGAGTGGGCTGCTTTCACAGTGCAGAGGAGGCTCATGCTACTCACATGGCAGCGATGAAAGTAGGGGAAACGCCTGTGTGGCGGTGGCAGCGTAGGGCTCAGGTGGCAGTGGGTGGCTTGCATTGCTTGCACAGCTGGAAGGCTGAATGCAGTGGGGGGGTCTTAACGAGGCTGTGCAGCCCATGCAGCCTGCAGGACATACAACCCAAGACCTATAACCTGTGCGGTGTGCAGCCCCTAGCTGTTCTGGAGTTGGACAGCCTTGGTTTAGAAAATAAGTATATATGGAGCACAAAGATGCCAACATAAATATACTTTGTAGCAAATTCATTTTTTCCCCACATGATATACCTTCTAATACCAGGGAAGAAAATTCAGGTCATGTAACCTTCACAGCCTTTCATACTATCTTAACCTTTTCTTTATCTGTAGTTGGAGAATAACAAATTCACTCACAGTTACATGCAACTCGTTGAATAATAGCATCAAGTAGTACAATGAGCTAAAAGCAGGCAATTTTTTTTAATTCTGGACACTGAGCTGATTGGAAGAAATATCTGAAAAGACCTGTTTGTTTCTACTCTACAAATGGAGTAAAGAATTATTACATGCTTACTATTATTAGTATCAGTACTAGTACGATTTCATACTCGCTATCCCACCCTTGATAGTCTACATAAGAAAAAGCTTTTCCTGTGTGGTTTAATATGAACAGTCTCATACACATTACCAAACAACAACAATGAAGTCAGCAGAAGGGTTCTTGGAAGAATACCTGGTAGTTTGGTGCTGTGGTAGGCTGGGGGGTAGGTTCCTGTTGCGGTGTTCTGTAACCATAGTCCGGTCCTGAATGTGTCTGGTACACTCCATAGACATGAGTAGCAAATGGTCTGGCAGCCTGGGCTGCAGGGGCATAAGATGGTGTTACAGGATGTTCCACCCCAGGAGTTTGCTGGATGGTGTAGCTCGGTACAGTGGTTGGATGTGAATACGCTGTAGCTGGCGGAGTGCTGTGAAACAAGAAAACATCTTAAAGTTTATAGCAGCACAAGATTCTTAAACTGGGACTTGTTTTCAGGCAGAGAATCTACTAACACTGCATTTTCTTTTCATCATTCAAACTTATGCTAGCCAAAACCCTATGTTTTAATATTGAAAAAGTTAGTAATGAAACTCAATTCTTTGAGTAACCAAAACTGGAGTTAAGGTAAAGTTACATAGGCATGATGCAAAGGAGGAAGACACTTAAGAAACATTTCCTTGTTGTACAATGCCATCCCACAACCAATCAACTAGTAGCTTTATTTGGTGGGAAAAGGGGCAGTGATAACTTCCTGATTATAAAAAAACATTAATTCACCCAAACCAGCAATAGACTTACACTCTGACTCTCTTCTGAATATTCTAATTTAACATGTCATATATAGAAGCAAACTTGGTTGAACACCCTTGGTTGAGCAAGCAACCCTCTAACATGAGAACAAAAGATCATATCCTCAATTTATGTAAAGAAGCAAGCAAATATGGCTCACAGGCCAGATCCAGTCAGCCAGGCCATTCTACCTGGCCTGTGGGGCTCCTAAATAATTTAAAAAATTAATTATCTGTGTGTGGCTGCCTGTCAAAGATGGCAGGTGCCAGCAACAGCAGGACCCAGGGACAGCTAGGCCCACCTGGCTCCACCTCACCCCCAACCCCCGTTGCAGGCCAGGGTGGACTAGAGCCAGAGCAGCAGGCAGGGGGATGACGGGAAGCAACAGCAGCAGCAGGCAGGAGAGCAGTGTGGGGGCCATGAGAAGCAGTGGTGAGCATGGGGAGCAGTGGCAGCAGTGTGGGAAGTGGCAGACGGGTTGCACGAAGCAGTGGTGTTGGCAAGGGTACCGCCAGAAGTGGCGGTGGGTATGGGGAGTGGCAGCGAAGGGAGTGGTGAGGAGGCTGTGGGGAGTGGTGGCCGGTGTGGCAGGAAGTGGCAGCGGCTGCACCTGGGAAGCAGCAGCAGCAGCAGTGGGCAGGCAGGCGGGAGGAAAAGCATGGAAGTGGCAGGGGAGCAGCACCTGCAGGTGGGAGTGCAGAGCCCGTGCTGATGCCCTGGGACTGGCAAGAATGCAGTCTGGACACGAGGTCTGCCTAGCTGTATCATGTGAGGCTTGCACACAGTCTGCACGAGCCGCATGCAATAGTGCCCACAGCCCAGCTCAGCCCCGTCTCTCTCTCTCTCTCTCTCTCCCCCACTGTACCCACCATAATCCCACACCCTCCCACAGCCCCCACCCCAACCACATACACCCCTCCACATACACCCATACATACTCCCCAACCATACCCCCCACATACATCCCCTTACCGCCCACATGCAATATATTGGAGTAGGATTGTATTTTGAGCTATTACGCAATCACCTCTAGATACATTTCGGAAACATACATAAATTAGTATAAAATATTCTTAAATAAAATTAAAATAAGTTATAGTAGATGTTTTTGTATATAGCAGGTGTTTTGTATATGATTATTTTTTCTGTTTCAAGATTGCAGCACCCTTCCTCCCAAAAGGAGTACTTCTGGGGAAATGGGAGGTACTTCCAGTGGCAAAGGTCAGGGGATGAGGGCAGAATTTCTGGTCCCAACATGGCAGTTGGGGTGGGGGGGGACTGTCGAGGTGCAGGGCTATCCATGCAGCCCTCAACAGCTCACCAAAACTTAAGTGGCCCTTCAGCCAAAATAGCTGCCTGCCCCTGATGTAAACCATTTGAAGATCTGTCCCCAAAACAACATGGTTTGGGTCCTAAAGTTTGTCTTCCATTGCTGGTTATTTCTCCCATAAATTTCATTTCTTAAATTTATATATTGATTATTCATAACCTTGTATACATTTTTTTTTAAATTCACATATATTTTCTTGGCAACATGTCACCACCAGATGGGCTTAGAACAGATAATAACTAAAGACTAATAGACAACATTTAAGCAAGAAGACCCTGTATTGTAAGGTTGTTGAAGAAGGATGCTACTGTACTTTCTTATCTATGCTATTTATATAGCCCACAACAACAAAGTATCCAAGGCTCATCACTATCTTTCATAAATCATCCTTATAAAGCTATTTTAATGCTATTGGAGCACTGCTGTCCCCATTTTAAAGTCTCCTCTCTTTCTCTCTCCTTAAGGCAAAAGACTAGAGAAAAGTGCACTGGGATAGATACACATAAATGAACAACTGCCCTGGGAAGAAAATATCTGGGAATAGAATAATCAAGGTATAAACTTCCAGGTTTGAGCAGATTTACCTTGATACAACATGTTGCATTTTATAGTCATAACTTTTTCCTTCCTCAGCACAGCTTGGGTTTTCCTAGGATGTCTATGGTTTAAGTCAGGTGTTGGCAAGACATGGCCCAAGGAGCTAGAGGCTTCTGTGGCATTGCAGAGGTGTGGGGCTTTGGTAGGGGTGGAAGGCAGGCAGGGAGAAACAGTGGTGGCACACCTAGTTCTTGCCTACGTTGGACCTGAGCTGGGTCATTCCATCTCACTGCCAGAATATTTTTTTCCCAATATCTGTCTTAAATACCCACAGGGGAAGAAAATGGATCCTAGGTCTCCCATAACCCAGGGTAGAGCTCTACTCATTGGTTCATCCAGCTTCTCTCTACACATCCACTCCCAGGATTTCAGATCTCATACCACCAACAAGACTGTATTTTTCCATTAATGCCTTTTTCCATGAATTGGCATGAACAGACACTATTATGAATTCAACATTGCTTTTTTTTATTTTAAATAGCATAGCTGGTTCTCTGCCCTCCCAAATATATTCCCAACTCTGTAGAAAGTACTATATTCTTCTTTGTTTGATATATTTAGGAGTCACATAGTATGAGCTAAATAAGTCCTTGTATATTGAAATTCAATCATCTTGCTTTCTAAAAAGTATAATTGAGATAAATAGCTAACCTCTATGGTACAATTTAACATTTTAGAACGATCTTAGGGCCCTGTATGAGTCACATGAGTCCTTCAATGTAAATGTCAACCAAGGCAGATAAGGCATGCTTCTGACCTAATTCCTCATCAGCACTTCATGCTTACAGTTTTAAAAAGCATCCATATGTGTATAAGTATTTCTGAATGCCTGAACTTACTGAAAGCAAACTAAAACACCATGCTTAAAAATATCTCCAAGTAATAAGTATGCAACCAAGAGTAGTCATGTAACATACCTTTGGGGTAACATTTAAAAGTTGGGGAGAACTGCATAATAATAAAGTTTTTGGATATATGGATTTCTCTTTTTTGTACAGTCCCTAAATAAAAAAAACAAATGAGCATCCACAATGTGGCTCACAGGCCAGCTGTTTTAATTAATATTATTTTTTTAAGTATTGGTACACTGATGTGTGACAATCGGTTTTCCCATGTTAGGACATCAAGAAGTAGTGTCTCCCAAAGGCAGCATGTTATCTAATCCCAAACCTCACTTCTACTTCTTTCTGAAATGTCACTTGCCAGTACCTAGAGTTCTGCAAGATTCATTGTCTGTATTCACGTTCTCATCCCAAACCTTTGATTAGAGACTTTTCCCCTTAGCAGTACCTGTAAAGTACATTCTAGTTGCCCTTTTCTTCTGTTCCTCACACTGAAGGGACAAAGGGTGGTGCATGCTTCCCACTCCTCAGTTTCCTCTCAAACAGTCTTATACTGTATGCGACTCTAAGGAAGTGAGAAGGCAGCAAGATGTGAACATATGTGGACCATAAATCTTGAAGAACTCTAGTTACTGTTAAGTAATTTATTTTTCTTTCAAGTAACTTTCTACATACACATTCTCACTATTGTTCATTCCACAACAGTGCCCACATACAACTGAAATTTTGCCTTGCAGTTCTCCAGACAAACAGCAAGTGCAGGACTGCCCTACTGGATGAAGCACCTATTCTAGAGGGTTTTGCGATGGCATAATGCTTAGTGAACATATAATTTGAGCTCCAAGAGCATGTGTACATGAAACAAGGGGTATGCGTGCATGACACTTTAAAGCGGGTTAAATACTTTTGCACTGCTGTAATGGTGTTGGTGTTTGCATGCATTGGCGGTGTATTGTGAGTTAATTTCAGCCGCTTTAATACATTCGGTGGTGCAATGCACCTTAATTGACTTTGTGGCGCACTTCCGAGGAGTTTTAGTTTGCTGCCCTATAGCCGCGAAGCAATGTACTGAGCTCCGTGTGGCTCAGGGACTGCGCACGCAAGGCAGGCTCCACCCAGAAAACATGGGGAGCCTGATCTTTTTAATTTTTTTCTCCTGGAGCCTGACTGCCTACATGACCTGCGTGGGGACCTGGTCCTTTCCTCTGTGGCTATGGTGACGCCCGGGACTGCCCAAGATGAGAGCCTCTGGGCGGGTGCCACCGGACGGGCCTTCCCCTCCCCACCACTGGAGAGGCAGCTAAGACACAGGTGTATATGACACAGGGGTTTACTTTGCCCTAAATTGGATCAGTGTTTTTAAAAAAACCCATCACTTCAATTTAGGGCCCCCCTTTCATCTACACACCCCCCCATTAATCACCCTGAAAGCACCACTTATGAAGGGTATTGCGTATGAAGCCTACAGAGTTGGTCTGGCTCAGAAAGAAGAGATCCCAGAGACAGCAGGATAAGGCTCTTCTGACATTGACAAAGTGTAGTGAGGCTCCTACTCAGGAGAAATTAGGCTTTGAGAAGAACACCAGCAAATTGACATGCTCGGCCAGATAAAAATCAGTGATGATCACCTTGGTAGGAACACTGGGTGGCTCCTTAAAGTTCCCTTATTTGGATAGAAGGCTATAGTTGGGATCTACAATGAATATCACACACTCTCCTTGTTGATGGAACTGCCTGTAACAGAGCTTGGGATCCTCTATCACTTTTAGGAAGAAAGAGCTTAGGGAGAGCCCTAGGTGAGAGGAAGATGCTGAGGCAGAAGCTGTAGCAAACCTGGCCCAGCGAAGCAGGACCTACGAGTGCTTAGTGCAGAGCTAATCACTCTGCAGTAGCACAGTAGGACAATGCCTCCAGAAGCAGTAGGGAGCCTGCTGCAGTGATAATTGCTCCGCGGCAGGACTCTAGGTTGGAGCCCTGCAGGGGAGACAAGGCACTGCTGCAGGTGGACTGCCAGGGAGACCAGTTACTGAGCCCAATTAGAGGGCACCCACAGCCAACCCTGTGGAGCCACCTGATAGGAAAGGGGCAGGGCCAGGGGAGAGATAAGCTAGGGTCAGAGCCAAGGCAGGTAGTCTGGCCCCGGAGGCTGAACAGGGATTCTGCAGTGAGATGCCTGTGGCTGAGAGGCAGACTGTAAGCAGGTTATGTCTGGAGGCTGACCCAAGCCTCCACCAAGCTCCTGGCCATAGCTCTGCTGATCTCGGGAATCTCCTAAAGATGCAAGTAAGATGCTGAAGACTTGTTATTAGGGGGATATAACCCAGGGCAAGGGGAGGCAGGGCTGCTCTCACAGTAAGCTACTGATAATGTTTGGATTTAGCATGGGTTTACTTTGTCACAGCCAACGGGCTTATTCCTTTGTTACAATTTAATGTGGAGTTTGGGGACTATTAGGATTGGAGGAGGTCCGAACAGTGCCTGAGACCAGTAGGGGTTTGGGGTCCAAGACGCTACATTTTGAGAAAGCAGGATGTAGCTGAGAAGAACAGTGAGAACCAGGGGAGGCTCGGCATCTGGCACAAAGCAGAGGTGGGGCTGGGCGTCCAGACAGAGACTGGGAAAAGTCAGCGCCCAGAGTGGACCCAGGGGACTCGGGTCCAAGGCAATCAAAATAAGAACTGGTGCCTAGAAGCCAGGCCCAATAAAGTAGGTCTGGGTTAAAAGGCCCAGCTGGAGAAAAAGGGTGTAGCCTGAGAAGGCCAAAGCTGATGGTACAGTGACATCTGCAAGGTATGGACCCAGGTAAACAGAGCCTTGGCTGGGATGATCTAGTTAGGGATGGTCCTGCTTTGAGCAGGGGGTTGGACGAGATGACCTCCTGAGGTCCCTTCCAACCCTAACTTTCTCTGACTCTAAATCTTTGACACACTCATGGTAGAGGGAGGTGACCCTGCTGAGGTGATCTCCCTTGATATTTTTTGAGGAAAGCATTCAGTCAACAAGCGTATCTGGTGGCATACACACTAATACTACAAATTAGTGGCTTACTTGCACAAAAGGGGAAATTAGTAGCTGTCATGCACATCATTATGACTATGTGTTGTCTTCATTGACCTGAGCATGGAACCAAAAATGCAATGAAGAAAAGTTTTGCATGATCCCTTTATAACCCTGAGCTTTAAATGATGATGTGGATTGACTTCTTCAGCATCCAGGGATCCTATATCTGTGGATTAGATGTAGGCACTCTAACCTAACATAAAAGTATGACTATGGTCATGGGTATGGACAAATAAGGGCATGGGAATACTTCCTTGCCTACAATGGTTGAGTCTACCATGCAAGGAAGTGAAGGATTTAAGGGGGAATTATGACTGTCTTGTTTAAGGAGTTTCTCTCGTCCACGTCGACAGCTTTCTGACATGAAGTCCAGTACATGGTGTCACAGGTACAAGAGGCTATGAGCCACAAGAATTAGAGATGTCTCCTTGCTGTTATTAAAAGGCACTTCTTAAATGACAGGTCAAGGTTTTCTAGGAAGAGAAACTGGTGGCAGCTAAGCCTTTATTGACACCAAACTCAAAGTAGTTTCTGCTTCTGTACGAGGACCAGAATTGAGTTCTGCAAGTTGATCATCAGGCCTATTCAAAGGTGGCTGCCTAATTGGCCAGTCACCCAAATGAGCAAACTGTAGTCCATTGTCTTCAGAGGTGGATAGCTACTACGAAGAGGGCCTTAGTAAACATTCTTGGAGCCATAGGCACTTTTTGTTAGTGGCACTCCTAACCCACCACGAAACAGAGACTTTCTGTATGAAGGAAATAAGCATTTTGTACATAGAAAGATGAAAACCAATCCCCTTGTTTGTAGGGATGATGTATAACTGCAACAGTTAGTCTCTTGAATTTGAGCTCACGAATTAAAGCATTGATTATTTATTTATTTTTAAATGTCCAAGACTGGTTGCCTCCTTCTTAGAACTATTGTAGAACCATATTTTGATATCAATTTCCCCTGAGATGTATGGAAACTCTTTCTATGGCTCCTGGAACCAACAATGAGCAAACCCTGAGCTTGAGCAGGCATCTATAAGAGTAGCCTCTGAAAAGGGATGAGGAGGGGAAATGTGAGGAAGGTAGAAACAAGAACTTGATATTATTATACCTTGTTTACTAATATGCCTAGGATCCATTAATCCAACTTAATCTGGCCCAGGTGGAATGGCAGCAGGCTAAACAATTGTGAGAAAGGAGGCAGGTAGTGGTCTTTTCGTATTTCCTGGCTGCAACATCAAATCCTGTCTGACGTCAAAGCCACAGCAACAAGGACCAGCGAACAACTGTTTGAGCATATGGATTTCTCTAGTGTTTTAAAAGGGAGTCATCAGCATGAAATGTCAGCAGCAGCAGTGTTACAGAAAAAGCAGAAGTTTGACTGAAAATCACAACAGCATTTACTATAAGCCCTGAACTTCAGGTTAAAGTATACTGACCCTTGGGAAGCACAATGTAACTCTGAAGTTCAAGTGCCTGTACTTTTGTTTTTTTCACTGAAGCAGTTTAAGTCTTCAAAGTGAAGATCTTCAACTGTGACTTGAACCAGATCTCCAGAGCCATGACTGCCTCTTTACCACTGCTGATACCACAGATTCAAAAGACTATCAAATGTATTGAGTTATCTTTGAAACATACTGCCTTTAGAGACCAGTAAGAATAGGGTATCCATAAGCTCTGTGGAGAAGGTACTTGCCAGATCAGTAACGCACTTCTTTTTGCAAAAAACATTACACGCAAGGAGCAGTAGGTAGTTTCCAATCCTTTTGTGATGGGACCCCTGACTTGGTACACACTCCCCATTAGGTGAGAGATTGTTACATCACAGCTAATTTTAGGGATAAAATAACCCACTCTTAGTAATTAGGGGAAACACTACAACAGAACCAGGGAAGACAAAAACAACTCTTTTCTCTTTCACCCTGGCCAGGGCTTACTTCACAGTCCGCAGGTGGTTTATCATTCTCTTTGTAACAAACTCTTCCTTTTCCCTGGAGATCTCCGCTTCCTTCAGTAGGTTGGCTCTGCACCACTGCTTCAGCTTTTTTAGCAGCTGTCCCTCCACCTCCACTCTCTGGGGGGCTTCTTGCAGGCTGACAGGCATTCACCGAGGCACAGGTAGGCACACACTGGCACATGCACACTGCAGCTACCCAATTTATATCTCCTTCCCTCCCACCCCCATCTTCTAGAACAGCAGTCACCTTTTTGGCTCTCCTTTTTACCACAACAGAAGCAGATGATTCTCACCCAGGATGTTATGGCACCCTGAGATCTGAAATAGGAATTCACAATGTTAAAACATTCTGACCTGCTGTGGTCTTTCAAAGTTCTTTGCAACAGAAAAATTGCTCTATTGCTTTTCTGTAATTAAAACAGAAGGAAAAACTAAGAACTGGCATTTTCTAAGGGATGCCTCGAGTCTAATGAGCAGTGTCGTTGGTCTAAAAAGGTTGAGAACCACTGGTCGACACTGACAATTATAGCAAAAGTGCAGTTCTTATGAGCTACACTGAAATACGCCAACACGTTTGATCAAAGAACAGCAAGTTTTCCCAGTTTCTGACTGCCATTTTTCATTATTCATATCTTTTATAATTAAATCTGTAAAGTGACTTCTAACAGGGTACTAACAGACATTGTGTTTGTTCTGGGCACAGTTGTCCCTGTGCCTGTCCTAGATATGAAGTGTTGCAGGATAAGCATGGCATGTGCAGCCCTTCAGAGCTGGGCTCTGCGAGCAGTCAAATGTACTGCGAGCCAAATGGCCAGTGAGAGCACATATCCCAGCATGCCTCTAGAAATCAAGCATCCATAGGTTCCCAGGACTTTTTCAGTGCTGAGCAAAGCTGGGTGGGAGGGCTGGGTGGGAGGGCTGGGAAACTTTTTTTTTTTTTTTGGGGGGGGGGGGGGAAGAACTATCATAGATTTATAGCTGTTAGGGTTGGAAGGGACCTCAGCAGGTCATCAAGTCTAACCTCCTGCCTGGGCAGGAAAGAGCGCTAGGGTCAGACGACCCAAGATAAGTATTTGTCCAGTCTCCTCTTGAAGACCCCCAGGGTAGGGGAGAGCACCACCTCCCTTTTGACTTTGATAATGACTGCTCAACTTAGCAGAGAGATGAGTAGCAACTGATGGAAGTGAATTGTCACGGTCACCTGGGATAACAAGCAGTGGTAGATGAACTTCTATACATCTGGGGGCATCTTCATGGTGATTCCCATAGGTGATCCCAGGAGCGTACTGGAATTAGGATGCGCTTCTCTATAAAAGAGCCTTGTCTGCTCTTGTCTATCAGAGTGCATTGCCATCAAAATATGGAAGCACTCTATACCCAACAGCCTCCAGTCTATGACAACCCACTTCAGTGTTGGCAAATCCATGGTGGAAGACACGCTGCTTATCTGCCTGGTGATGCAGTAGATGATGGCTCCATGGATCATGCGTCTTGCTGACCCACACAAAATTATAGGTGATTTTAACTGCGGTTCCCCAACTGTCAGGGCTGTTGATGGTACATACTAGGGCTGTGCAAAGTTTCGGGTGGTGATTTGATTTGGAAGAGATTTGGCCTGAATCAGTGGCCAAAGCTCCGAATCCAAATCGAATCAGGGGACCAATTTAAAGGTCCAAATAGATTCAAAGCTTTGATGATTTGGGCACTCCCCGGTGGCTGCAGCTGGGACTCCATACTGTTAAGTACTAGGGGCGGGGGAGGGGGGCTGGGGGCAGGAACCATGGGGGGACCCCTGCCAGCCCCCCATGGCTGCCCCTGCCTGCCCCAGTTCAGTACTTTAAAAGAAAGAGCCCTGGTGCTCACCAAATGCTGCTGGGCAGTGAGCATGGGGGGGGGGGGGTTCGTTTTGTTTTTTTTCTTAAAGGGACAGAGCATCTGTGGTGGGACTGGAGGAGCTGGGGAGGGGGCGATCCAGGCCAGGCTTTTTTTTTTTTTTTTTAAACAAGTGCCAGGAACTGGGGAGGGCAGGGCAGCTATTGCCGGGCTGGGAGAACAAGTGAGGGATTGGCTTGGCCTCGCTAATTCAGAGATTCGGCAGAATTGAATCGGGACAGCAATTCGAATCACTGAATTGAATCGCTGTCCCCCGAATC
>JAGPOW010001806.1:3086810-3102284 GCA_030014935.1 Caiman crocodilus | reverse complement strand
TCAGCTATGCACACAGCATTTATTGATGACATTATTAGCCACATCAGCCAATAAAGACAACTGCTGATAATGTCAATTTTCCTTTATTGGTCCATACCATCTGGGCACCAATAATATCAGTGCACCTCTATGTTTTTCTCAGGCAAGGGTTTTTAGATTTTCAAACTAGATTATAACTGGCCAAACTACAAAGCATCCAAATACAATACAATGAATGAGAATTGTCTTGTAAAAGACTGATAGAATTGCTACTGTGATATCATCTCTAGACTCTACTTAAAGGTTCCCATTTTTTTGTCTTTCAGCTAGTAGGGGACAAACTAAGCTCCACATGCTACTGATGGAAGTAAGACTGAGCTGCTAGGATATTCTGGCTGCTCCATTCAGGGGCAACACGTAAGGGTTGCCAACACATTAGGGCTGTGTGAGGCCTCGGACAGAGCTTCAGATAAAGAGAAGCTTTGGACGCTTTGAAGCACTGGCCTCGTTTGGCTTCCCGAAGTGGTTTGGAGCTCCAGAAGTGTTTCGGAGCCGCTTTGAAGATCCAGTCATAGGGGATAATGGGGAAATGATAAAATATCTATAACTTTGTTGCTTTTTTGTCTGATTTTGATTACATTTTCAGGGGTGGCAGGCTCTGCAGAGAGGATGAAGCCTACCAAGTTTCAAAAAGATCAGTGCAGAGGCTTGGGGGCAACTGTACCCCAAATTATTCAAAGCAAAATTCCTGTCACATCTACGTGTTACAACACAGAGGATTCAAAACTGCAGGGGCAGTAGCTCTTACTGAGGCCACAAACCCTGCCAAGTTTTAAGAAGATTGGTGCAGGGGTTTCAGAGGAGCTTCCCCTCAAACTGCGGACAAGCAAAACTCATGCTACAGGTGCTGTGGGACTGACTGTGTCTGTCTTGGGGCAGGGACAGGAGACGCTGCTGCAGGCCTGGCGCTGCTGTGTTACCAGTTATCAATCAATCAATCAATCATGATTCACTCCGGGATCAGCTCAGTACACAGGACCTAGCTACTACATAACTTAACAAGCATCAATTAGCCCCTACAAAACCAGGCTAAGGACAGGAAAGCATCAATACAGACAATCAACTGCCTCAAAACAGACAGTCTTGGCATGAGTTTTGACTGCCAAAAGCTAGGGGTGCAGGGACCCAGAGTCCCCCTGCACCGATCTCCTCCACAGCTGGCAGGCATCACATCAGGGGCCACCATCCCTGCAGCTGTCACCCTTAACACACGCAGTGTCACCCATGGGATGTTTTGCTTGTCTGCACCTTGAGGGGCAGTTCCCCACAAACCCCTGCACTGACCTTCTTGAAATGTGGCAGGCTTTGTGGCCTCAGTAACAGCTACCAGCCCTGCAGTTTTGACCCCCGTGTTGTAACACACAGCCGTGACATGAGTTTGACTTTAAGAATTTGGGGTACAGTTCCCCCCAAACCCCTATATCTATCCTCTTAAAACTTGGCAGTTTTCATGCTCTGCAACATCCCTGCATGTTTCATCCAAATCAGACATAAAACAACAAAGTTATACATATTTCACTGATTCCCCATTATACTCTGTGGTTAGATCTCTGAGGCGGCTCTGAAGCTTCGAAGCCACTTCGGCCGGATTGAGGAGGAAACCTGGTCTGAAGCTCCAGATCGGATCACTACCAACTCACACAGGCCTAGTGCACATGCACCCCTCACCATGGTGGTGCCCCCCTACAAAAAGACACTGCCAACGCCACCCTGCCACCAATGGTGTCTGTGGGCAGTCTGCGATCCCCACTGACTGCTGCTAGTCGCTAACCCCTGGTTGGCACTTGACACCCCTCTCCCCCACCAGTGCCAGTGACATCGGAGGGAGCTCCCCTGCTTACCGCCATCACACTCCCACTGCCAACGTCCCCCCCAGGCGTAGGGGCATGCATCATTCATGGCTCCATTTGTAAGTCCAATATAGTATGGGTTTCCAGTGCTACACATTTTTCCCAAAAGTCCATGTTTTGCATCCTTTCTTCCTGCAACTAGCTACAGTATCTGCTTGTTACTATTTTTGCCAAGCAGCAGTATACAGCCCACTTTAGCGGTATTACCAATTATACAATAATTATTGTATTTGAATGAGTAATTTGAGCCTTGTACAATGTGCACCGAGTAACTGCAAAAATGCCCCTGAATTGCAATAATTCAGGAAGATCCAAAGTGTACTTGCATTCAAAAAAACCCTTTCATATTCTATTAGTTCTATCAAATGTCCATAAATTGTCTTTGTGTCATCCCTCATATGGACAGATTTGCTCGGAGGCATGTCACGCACAGTGTATTTCAAAGGTGAGCATGCAGCAGAGGACGAAGCAATTTTAAAGCAGAACAACTGAGATATTGATGTTCTAAAAGATAATAATAAATTCAGAATATTAAAATATAAATACTTTTGTCCTTAATATGTGATCATACTGTCATAAAAATCAAATATTTTAATAATTTAAGTGTTATATTGTACAACCATTTTCTCAAATACAGTGCAGTTCAGACCTGGCAATACTATACAACTCGTTGTCAAATGAGTAGCTACAGGAAAATTCCTGAAAAATCTGCTCCCCTCTCCTCCTCAATCCCAATCCCCGATACATTCTCAGCTGCATTTAACAAGCTTATTACTTAAATAAAATAAAGGGATACTTCAAAGTAAACTATATGTCACAATAAAGAGTAAAAAGTTGTATTTACAGAAAATCATAGAATAACAGGGTGAAAGGGATATCAGAAATCTATCACCATCTTCTTTGTAACACTCCTTCATGTATTTGAAGATGGTTATCAAATACCTGCCTTTAAGACTTTTTCTACAAAAAAAAAAAAAAAAAAATCAATCCCAATTCTTCCAAATTTTCCTTATAATTCATGTTTTCTAGAACTGTACTATTTAATGTTGGTCTCTGTTAGACTCCTTCCAATTTGCCCAACAGGGTTGTCTAGGTGAAGACTCACCTCTGCTGAACAACCTGGAAGAATCATTTTGTCTCATGCGTACATGACTATATATATTGGCGATTGCAATTATTTTACTGTTGTGCCTGCCTACTGCAGATGCCCCATGTCATACTTCATTGTTCACTCAAAATAGCCTCCAATTTTAGGCTAGAAATTAAACTTGATTTAGAGCATCTGAAATGGGAAAGACTTAGGGGAGGAGGGGCTCCTGTGCTTTGTGGGCTGCCATTTTGACAGTTATTGTATGCTGCCTTATAAAGGGGTAAATTATTACCTCTTAGCTACTTCTCAGGGAAACAAGCCAATTTATGAAGGACAACTGGGAATAGAAGTAAACCTGAAGAAATTGCAAAGTATTAAATATTTAATTGCCTTGGATTTGCAGCTGTCCATTGGACACAGTATGCTTAAAAACATCCTTATATGGTACCTCCAAATTAAAATAGAATGGTTTCCCTTGCTTGGTATTGTGGTTAACAACTTTGCAATGCTTTTTTCAGTGTGCTAAATATCTTCCAGCAGAAAAGACCATTTGAATTAGGGAAGGTGCTCCTTTAAGCAGTCGGAAGTAGTAGCATTAATAGTGTCAGGGTATAAACATTCTAGCATTGCTATCTAACATGGACAATACTGTCACTACCCACAGAGATTCTACATACCAGCTAGTACCTTCTAAAGAGAAGTAAATAGGATTCTCGCAGGGGTGGGGGGGAAGTTTGTTTTTATTACATTCATTACTTTTGATGTTTAAATACTATATTAATCTTTTTCAGATCTGGTAGCACTGACAGGTTTCTGAATCAGCACCAGAGTAACAGGCAGGAACTTCATTCTGCAGAAGTCTTGAAAAATTCACTCTTCCACTCTATCCACTTCAGAATAGTAACCTGGAAAGTACTGTGACTGTACGCCCCAACTGTTTTCTATAATTTAAACTCTCATTTGCAAAAAAGAAAACCATTAATTTGTCACAGGCAAATGTTTTCAAAAACTGGAACTGTTTCTAACACCAGGTCATTCTTCATTAGCCTCATTACTCAACTCATTAAAAACTTAGAAAAAAGAAACCTATTATGATGATCTTCCTTGATGGACCTGTATTACTAGTGCATGCAACTTAGAAGCTTCAACAACAGAACTATTGAACAGATGATCTGTTTGTTAAACTTCAATGTTGGAAAAAAAAAAGTCCAGGACACTCAGGAGTTTGCTAACCATTCAATCCTTCCAAGATTGACAAGCTGCTATATCAAACAACCACTCCTAAAGGAGCCAATATGCAGTTCACAATTCCCTGTTAATATACATGCACTTGTGTACATTTTACTGAACACTCCAAAATGGAGAGAAAAGAGCTGCATTCAAGTTTTTACAATTTGTAAACATTTTGTCTTAATTAATTCATATGTATTAGTTTGTTTAGTAGTCCCTTTGAAAGCTTTATGTAACTTAGGTTTTAGGAGTGGAGAGTGACAAGAAATACAACTTGAATTTTCCTATTGACAAAGTGGCAAATTCAAAGCATTTCCTCATGAGATTGCAGTCATTACTGTGTTAGTTTTAGAAGAGAAGGCCAAGCAAGGCTGACAGCATGCAGGATCTTTATAAAAAGGCTAGGACTGGGAAGCAACCCACCAAAAATGGTGATGATACCAAGTACAAATACAGTTAAAAAAAAATCAAATGCTGTGCTCCTACAAAACCAAATCCACAAGCATTTTCTATTACAAAAAGTATACTATCAGCAGTAGTGGCAAATTACTGCTCATTAAGAAAGCATACAAAGTGCCACAACTCTCACATGCCCTATTGTTTTTCACAAGCTTGCATGCTTCATAGAAATAAAAATAAATAAAATCACTCTCTTTTTCCATCAACTCTGGGACATCTTAATGTTCTCTATGGCCATCCAAAAAGAAATCAATAGTGTTAGACAAATTGAGAAGGCGGCATGAGCGACTGGTGCATCCCAAGTCTCAGGGGGCACCAAATCACCAAAGGAGGGGGGGTCCCCCAGTAGCCAATTGCTGAACCTGGGACCACCAGTGGCAAAATCAGAAATGCACATCCACTGGCACTTCTGATTTCGCAGCTGGCGCTTCCAGGGGGCGTACGCCCAATTTCAGGGAGTGCGCATACACAGGCCCAATATGCTGAAGTTATACTAAAAGTAGGTCTTTCAAAAAATTAAGTACCTATTCCAACACGTTAAACACACTCTTGTAGCCAAATGCTTCAGAGCTGATGTGCTGGGGCAGAAGAGGGACCGAGGCAAATCTCCTTGGAAATACTGGAATGGAGAGAAGTAAATTTCCAGTTGGAAGACTTGCTCTTTCCTTTCATTGCCATATGTTTATTTGGGAGCTATCCTGATAGGAAGGGAAAACAAAATATTGCTAAACTTTCAGAGGAAATGTTTTTAAAATCCAGGAATAATTAAAAAAATGCCTGGGCAGCAACTAGGTAGAAAGAGGTAGGTAACACTTGGGGGGGAAAAAAAAAAAAAAAAAAAGAGTATAAACAGATGTCATGTTTGGTGTGGGAGCAGCTGTGCCAGGATATGTACCTTCATTGGCATCTCTTGGTGTTGTGGGGGCTGTCATCCCACAGGACTGGCCCTGGCTGCTCCCAAGGCTTAGGGACCTGACCCTGCAGGACTAAGGCCACAAGTGCAGCACCCCAACTCAGGGCACATGTCTGGAAGCAGAGGAACCCATCTGCAAACCTGCAACCCTTGGAGCACACACCTGCAATCCAGGTATCTGCAGGTGTGAAAGTGGGAATTCCCAGGGAAGGCATTTCTTGCTGCCCCATATTAGGGCATAGTCTGAAATCACAGAGAGGGAACTACCATAAAAGATTCCCTACCTGCAAACTTGCATGATAAATAGAGACATGGCAGGCTGATTTGGGCACCATGGGAATCCCCAGCACAGGGACTCCTGGGGCACATTCCCTCCCTTTCACATTTGTAGGCAATGCCCAACTGGGTCCTGCAGGAGGATTCTCAGGGCATGCGTTTCTTGCCACCTGGACCTGCAAGGGATTCCCATGGTGCCCAAATCATCCTGCCATGCCTTTTGCATTCACAGATTTGGGCATGTGAGATGATAAAGGACTAAAAAGTCTTTTCACTTAGATTTTATGCCGCCATAAAAAAAATTATAGCAGCACAAATGTGATGTCTGTTTGCAGCCAACCAAAGAAATGGGGATCCTTAGGGACATACCTTTACTGCAAAGTTAATTCTAACTATTTATCTGCTTTCTCTGTGCACTCGAGAACTTTAAACGAAAAAGTCATAAGGGCTGGAAGGGCTCTCAAGGGTGATCTGCTCCAATTCTCTGCAGGAATGCTACTCCTGAATCTTCCTGATTAACCTTTCTGAAAACTCCCAATAAAGGAAACTCCTAAACTTCCCCACAGAGTCTGTTCCACTACTTCATTGTTCCAACAGTAAAGAAGCTTTTTTCCAATAAAGATAACTCCTGAAAATAATTTGCTTGCTCCTCATAATGGCCATATGCTAAGGCTTGGACTACATCTGCACCAAGCTGCCTGTACCAGAACACATGTACACCTGTGCACTTCTGATGGTTCCACCTGACTCTAGTACAGTAGCTGTTACCAAACCATGAAGCAAACTCTAGGAGAACGATAGCTACTGAATGGACTCCAGCAGCCTGGCTGCCAACAGATGGCTTACTTCACTTGGCAGAGATGAGCAACTGTTACCAGAGGGGAGGAATCTCCCACAGCAGAGGAACCTTGTGTGTGCACACACTCCGAGTTCTGTAGCAAAACTTTGTGATGTAGACTTGGTCCCACGTTAGCAGTCCTGTTAACAGCTGATGAACCATGCTATTTAGTAGGGACCTACCTAATTCATGGGCCCTGGCAATCAACTGCATGGCTGTAACATGGCTGGGCCTCCCAACTTCATGACTGGGGAAAACCATTTTGAAGGCAGAGCAAAGAGGGTCCCCCCCCATGCCTCCGATTGGCTGACAGGTGCCACAAGTCCCACCCAGGCACTGACTGAAAGCCCTACCCCAAGCTGCCTGACTTGTTAATTCAGTAATTATCACCCTCCTGTACTGGGTAAAACAAACAGTTTAAGTGTGGTAATTAGACCTGATAGCCAACTGAATTGCAAAGCTAGCTACCTGGCTAAAATAAAGCAACAGAGACCATGAAAACTGTACCAACTGTAAATTTTATTAAAAAGGAAAGCCAACACTTTACTAACACCAACTATATACACTTTATTAAAATCAGCACTTAAGTTAAAACTATACACAGAAAGACCTTTGGAAAACAAACCTGACTATGCACCACAGGAACTGGAAGGAACACCAACTATATACAATTTATTGCAGGACAGTAAAAAAGTAGGTAACTGAAACCCAGGCTAACATTGAGAGAGGCTGTTCAGGCATTAAATATAACCATGTTGCATCCAGCTACTTTTGAGAAGGACACTGCCTGCCTCTGTGGGTTGTCCATAGGCAGAGACAGCATGTTCAGCATTCACTGAGTTTGTTGGGATGCTGAGACAGTGCCTTGCCGGGGCATACAGTTGGGGAAACCGGTCACGGACGAGTTCAACAATTCAGACACGCTCACAGGCATCCATCCGGCACTCCCGCACAAAGTTTATGTAAACGGCACTCACCATTATGGGCTGGCCACCATCCCAGGACTGCTTTCAGGAGCTGAGGGTCCCAGCTCAGCAGAAATGCCTGGTTGGGGTCCAAAATGCAAACACCACACATAAAGGGGGCAGCTGGGTATGTGAACCATGGTGGAAGGGACAGGTAAGATCTGTAATATTGGCTGAGTTTTACAACTACTGCCTGGAACAGCTCATCTCTGCTGGTTTTCAGGAGGACAGCTTGACAGTTCTTGTGATGCCCTGTCCTCCACCCATCTGATTAAGTCCATCAGTTTGTTCTATGCAGAGGTGCACCAATACTGGTCCATATCAGATTGGCACTGATAAAAGGAACTGGCTTCCTTTAGCTGGTGTAGCCAGTAATGTCACCAATAAATGCTGTGCAGGTACAGCCTCCAGGGAAGGAGGCACTTGCCACCCCTCTCCCCCTGTATACTCCCAGGGCAGGCATGGGCATGTACCCCCCACCCCGATTTGTGCACAAGGTGAGGCGGCGCTAGCAGGGGTGGCTAGAGTGGGCTACAGCCACCCATCTCACCCCCACCCCAATGAGCTGCCCGTGGCTCTGGCATGCACCCCACCCCAGACCCACTCCCTCACTGTGGGGTCCTCGATCTGCCCTCCCCACACTTCTTCCCTCCCACAGACTTACCAGCTGCCAGGCTGCATATTGGCTATTGTGGATTGGTATTGGCCAATATGGCTGGTTAATAATTGGTCATTGGTATCAGCCAAAAAAATCTTTATCAGTGCACTCCTAACTGTATGTCTGATGGATCATAGCCTGCCTTCCCTCAAACCACGTCAGGAGCTTCACGAACTGGGTGGCATCATCAGCAACAAACGTCACTTGATCCCGAAGGTCAGCTCACCTTAAGAGATCCTGGAGGTTGAATAAGCACTCTGTGTTGGGCACCATGTCTAGCTCCTCATTCATGAACAGCTAGTAGTACTGCATGTGCTTGGCTTGGTAAGGGATCTGGTTGAAACACGAGTTCCACCAGGTGAGGACAGTGTCCGGTGGCAGGGACACAATGGCACACTGGTCCCCACGCTGACTGGCAATGGAGTCCCCTATAGCAGATTTTACACCCTGGGCAGTGCTTGAAGACTCTTTTGAAGGAGGATACCAGGCTGTCCACCTCAGGGAACTGCACGCGCCAGATATCACCTGCAATGCACACAAACAGTGTTGGGCAGCATTCCTTGGAGCACATCGGAGAAAGCCTTGCACATATACGTGGCACTAGAGAGGAACACGGAGACCTGGTTAAAGTTATTGCCATAGTTGTAAAGTACCTTCACTATGGCTTGAGATATGGTGGAAAAGTTGACCAAGGTGAGGAGGACAGGCTCAGTCTGAAGTACAAGGACATCTCCGTCAGTCCAGCTCCCCAGGACAAATAAAACGTGCAGCAGGTAGTTGTCCTGAGGGTCAGTAGCTTCATCATCCATA
Source organism: Caiman crocodilus (assembly GCA_030014935.1). Classification (NCBI taxonomy): domain Eukaryota; kingdom Metazoa; phylum Chordata; order Crocodylia; family Alligatoridae; genus Caiman; species Caiman crocodilus. The sequence continues at coordinate 3,093,156 of JAGPOW010001806.1, read as the reverse complement.
ATAGAAAAGGACTCAATACTTCAGCAGGGCAGTCTTTGTGGACTCGACGTGTGAAGTGATGACTGCAGGGAGATAGTTCTGGTGCAGCTTGTTAGTACATGGAAAACTGTCAGCATTTGATATGTTTTGTTTCAGGTAGCCCCTCCTTCAGCTTCGGGTGATCCAGCTTCTTCAGCGGGATGTTCGCTACTGCAAAAGCTACAAGGGAAAATGCTGCCTCTTGCCTTGCCAGCCTGCTGTCTTTCATCTTCCCAAAGAGGAAGGACATGGTTGCTTGCTTGCTTCTTCTGATGGTTTGCCTCTGCAGCAGCTTTCCTTTCCATGTGTGCCTCTGACTCCAGGTGCAATCGATGCTGTCTTTCCTATTCCTGCTCTTTGTCAGGCGCAAGCAACCAGGCACGCTGCAGCAGTGAGCCTGCAAGCATTTTTAAAGCCCTCTAGGCTTCCCAGGTTGACCCCAGACTGTCTCCTAGACTGAGCTGATGCCAGGGGTTCAGCTTCTGATCTGCTTGGCTCTGTCATTCCACCCCCACCTCTCCCTTCAGAAGGGGACTTCTAGCAGGCTTTTCCCTGTTCCCCCATCCCCTTCTGGAGGAAGAGAGATGGGAACTCTTCCCGCCACTTCCCCCTCACCCCGCATTTCAGGAGCCAGGCAGTCTTTTTTTTTTTCCTCTTTGCTCCCTTCCACCTTCCCTCACCCGTCTAGATCGCTTTTTGCCAGCTCTTTGAACATAACCAGTTCCTTGCGCTTTTTCACGGGGAACCGGCTATTTCATAGGAGACTGCCAATTACGTGATTTCCATGAAATCTGTGAAATCATGCATTTGGAAGGTCTCTAACTTGAGTGATAATTTAGGGGATGTTGTTATTCTTCAAAAGCCTTCCTAGAATCCTCTCAGTGCCTTGTAGGGATGCACAAGTTATCCCAAAATTTACTGGGAAAGAATTCATAGAATGGCTTGGCTCACTGCAGTGAGCTGGAAACCATTAGGTATGCCTCCAGAAATCAAACTACTAGAAGTGCACCAATAAAGATTTTCTTCACTGAGATACTGATGGCTGATTATTATCCAGCTATTTCAGCCGTTATCAATTCAATAGCTGATTTACTGGAATGCAGCCCCACAGTTTGAAGAAGTGCCCAGCTGGTAAGTCTGTGGAGGGTAAAGGGAAGGGCATGAGGGGTGCAGATCAAGGCACCTATGGTGAGAGACAGAGGCAGGGACAGGGGTTGCTCAGCCAGGACCCTAGGATGAGGCAGGGTGCAAGGCAGACCTGTGCGTGGCTCATCAGACCCATGTGGGGCAGCTCCCTGCGTTTGCACGCACCTGGGAAGGTATGGGGGGGCATGTGCCCCCAGATCTGTGTGCAGGGAAAGGGCAGGTTGCGCACTGTGGGTGGCAGTGGTGCTGTGAGGGGTTACAACAGAGTGGTACATAGCCACCCCTCCCAGCACCATCCACATACCCTGCCCCTGCCCAGCCTCCCTTCCACTGGGAAGAGGCCAGCACAGCCCTTGGCCCCGAGCCTGCAGTGGGCAGCTTGTCCTATGCACAAGTCTGGGGGTCAGCATTCCCCCCATTCCTCCCCCAGGACACTGCGTGACAGGGCGCCCCCCCAGCCTACTCCCCAAGACAAGTCACCAGCTGATCTGCCCTGTGTCCTGCCCCGTCCCACGGTTGTATTTACCACCCTGGCTGGGCAACATCTGCTCCTTCCTCAGCTCCTCCCTCACTACAGGGGGGGTGGGTGCTCCCCACCACACCCTTCCTCTCCACAGATTTACCAGCCAGACACTGCTCTCCAAGCTGCTGGGCTGCACTCCTGGCCATATGCATGTACGCATGCATGTGGAATTTACAGGTGACATTCTTTGTTATATCGGCCAAAAAAAGCCAACTACCAATAATGTTAATTTTCCTTTTACCATTGCTGATCTGATATACCACCAATACATCAATGCACCTCTAAAAAAATGCTACATACAAATGAATGCAACCTCACTGTGAGCATAGCAACTTGATTTATTTTAGTAAGCTAATTTGAACGAAAACACGAGTTACTAAGTGGAGTTTAACTCTGCAGCAAAGATGTACTTTTGCAAGAGAAACCGTGAGGTAGTGCGAGAGTGTTACTTATAGGAAGCAGGAAAAGGGAATTCCTGGAGGAGACAACGCATCTCAGGAAAATGACGAGGTGAGATCTTGGAGAAGGGCATGAGAGGATAGAAGTAATGAAAACACTATGGAAAAGGAAAAGGGAATTGCTAAAAGCAAGCAGGGAATATAGTTATCATTAGAAGGAACGGACAAAAGGATCCTTTGACAAGGGACGTCCAAGGGAAGGTTGATGACAGAGAAGAGATAGTAAAATCCTTAACAGCAGGCCTGAAGCATCACCGGAACAGGCAGCAACCCACAGTAATGGAAGCCTTAGAGAAAATGGAGCGTACAAGGAACAAAAGGGAAGCAAATGGGGTACTCAGAAGGACATACAGCACCCCAAGAAAGGGAAGTAGATATAGAGAAGCGAGCAACCCAGGAAGAAAAACGAAGTGAACAGTAAAAGACGACGAGTGCAGTGGGAGGGAGGAGAATAAGGGAGAGAAACATCATTCAGAAAAGCAATAAAACATACAGCCCAAGGGAACCCTGGAAAAGGCAAGAAGACAGAGGCCAGGGTGCGCTCCTGGGCTGAAACGGAGGGATTCTTGGTGGTGGTGGGGGGGGAATGTAGCGGCGGGCAAAGAAATCCAGGAAGAGCACGGGAGCAAATCCTTATGGCAGCAAGCCTAGGGAGACACGGAGAGGACGGGCGGCCGGTGCTGGAGCATGACGCAGGCACCGAAATCCGCGCTCCCCAGGGATGACGGAGAAGAAGGGATCCGTGCAGGTGCAGCCTCCAGCCTCGGTGCGGAAGACGCCGGGAGCCCCAGCGGCTGCGGGGACCGAGGCATCCCGGCGCGGGACAGAGGGCACCCGAGGGGCGGGGAAGGAGGCAGGGGGAGGACGACGACGAGTAGAGCCGCGGAGGCAGCGGGCGGGCAGCAGGAAGCGGGCACGACGGCCGGGCTCTGAGGAGGAGGCGGGGAGCGGCGCAGGCGGACGAGGAGCCACGGGCGCTCGGCATGGGCGGGTCAATCTCGCCTCGGGCTTCCCCGCGCGGCTCGCCGCTGCGCCCCGCACCCACCTCCCGCCACCCGGGCCGGCCCCAAACAGAGCAGCTAGGCGGAGCTGGGGCGCGGCCCCGTTACCTGTACTGCGGCCCGGCGGCGCCGTGAGGGAAGCTGTAGTAGTTGCTAGCCGCCATCTTGGCGTCCTCACAGCCCGGCGGCGCACGAGGCCACGTGACTCCGAGCGGGCCCCGCCCCCCCGCGCGTGCGGCCGGAGCCGTGGTCACGTGGGGCCCTGCGCGGCGGCGCACGCCCGGCTTGTCACGCGGCCGCTTGGCGCCCCCTGACGGCTTCCCCCGCCGCACCCGATAGAAACCGGCGGGAGACTCTCGAGCAGCGGCTTCGTGACTGGTTGCCTCTTCTACAGCTGGATAGACATTTTGATTGTGTGATAAGGACTTTTTGCATGCGTGGGAGGACCAGATTTATTGCACGATTAACTGGTTAATTGTATGATAATTAGCGTGCACTTGTGGCCTGCCTAAATTTACTGTGTGAGTAACTCGTTAATTGTGCAATGCATGTAACATGGAGCAGGGCCCTAGAACTCTGCCCAGCGTCGTTTCAATGTGAAGCCGGTGTGCTGCATTGAACTTTCCATGAATAAATCTGGTATCTTTTATTCCACCAACTCAGTTGGGCCAATAAAAAATACCAAATTTACCCAAAGACCTTTGTCTGCCTATGTGCTTAGACCAACGTGGCTACGACCAACACCCCTTTCACTCTCCAGTATGTGACAGCCTCATTACCCAGTCTTAAACGTCATAGCTATATGAAGTGTCGTAGGAACAATGGCTCCAATGCCAGACTAGTTCAGGCATCCATGTCAAATAATCCTATGAATAGGTTGATCAAGGCTCAAGAAAATCCTCCACATCAAATGGGAAGTCAGCCACACAAACGCCAATATTTTTGCTGAAACTAGTTACCAACCATGAGCTGGTGATCCTCAAGCTCCTCTTCTAGAATCTCACTCCTCTGATGCTTGTAAACCTTCTAATTTGCAGCCTAAATTTATTCAAGCCACATTGTCCCCACTTGTTATTATGCCAACCTTGTCCATTACCTTAAACAGCTCCCCTTCCCTTCCTAACTTCTCCTATAATGTATTTATAGAGAGCAGTCATGTTCTCAATTTTCTCAAAATATCAATACAATATGATTTAATTGCACCAAAAATAATTCACGCTCCATATGCCAACATACTAGACTCAATGTGTTTTATGATGTGCTAAATGTCACCACGCTGCATCATCATGATAGCACTGTGCCAATGAGCATCACATTTTTTGATTCCATATCATAATGCAACATGAAAGCACTACACAGATGTGTCAGTATGTTGAATCAAAACAACATGACAGATCTAAGACACTGCAGAAATATAACACCACACTTCAAAAAAGGCAAAAATCAAAAGTGCTGCTGCTTCAAATCATCACAACTTTACACCACCAAGACAGTTGTGAGGATTAAGCTCGGTATTATTTGAGAAAACCCAAGACTGATGATAACAAACGGCTGCCATCATACGAGTGAGAAAACTGTAACATGATAGCTGGTAAACAGCAAAGTCAGGCGATGGCAGGTGTCCAAATATCTTCCGTATTTTCACAAAGCCTCTATGATAGATCAGGATCAGCCAGATTTGAAATGTACATCATGTGGAGCCTTCCCAAAGTAACCGTGAGGAGGAAGAGTCAGGCTAATGTAATGTCATGGCCTCCTTCCCCTAATGCTTTTTTACTAAAGCTGGTATGAAGTTGCCTCTCAATACTTTCTACATAATCAGGTGTCCCCCAGCTTGTGCTCCAAATGCCAGTGTCATGTCTGCAAACTGGAAATTAGAATAGCCCCAAATTTACAGGCCATTAGCACATGAATAGTTTAATAGGATTCAGTGGGCAACCGGCAAATTAAGTATTCATGAGTCCAGAAGTGCCAAACAACACCATTGGCATTAATAAAGTTGAAATCTATTACAACTCAAGATGGCTTGAAGAAAACTATTTGCATTTTCAGTTTCTGATTTTACATGTATTCCAAAATAATGACAATTTATGGGCAGTCCACATACAGATACAGGGATGGATGACAGCAGACACATCCGTATATGTGATCATATCACCTCAATTGCATACCTTTGGCAGATCCAAATTTACCTGCATTCCACCAAAAGGCATTCGCCCACATTTACAGCTGCGACGTATGTTATGATTAAATACAGAATCATACATTGGAGCTTGCGTAACATTTACTATAAAGAATCTCACAAAAATTGAAGAAAAAACCATTTTCTGATGTTACTCATCCGCCCCTATGAAAAATGGTTAGTTTGGGGCACCCATGGATTATCTCCGGTCAAAAATGTCCTTTTGTTTGGCAGAGAGGAAGGGCCAACAAGTGTGAATGGTGCCAACTACCACCCCCAAGATGGGCCTTGCTGCTTGTCACCACTACAACGCGTGTATCCTGCCTTCTCCCTGCGGGCAAACCTCCCGCGATGCCAACCCCAGGCCCGCAGGAAAGAAACCCTGGCGCCAGCAAGGCCATTCTGCCGGCTCCACCTCGCACTTTGCCTCACGAGGTGGACAAGGAAGAGGTGCCTCGTCCAGCCCCCACGGAGCGCTGACACCGGGGGTTCCCGGGCGCGAGGCCGACGGGGGCGCTGGACGCAGCCCAGGGAACGATGCGGCCGGGCCCAGCGAGAAAAGCCCGCGAGGAAAGTCGCCACCCGGCCGCGCCGGAGATGGAGGAAGGACTGAGGATGGGGGACCCCGGATCCCACCTCCCCCCCCCTCACGGGGAGGTTCCGCCTCCGGTCCGCAAGTGACGGGCGGACGGGCGCTCCAATGGCGCGTCTGGCACGTGGGCCGCGCAGCCAATGGGGCTCGGCGGGCGGGGCGGGGGCGTGGCCAGCGGCGCTGCGAGCGGCTTGTTGTGCGCTGCGGAGCCGTTCGTGCTGCTTTCAGGCCCCGCCGGAGTCCGGACGGGTGAGGCAGGCGGGCGGCGGGTGGCCCGGGCGGGTGCGCGCGCGCGCAAGGCTGGTGCTGAGGCGCGGGGGCAGCCGGGCCGGGCCTGCCACCGCCGCCGCTGGGGGAGCAGCGGGACGCGACGGGCGGCGCGGCCTGCGCCTGGGCCTGGGGCGGCGGAGCCGGGGCCGGGGGGGC
>JAGPOW010001806.1:3061166-3076848 GCA_030014935.1 Caiman crocodilus | reverse complement strand
TCAGCTGCCTCTGGTTGTGGACCTCTGATCTGCACAATGTGAGGTGTCTGTTTCCTTTGCTATGTCTGATGCTGTTGTGGCATTGTTCTTAACAAAGATTGAAGCCTGAGGGCCTCAGTGGCTCTGCATCTATTTGATAGCTAAGTATATGGGTTTTATTCAACATTCCTTGATGCGGTAGTATCCCTCTGTTGTTGTTTTTGTTTCACTTCCAAGAAAGAGCAGCACTTCCTTGGCAGCTTCAAAACTTGTGTGGTAGAACAGTCCAAGACAGAGCCAAATCTGTCTCTCATTTCAACCATGGACTGCATGGGTAATGTTACACACAAGCTGAAGAAATGAGAGGTCTTCTTTTCACATCGCTGAAGAAGTCTTCCTGAGGAGGAGTCCTGAGGTTATCTGGTCCATAGATTAAATCCCTTGGGCACTTGCTGAGTTGGTCAAGCCCACTCATCAACAGAATTTGATGCCAGCACCACTTGTTCTAGTGCAGGAACTTTATGAGCCGACCAGTATTTTTATAGCTAATGAAGTGACGTTGTTTAAAGGGCTTTGCCAACCGTTGCTGCTTCAAGCACTTGTTGATCTCTCTCTATATGTTGTAGCTGGTAGTACACTGTGTGCTCTGGCTGAATGAGAGAATCTTGTAAGAGAGGTTGAGATGCAAAGAGTAGGTAGCTTTTCATCGTGTTGTCAAAAGTACAGGTTCCAGTGGTTCCCAAGTTCTGGGTACTGCCATGCAAGCCAGGGCATTTAACTTGCCCTCTGCTCACTGGTGAGCCGTGGTGCAGTTGGGTTCTTTTGGTGGCGAGGCCAGGAATCTAGCGAAGAAAATGTTGGCTTTGCTCATAGTGTTGTTATGTTGAGGGGTCTAATATTGCTCAGCATAATTTCAATACTACAGGACTCTCCTCCACTCTGTAGGCAATTCTAGGTGCTTAAGTAAAGGTAGTTTGATAAAGTCATGAGGGTGATTGATGCCTTGTGGATTTAGACAGACAAGGTTCCTTGGGTGAATTTGATATCTTTTATTAGACCAACCTAAATGGTTGGAGAATAGTCATTAAGCAAGTTCTCGGGTTCAAAAACCCTTTGTCAGGCTAAGGAAGCTTCAGCAGTTGGCGTGTGCTCTTCCTGGATGGAATGTGGCTTTTGAGTAGTTTAGGGAGTAATGTCAGGACAAGGGACTGCTTGGGGAAGAATCCTGTTTTGCAGTAACAAGATCTTGAGAGTCAAGTTTTGATTGTAGATGGCCTGAGATTATAAATCTATCAATATGACTGAAGTACCTTTTCCAGTAGCATAGTGGTATCTTGGATGCTTAAGAAACGTTTGGATGCTGATCTTGTTGGGATCCTTGGACCCCAACTGACTAACTAGCGATACCAGGTTTTGTTTGGAAGGATTTGGTTTCGGATGAACCTCGGTATCCCTGCACCAGGCACTTTGCCTCAACAGTACCAAAATCTGTTGCATCTAAATATGAATGGACTGTTACAAATATATTGTTACAAATACCTTCCAATGAATTGTTACAAACAACTGTCATGCTCTCTGGACTTTGATTATCTATGTGGTGTTTGCATAAGGCTTCAAGGCTAAGTCTTCAAAGGAGCTTTCCGTCCCATTGTGGCATCTCACTCTTGAGTACTCTTGGCTTACTTGTTAGCAATGGCTACTGTCAAATGAAACCATTGAGCCTATTTTACCGGAAGAAAAAGAATCTATAGATCTGAAACAAACAGTACCCCTAGGACCTGGGATTCTTCTGCCTGAAGCCAAATGCAGTAGAAAGGAATTAGGATGTTGTGGATCTACACTTCACCGGCATGCATATGCAGAGGTGGAACTCTAAAAACACGTGCTGATGGTCCTAGTGCTAATGGTCATAATGCTAATAGTTTAGTTTTTCCAACTACTCAGTTGGTATAATAAAAGATATTGCATCTACTCAAAGAACTGTGCCTGCTAATGGTCAGTAACTCCTTTACAAGTCACTTGAGGAGAGTTAGCTCTTCTCAGGATGCCTGATTTCAGAACTAGGATGCCCCATTGATCTTGTCCTGGAAATCTTTCCTTTGCCAACTTGTCTGTTTACATGGTGGAAATTTAGGATCAGTCAACTCTTGTTTATTCTGTTACCTTGGAGAAAAATCTAGTGGAAGAACTGACTTCTACGTTGATAGGATTTAGTGTTTTAATTTAGCCTACAGAAAACTACTTAATTGCCATCTTTATCTGAGTCTAAAGACTAACTGCATCTAGCTAACCTACCTTTTGCAGCTATTTTGGGTTGGTGTGAACTAGACAAAATAATATCAGTGTCTGACTCTTCTCGGGACACATGGAGATATTGTTATGTTCACGGCAAAGCCAATAAAATGTTCTTTTGAACATCTCTGTTCTTGACTTTACATAGGTGTTTCTCCTTGCTAGTAGTATCTTCAGTTAGTAAGGACCAAATATGTTACGGACCAGATGTTACAATGAAAAGGTAAATTTTGCACATTCATCTGAGATGCTTTAATTTTAGAATGGCCAAGAAAACGAAAAGGTTATGCCAAAGCTTGTACTGTTGAAGACTGAGCTGCTTCCATAGTCTGTTTCATATGTTTTCATCATAGGCATTTGCAAAATGGCTAAAAGATGCTCTCTTAAATGTTATTTTTATTCAGCCTCCAAGAGGATTCTGCCACCTCACTTTTGGTATTTTGAGACTTCAAGGCAAGACAGGCCATAATCTTCCCATCTTAAAAGTTTTTTGTACCAGGAAGTTCTTTTTTTTTTTTTTCATTTAGACATTTTGGGTTCTGTTTAGGGATCCTTTTACTGCCTGTGCTGTGACTAATTGAGTTTTAGAGGGTAATCCTCTGTTTTTCCCAAACAGCTGTTTTGGGGGAGTTAAGTTGATGTTCATTTGAGAATAATCTCAAGCAACCTATTAAAGTAGTGCCTCATTAGGCCAGAATTCTGTTTGAGACCATTTTGCTTGGGTGCTGTCCTAAGGGGTATATAATTTAAGTTAAGATCATTGGTTGCAAGTATATTTACCATATTAACCACAGTGGAACATCACGCTTGCATATAAACTTGCATGTCTGTATGGACTAATATATACAAACTGAAGCACTACAGGCAACCCCTGCTTAAGGCTGTTTTACTTAACACTGTTTCGCTATAATGCTCATTTTAAATTGACACCTGATTTCACTTAGGGACAGATTAAGCTTTTTCAGAGAATTATCCTGGCGCATGTCCATGAGGGGCCAGCAGGGGAGATTGTTTAAGGGCAACCCACACGGGTTCATTAGAGGCAGGTCCTGTCATACCAACCTGATGGCCTTCTATGACCAGGTTACAAAATCCTTAGACGCAGGGTAGCAGTGGACATAGTCTTTCTGGACTTTAGGAAGGCCTTTGACACTGTCTCTCACCACATTCTCATTAAAAAACTAGGGGACTCTGGCGTTGACACCTACACAGTCAAATGGGTCACTAACTGGCTGGAGGGCAGCACCCAGAGTGGTGGTAGACGGTTCTTATTTGACCTGGAGGGATGTGGGCGGTGGAGTCCCCCAGGACTTGGTCCTCGGGCCTGCACTGTTCAACATCTTCATCAGCGACTTGGATGAGGGGGTAAAAAGCACCCTATTTAAATTTGCTGATGACACTAGGATGTGGGGGAAGTGGGCATGCTAGAAGAGAGGAATAGGATACAATTGGACTGGACAGGTTGCAGAGGTGGGTGGATGAGAACAGGATGGGTTTCAACACTGACAAGTGCAAGGTGCTGCACCTGTGGGGGGGAGAACCAGCAGCATACCTACAGGCTGGGGAACTCCCGTCTTGTCAGTGCAGAGGCAGAAAAGGATCTTGGAGTCATCATTGATGCCAAGATGAACATGAGCCGCCAATGTGAGGACGCAGTCAGGAAGGCTAACTGTACCTTGTCATGCATCCACAGTTGCGTCACGAGCAGGTCCAAGGAGGTGATCCTCCCCTTCTGCGCAACACTGGTCAGGCTGCAGTTGGAGTACTGCGTCCAGTTCTGGGCGCCGCACTTCAGGAGGGATGTGGCCAGCATTGAGAAGGTCCAGAGGAGGCCCACTCATATGAACAGGCAGCAGCAGGGCAGGCCCTACGAGGAGAGGCTATGGGACCTGAACCTGTTCAGCCTCCACAAGAGGAGGCCGAGGGGGGATCTAGTGGCCATTTATAAACTAGTCAGAGGGGACCGGCAAACTTTGGGAGAGTTCCTGTTCCCCTGAGCACTCCCAGGAATGACTAGGAGTAACAGCCACAAGCTGGCAGAGGGTGGATTCAGGCTGGACATCAGAAGGTGCTACTTCACTGTCAGGACAGCTAGGACCTGGAACCAACTTTCAAGAGAAGTGCTAGCTCCTACCCTGGGGGTCTTTAAAAGGAGGCTAGATGAACACCTTGCTGGGGTCATTTGACCCCAGTACTCTTTCCTGCCATGGCAGGGGGTCGGACTTAATGATCTGCTTAGGTCCCTTCCGACCCTACCAACTATGAAACTGTGAAGATTGAGGCTCCTGGGGAAGGGTGTGGGGCTAGGGCTGGGGCAGGCATTGTCCAGCCTGGGTGGGGTGCGGGATGGGATGGAGCCATAGACAGCTTGTCGGGGGTGGCTCCTGCTGCGTGCTGCACTGAACACCCCCCTGGGAGAGGCATGACTCCCCCGGATTTGTTTATGGGACGAGGACGGGTTGCCTGCTGTGGGCTCGGTGCCAGGAGCTGTGCTGCCTCTTCCCGGCAGGAATTGGTGCTGGGGGGGGGGCTATGGGGAATTTTCTGGTGGCTGTGGCCCACCCCATAGCCCCCTCTCTCAGTACCACTCCCATGCTGTGTAGCCCTGGCACAGCCCTCCTTCCCCCTGCACCAGGAAGAGGCCCCTGGCCCTAGCCCACAGTGGGCAACCCACCCTCGCTTCATGTACAGATCTGGGGGGCATATGCCCCACCATGCCTCCCTCGGTGGTGGGGGGGTGTGCAGTGGTAGGAGCTGCCCCCTTGTGTGTGTCCGGCCCCCTCCTCCCGCAGACAAGCCACCCACACCTCCATCCTACACCCTGCGCCACCCCAGCTGGGCAGCTTGTGCCCCACTCCCTCCCTCACTGGGGTCTTTGATTGTCACCCCCCCTCCACCGCTTCCCTCCAGATTTACTGGGTGGACACTGCTCTTCAAGCTGCCTGGATGCATCTCAGCAATCGGATCTTTATTAACCGATATGGCTGATTAATGATCAGCCATTTGTATTGCCCAGAAAAGTCTTTCAGTGAATCCCTACTGATAATATGTGTCTGCAGTGCTCACTTGATGCATCTCTTATTCAAAGTATTCAGTACCCCAGAAATAAAGGCTAATGTTGAAATTGCAAAATACTTCCATAACAACCACTTTGCAGCAGCTGCTCTGAAGAAAGCAGGAGGAACCAAACTTAACTGTCTCATAAGATGGGTAATGAAACCCAGTAGTGGACTGTATTGAGCAATATACTGCGAACTGGCCTATTCTAATGACAATTTGTGAGCAATTTATGCTGATTATCTTGAAGCCTATTTCCATAGTCTTGAATGAAGTGCAGGCTGTTTTATTGTTGATGCTGTTGAAATTTAGAAGGAACTGAGACTTCTTGAAAAGAGACATGCACAATGACAGAGTTAAATTACATGCATTAAAAAAAAAAAATGGATCAAGCACTATCTCCAGCTCATTTTCTTGCAAATATTCCCAGTACCAGGGTCAATCCTTAACTGCTGAAGAAGAGGAGTTGTCTATGACATAGGCATCCAGCAATCATCCCTCTATAATACCAACTATAATAAATTTCAGGGCCAAGGGTGAACCTTTCACGAAATATCTTTTTGCTGATGAGGTTTTAAAGAAAGTCACACCAGTGAACTGGTGGAAGTCGCCTAAGCACCTCGATCTGTCGGAGACTATTGAAGTGATAATCCAGTTTTTAATAGCTGTAGGTTCTGCAGGTATAAAAAGAATATTTTGTTCCCTTGGACTAACTCATTCTAAATTGAGAAATCACTTGGGAACTGAAAAAGCAGGAAAGTTTGTCTTTTCCAGTCTATGAATAAACAGGAGAGGAAGGTGAAGACTGAGTTTGCTGCATAACCCAGTATTTTCAATTTCTCGTGTTGACCTGGCTTAAATAATCTATTTAATTATTGTTAAAAACACGTACCACATTTTTAACTATAATATGCTTGCTTTGTTAAAATAATTATATGTTTGTTGTTGGAAAAAAATATCCAAAATACATAAGCTTGTTGTTTTAAATAAAACATTTTAAATATAATTCAGCTTTCTGATATAGCTTCTAAATTTATCTGAAAAATATCAAAATAAATCGCTGCTTTAAAATGTGTACCTTCTGAAAATGAAACCTACATCTATCTCTGAGTTGATATAACCTTAATACATATTATTCACAACTCCCTATGCCTGAAGAAGGATGTTTGTGCCTGAAAGCTTGCAAAGAACTTTTTCTTACTACTCAGTTGTCTCATAAAAGATATTGCATCTCCCCAAAAGAAGCCTACCTGCCTATTGAACAAGAATGTACTTCCTTGTAGAAAACAATGATTAAATCAAGGTTCCTGCCCAGTAATTTAAATTGTGATTTAAATTGACTTAATTTAAATCAAAGCCACCCTGCACTTTGTCTTAATTTACTCAAGATTCCAACTTCTCTGTTTGCAAAAAAAATGGGTGTTTTTCATCAAAAGATGAATAAAGAAGCTAAAAACAGTAGCTCTTTTTCCAATGATGGGTCTTTATGACAAACTTTTTTACAGTCTGACTTAGTGGGCAAGATAGGGGTGAGTCTAGAGCATTTCTTAGGTAACTGAGATTCATAGACTCATAGAAAATGAGGGTTGGAAAGGTCTTCAGGAGATCATCTAGTTCAACCCCCTGCTCAAACCAAGACCATCCTCAATTACATCATCCCTGTGAAGGCTTTGTCTAGTCAGATCTTAAAAACCTCGAATGATGAAAATTTCATAGTCTCTCTGGATAGTCTGTTTCAGTGCTTCACTACTCTCCTAGTGAAACAGTTTTTCTTAATGTCTAACTTCAACTTCCCTTGCTGCAGCTTGAGCCCATTGCTCCTTGTTTTTTCATCTGCAACCACTGAGAACAGTCCAGCTCCATCCTCTTTGGAGCCCCTCTTCAGGTAGTTGAAGATTGCTATTCAGTCCCTCCTCAGTTTTCTCTTCTTCAGACTAAATAAGTCCAGTTCCCTCGGCCTTTCCTCATAAGTCATGTGCCCCAGCATTTTCAGTACCTTCTGCTGGACTCTCTACAATTTGTGCACATCCTTTCTGTAGTGGGGGCCCCAGAACTGGACCCAGTATTCCAGATGTGGCCTCACCAGTGCTGAGTAGAGGGGAAGAATCACTTTCCTGGATCTGCTGGCAACACTCCCGGCATGCTGTTAGCCTTCTTGGCACACTGTTGGCTTAGGTTCAGCTTTTGCCCATTGTAACCCCCAGGTCCTTTTCTGCAGAGCTGCTGCTTAGTCATTCAGCCCTCAGCCTGTACTGGTGCAATTTAAGCACTACTGGAGGAGGGTCCATACTTCTGACCTGGTAGACTTAAGTGTAGCATACTTAACTCCACAGACCGACATGAACATGTCAAATCTGTATGCTTTTTCAAAGATGGGGCTACCTTAACATATCCATCTCCACAAAATGCTTTGATGTCTATAAAGGAATGAATACTAAATAAATGGAAAGCATCTCTGAAAAAACAGCAGTTAAGTTACTGAAAGTTAGGAAACCTAACTAATAAATCCACGTTCGTATGCCAGAGTTAAGATTAGAACCTAGAAATCCTGATTTCCAGCATTCTGCTTCTGTTCGCTAAGTAGCTAAGCAGTTTTATGGCAGAAGGCTCAGTCTCTTTATTTGGCACACAAAAGATAATAATCTACTATAAGGGTGCTCAGCATCCATCCTGTGGGCCAGATCTAGTCCACATAATCATGTCACCTGGCCCGCAGGGCTCTCCATGGGTCTGGAAGTTTAAGGGCCCTAGTTACTGGTATGCGTGCTGCATGTAGCGTGCACTTGCCGTAGCCCCATGTGCAGCGCACGGGGACAATTCAGCATGAACCACATGCAATACATAGATCCATTTGGAGAATGAAGAGCAAGCACTGTGGACTGAATGTTTGAAACTCCTGCCCTAGTTAAGAATGAATGTGGTAAAATTGAGCGCTCAGAACTTAAAATAGCAGAATAAGGCTTGCCCATTTTAACCATAAGTGAGTTCTTTGCATGCATTTATAAGTCTTTAGTTGCATGCATGCTTAATGTTTTCCTCCCAGCAGGACATAGGTGTGTAGAAGATGAGGAAGGATGATTTTTATTTGAGTTGAATGCTTTTACCCAGTAGTAATTAAGTTATAGTTCCACTCTTGCCATACATTTAATTATAGGCATTGAATCAGTATGTTTAAAGTTGGCCAGTAATGACAGCTTTTGTGTTTTGAGTTCCTAAGTTTAAAATACCTTCATTATTTATATCCTTCTTATCAAAGCTAAGTACTCTTAGTAAAAGGCTTATAGAATCGAGTTAGGCATACGGTTGATCTTTTTAGTGGTATATTGTTACTGTTTCTGTTGTCCTCTCCCTTTCCCTCAGTTGTTTGTTACTTTTGCTAGTGGTAACCTGGAAGCTAGCTCCTAAAGGCAGGGAGTCTGTTTGTCTATTCTTAATAAGAGATATATGTTGCACAGAAGCCATAGTTTGATGTCTTATACTGTATATGGACTTCAGGAAAAAAATAGATGTGTGCAATAGGCCTGTTCGAAGCAGCTAGCATTTGCTTCGGATTTGGCTGATTCGGGGGACAGTGATTTGATTCAGTGATTACAATCACTTTCCCAAATAAATTCAGCCCAGTCTGATTTGCAGATTTGGCCGCTGTTGAATTGGCTGAATCTCCAAATCAGACAGGCCCCATCCCCTACCCTGCCCACCCCAGCTGCCTTCTCTTTTATTGTGGGGGGGAGCTCCAGACTCACCCATTGCTGCCAGGCAAGTGGGCGATCCCTGCGCTGTGTGGGGGCTCTGCCATGAGCCCACAGAAGCCCCAGAGGCCCCAACGGCCATTGTAGCAGCTGGTGAGTGGGGGCTTTTTTTTTTTTAAGAGCTGGGAGCTGGGGCTGGGCGGGGCAGCCATGGGGGGCTGGGAGAGTGGGCAGGGTCAGGAGGTGCTCATGGGGGCTGCAGGAGCAGGCAGAGGATGGGGCCTGGTGGGGGTCCCCCCCCATGGTCCCCTTCCCCCTCCTCCAGGTCCACCCCCTGCCCCCTACTTATCATGGAGTTCAGGTCCAGCTCCCCGTAGCAGCGAGTGGGGACTGCCTGAATTTCCAAAGCTCTCCAAAATTTTTTCAAATCGATTCAGACATTTTATTTGTCTTCTGATTCAGAGATTCAGCCGCCGAATCTCCTCCGAATTGAATTGGCACCTGAAGCTTCGCAACGCCCTAGTGTGTAACAGTACTTGTGTTGTAGAATTCAGTGTGCAATAAACTTTTATGCTCCTGATACTCCACTTTTTAAATTTCTTGCATGTATCATTCTTTGGTCTGAACTGTCAAGTTGTATAAAGCTTCTCCCATCAGGCCTGGCAGTTCTGTCCTGATGAAAAGCTATGGACACTCGGGCATAGATATCAATAATGTAAACTGAATTTTCCAACAGACTGAAGTTTGTTTGTCCTTGCAACTCCCTAAATCCATCTAGATAGCGCTGATTGATGTATCGAATTGGCACTGATAACAGGAAAACTAACATTATCAGCAGTCTCCTTCTTTTTCTTTTGGCTGATGCTGTCACCGGTAAATGCAGCATGCATGCAGTCAGGATTGCAGCCTGGCAGCTTGGAGAGCAGCGTTCACCTGGTATGAGGGGTAGTGGGGAAGGGACAGATGGAGGTTCCCCACAGTGAAAGAGGGAGTGGGGCAGGGGTAGTCACTGCCCAGCCAGGTTGGCGAATATGACATTGGGGCCGGGAGTGCGATGGAGCTGCAGGCGGCTTGTCCAAGGCACTGGGGGGTGGGGCAGTGAAGGAAGTGGTGCCTTTCTACTGCTGCACACACCCCGGAGGAAGGCATGCAGGGCCTCTGGATTTGTGTGTGGGGCAAGGGTGGGCTTCCTGCTGTGGGTTTGGGGCCAGGGGCTGCATCAAACTATTCCTGGAGGGAGGGGGTATAAGCTGGGGCAGCAGTCAGGACAGGGTGGGCTCAGCTGCGTAGGGTGGGCTGTGACAGCACTGCAAAGGGTGACTGGGGAATTTTGGGGTAGCTATTGCTTCCCTCCCCTTCCCCCCCCAACACCACCCTTGCTTAGGGCACGCCACTGCTACCTTTCCGTTGGGAGCCCTGCGCAGGGAACTCAAGGGGAGTGCTGTGAGCAGGAATGGGACTTGTGGGGAGGGCTATGGCCACCCTGCTCAGTGCTGCTGCTGCCCAGCCAAGCTTCCACAACCAGGAAGAACCTGGTGCAGCGCTGCCCCTGGCCCTGAACCCACAGTGGGCAGCCCACCCTTGCCCTGTGCCCAAATCCAAGGGCCACGTACCCCCCACATACCTCCCCTGGAGGCGTGTGCAACAGTGGGGAACTGCCCATGGCTCCATCCTGCTCCTGGGGTTGTATTGACTGCCCTGGTTGGACAGTGCCTGCCCCTGTTGCAGCCCCTCCCTCACCGTAGCGGGCCTTGATTTTCCACCCCCGCCCCCATGCTCCTTCCTCAACCACAGACGTACTGCCAGGACACTGCTGTCCAAGTTGCCTGGCTGTATTCCTATAAATCTGCTATTGGATCAGTATTGGCTGATATAGTTGGTTAATAATTGGCTATCAGTATCGACCAAGAAAATCTTTATCAGTGCACCCCTACAGCTAGATATTGTTACTGGGTCCTGGGCTGTCCCTAGGCAGCAGAATCAGGGCGACTGCCCCAGGCCCTGCACTTAGGGGGGCCCCCCAGTGCCAGGTGGAGCGACTGTGACAACTCCATGTTGCCACTTGCTTCATGTCTCGCCGGTCACGCCTCCCTCCTCTGCTGAATCCACCGCTGGCTTCCTTGCGTCTGGGGGCAGGGCCCCACACAGGCTGATTTGTCCTGGGCCCTGCATCTTGCTCGGGTTATCTCTGTCTGGGTCTGTTACTCATTTCTGAATTTTTTTGCAGATTCAGTAAAGCGAACGTAACGCGTTGTCCTAGTGTCAGTAGTGATCTCCATATTTTTGTGGGGGTATGGCTAGAAAGCTAGGTCAGAGCAAATTTTATATTTAGCTTGATATTTATATTAGTGCTAATCTCTTTCAGAAGCGAGTTCTGTGGTTTGACACATTAAAGCATTAACCTTAAAACATTTTGGAGCGGCAGAGACTTGAATCTGGATTAAGGTTAGTGAAAAGTAAGCTTATCTAATAGAGATGCACCGATACATTGGTCCGGTGTCAAATCAGCACTGATATAAAGAAAGTTGACTATCGGAAACTGGCCTGATGTGGCCGATAAATGGCCCGCGCATGAGTACAGCTACAGCACAGCACGTAGATGGCAAGGAGCGCAGCCTGGCAGCATGGAGAGCTGCATCTAGCTGGCAAGTCTGTTGTGGTGGAAGGGGAGAGGGGATAAAAGGGGCGTGGGGTGAGGGAGGGAGTGAGGCTGGGGCAGGTGCTGTGCTGCCCTACCGAGGCAGGATGTGGGACAGCTGCAGCTTGTCTGGGGGGCGTGGGGAGATGGGGACAGCTCCCGCTGCTGTGCACGCTTTTAGGCATGTGCCCCTGAATCTGCAGGGTGTGAGCTGGGGCCGAGACTGTGCCAGGCTGTTCCTGGCAGGGGGTGGGCCAGGCTGAGCTAAGGGTGGGGCGGGTGGTGGCACTGGCGGCGGGGGGGGGGGGGTCGGGGCAGCTACATCCCATGTCCTCTCCCTCCCAATGCCGCTGCCACCTGCCCTGAGCCCAGCCCAGCCCAGCCCAGCCCCTGCTGGGAAGAGCACAGCACTGCCCTGGCCCCAGCCCACCCTGCCCCATGCAGGTCTGACATCGCATGCGCCGGCCACCCCCACCCCACCCCCCACCGCCACTGCTCTCCTAGGGTACATGCAGCAGCAGGAGCTACCCCCATTGCCCTGCACCTCCCTGGACAAGGTGTGGCTCCAGCCCCACTCCCTCCTTTACCCTCAAGGGTCTGCCCTCACACCCCTTCCCTTCCTCCTCCCCTTCCACCCTAACAGACTTACCAGCCAGACACTGCTCTTCAAGCTGCCGGGCTGCGTATAAGAAGTCGGATCAGTATCGGTTGATATGCCTCCTTAAAAATAGGCAAGCAGCATCAGCCCCAAAAATCTCTCTTGTGCACCCCTGTTGTCTAACTGTTAGTAACATTCAGAGACTGTTGCTGTGGCTATAGACACCCAAATGAGTAGTGTACATGGAAGTGGGCATGCTGGTAAATTACAGGGAAAAATCTTACTGGATAAAATAATTTAATACTTTTAGTACTAGCCTTGGCAATTCATTTGTTAAGGAATTAAGGCTTTGGAGTTAGTGTGAAATTTGAGGTGTAGGGTTGATTTTGCTGTTCTTATCAGTGGAGAATGGGTTAAAAAACTAGTCTGCTGTTGTATTAGTGGAATGTAACGTGTGTGGGTTCCCTTGTCTCGCCTGTCCAGTGTCCTGGGTCAGAGAACTCGGATTCCATGGTCACAGGCAGTTTACATCGTATATCTTCAATATTAACAAATTATTGGCATAACATTGTTGTGGATGCTGTGAGAATAGAGTAGTCAACCACATCTCTTGGCCTTCCAAAATGTAGGGTTTTAAGTTTTTTTCTCTGAAGGTAATAGATTTTATTTCATTACTGAAGGTAGGAGTGACTTAGTAAATTGAGAGTGGTAATTAACTTGAATTCATTTAATTTATTTATTTCTTTATTTAACTTCAATTAATACTAAATATGGTAATAGACATACAACTTAAAAAAACCTGTTTGGCCAGATATGATAGATTCCTGGTAGTGTACCAGTTTTCAGTGGTATCTACTTAATTAAGAAAATTCATGCGTCATTCCCCCTCGTTTTTTTCTGTTTTTTTTTTTTAATGACCAGTCCTTATGTGTGCATCTTGGGTTCAAGTAAGTGGTACAGCAAGTGGTACAGCAAGAGCTTTTACAGCTCTTGGCATGGGGAAGCAGTACTGGGCTGAGAATCAAGAGGCCAGAAGTTCAGTTCCAGTTCTTCCTTTGGCTTGTGGTGCTCCTGTGTATTTCAGAGTTGTTGGAAATTACTGAAGTATTGTAGCCTTCAAATAAAGCATTGAACAAGGCCACTTCTAGCTAATACAGTGATTCTTACCCTGAGAATTCCCTGTGTCCAAAGCATTGCTCTAATAGGAGATCAAGCCTTGACCATCTAGTTGCACTGCCTTTACAAATGAATGTGGCAGATGTCTGTGCTTGGCTTGACTTTTTAACCACACACGTTTTCCTCTTGACTAGAAATAGAAACCTAGGACTGCTGGGAAGCCAAATTCCTAATTGCCATGTGGGAGAGCCGGCAGAGTTTGGAATATAGCCATAAAATTCATATATAATGTGGCTGTCCCAGTGCATTTAACCAGGGGCCTGAATTGCAGTTGCAGGAGCAGCTACACTTCTGGCATTTTCTAAATCCAAGTGCTTAACTTTGCATCTTAATTCTCTTTTATCTGCTGTGTATGTAATTTTAAATATACTTTAAATCTGTTTTAGCTCTTTCCATTTAAGTGCAGGGTTCTTTAATTGTTCAGGGTTTGTTTTGTCTTAAATGGCAGTTTTATCTGCTTGAGAGAATTAAATGTCATGGAATTTTTAAACACTGGTGTTTTGTTCCTTAAAGAAGAAAGGGAATGCAGAGATACAAACTGAATTGTTTCATAAAAATAAAACTTATCAACATTGTGGGTGGATAAAGTTTGTTGGTTACAAAACAATGATGTAGAACTTATTTGAGATTTTTTTCTTTTTCAGATATTTCATAAAATGTCTAATGGTTATGAAGATCACATGGCTGAAGATTGCAGGGATGATATTGGTAGAACAAACTTAATTGTGAACTACCTCCCTCAGAACATGACGCAGGATGAGTTACGGAGTCTATTTAGCAGTATTGGCGAAGTTGAATCTGCAAAACTTATTCGGGACAAAGTTGCAGGTATAATCCAGTTTATAAGAATTTCTTGCTTTTTTGTAGACACTTGACTAAATGCAATATTTAAATACAATTTGCGCTGGGGCAGGGGAATGTCTGCAAGTGTCAGGGATGCATGCTAGACTTAATGTACAAGAGTAAGAAATAAATTGATAGAAATTCAGTACCCTCCAGAAGGTAAGTGAAGCTCATTTTTGGGGGTTAGGTGCTTCTAGTTATTAACTTAAACCTGTTTACTCTGAATTCAGTCTATAGATTCTTCTGTACCAGTGACTTGTCTGTATTGTACATAGTGGATACAGGAATCCTGGTTTTCTCTGTTTAAAAATCCCAAATTCTCCGATTAAAAAAAAAGGCCCACCAAAATTCCCCAATTAATGCCCCAAATCTGTTTTATTTCCTACAATTAAAATTAAACGCCAGTATACATACTTATTTACCTATGTATTAGTTGAACACTATGTTTTATTGATATAGTTAAAACAATTTTGGAAGCCTACCAGTGCCTCGGTCCATTATAATAATAAATTCTAAACGCCTACCTGTTTTGGTGTTTGATTTTTGTTTTTGTTTTTTTTAATTAAATCGGAGCTCCCCTTGCCCCCTTGCTCACCAGGATGTGGGTCCAGCTGCAGCTGTCCCTCTCCCCCTTGCTGCTTTGTGGTGTTTAACAGCCCTGTTAGGCTGGTGCCCTGCCCATGCTGTTGCTTATCAGTCCCACAGCCCCCTAGTCTGGCCGGTGCCTCTCACTCCCAACCTGTGGCTCCCCATTCAGCCTTGCTGAAGGGGGGCTCCCAGCTGCCAGGGCTGCAGCACCTGGTGGCTGCCTCCTGCCCACTCGCTGCTCCACAGTTGCCAGTTGCAACTGGCCAGCGGATTCTGAGCCCCAGCTGCTGTGCATGGGAGGTGGTGGCTGCTGCAGCCAGAGTGGGGACAGAGCCTAGGCTTGCCCCCACAGGCAGCATGGCCAGCGTGGAGCCCAGCAGAGCTCATGCGGGGTTGGGGTAGACGCAGGCTCCCTGATCTGCCACCCTCACCCTGGGGGTCTCCATGCCCCAGTGAGCAAGACCTGCTATGGGGGGCAGGGTGGGGAGACTCAGAGATACTGCTGCTGGGAGTCCTATGCCAGCTGCGCTGTCATGGCAGAGGCACAGCCCCATGGCCTACTGTGGGTGCACAAATCTAGAGGGGTTTGTGCCCCCTCATGCCTCCCTTACACCAGCCTTGCCCCACTCTCCCTCACCATGACTGCTGCCACTACCTCAGTGTCATGTCATGTCCCTCCCCACCTGACTTGCCTACAGTTCCTCCACTGCCTGGCTGTGTTGTTACTGGACATGTGCATGCATGCACGGGCAGATCCCACTCCCCACAGCCCCAAACAGCCACTTGTAGGCTAGAACTATGGCAGCCTGCAAGGAGGTACCT
>JAGPOW010001806.1:3050404-3061066 GCA_030014935.1 Caiman crocodilus | reverse complement strand
CCATGCGTTTCCACAGCAGTCGGAAAACCTGAATATCTGATAATGAGACTTGGCTTTCAAAGAATCTGAGGAGTTTTATTTCTCAATGGGAAAATATATATGCGCTGTACCTGGTTTGATTCTGGGAGAAAATATACATTTCTAAAGGAATGTGCATACTTTAACTGCTTTATTTTACAAGACTCTCGGGGCACTAACGTTAGTTCCGTTTAGGATGTAGGTTCAGGGCAGATAGATAAATCAGAGGATATCTGACTTATGCGACTTGAAAGTTTCTTAATTCATATGAAGCTTGTGGCTCTAATAACCTTTTATGATAAATCTGTTAATCTATGGCAGCTGATAAGGTTTGGTAGAAGTGTTTTCATCTTCTTAGCGTAGGGATGATGAGATTGCGGATCTTAAATCTTTGGCATGCTAATCACCTTCCTGCACTTTAGCAATTCTGCTAATCCTCGTTAAGTATCCCTTGATTTTTGAACTTGTAGTCTACAGTTTCAATAGTTGGACTTGTATATTTCTGCGAGCAAGTAGCTGTGCCAGCTCACTGACTTGTCTATTTGTTTGTCACACTAATAGCATAGCAGAATTTTACTGCTGCACTTACATAGCCCTGGATTTCAAACCAGTATTAGATTTCTGTTGCTCCAAATCAACTTTTCCAAAATTGGCAAAACCTATATTTTGTTTATTTTGGTCTAGTTTAAGTAAAAATCTGACCTAAAGAACTTGGTGGCTATTATCCTTTTGATGAAAACTTTCCAATCTTTTTGTCAACAGTTGGAGGGGGGAAAGTGTTTTTTCTTGTTCAATGAATTAAAAAACAATTGAAGGAATCTTGATGGTTTTGTAAAAGCCAATTTTAGCCAGAAACTAAGCTGTTAAATTTTGCATACGACTTTTTACTCTAAGAGAATACATATTATGATTAGGGGTGCACTGATAAAGATTTTTTTGGCCAATACCAATGACTGATTATTAACCAGCCACATTGGCCAATACTCATCCGATTGCTGATATGGAGCCCGGCAGCTTGGAGCGCAGCATCCAGCCGGTAAGTCTCTGGGGGAAGGGAGATGGAGAAGGGAAGGGACGTGGGGGGAGAGGTGATTGAGGCCCCCACAGTAAGGGAGGGAGTGGGGTTGGGGCAGGGGTAAGCAGTGCCCGGCTGGGGCAGGGCGTGGGACGGAGCTGTGGGTGGTTTGTCTAGAGGAGGTGGGGAGGGGGCGACTCCCACTGCTGCATGTATCCAGCCTGCAGCAGGCAGCCCATCCTTACCCTATGCATATATCCAGGGCCAGACTCTGTTCTCCAAGCTGCCAGGCTGCGTTGCTGACTCTACGTGTACAAGGCATTTATTGGTGACATTATTGGCCCTCTGTAGTGTACTGCAGCATTTTCTTAGGTTTCTCACGCCCCAAGGTTAGGAGTAGGGATGGTCCTCAACTTTCCTTATCTATCTATCTATCTATCTATCTATCTATCTATCTATATATAGTTAGATATAGATGTGTATTATACTGAGGTATAATTTTGTATATCTAACTTTGTACATCTGCCTTTCTGTCAGATATACAAAAATACAGTGTATGTATGCACATGCACACACTTTTCCCATTCTTCTTTTTCTCTGAGTGAAACACAAAAATGATCTAAGACCAAAGTCTCATGTGAAAGATATAGGTCAAGTAGCCCACAGAAGTAGCAGTGTCTAGACTGTGTTACAAAGAGCAACAGTTGGAGGAAGCTTTAGGAATTTTTCTGGTGTTGGGAGTTTTGGTGAATTGTTACAGGCTGGGTTGGCACCCTTTCCTCCCTGGCTCCTGCAGCAGCTCACCAAAATTCCCAAAGTAGTCCTCTGGCCCAAATAATTGCCCACCCCTGGGTTTTAGGAAAACCTAACCTTTGTTTTCCCCCCTTCTCACTGCACCCCCGAGTCTCTGGCATATGGCCAGGCTGATCGTAGGCTGGTGCTGTGCTGTGTGCTCTGCCTCAGACCACGTGGGTACAGATGGGGAGTGGCTCCTGCTGACTTGGCCATGTGCTGGGTAGGGGATTTGGGGAGGAGAGGGGAATACAGCATGGTACCAGTGTGGTCAGGCCTGGATAACTTGCAGCTCCCAGCCCTCTGTACCCCCTCCCTGGGACTATACCCATTGCCCTGAGTCCCTGGCATGTAGCTGGAGAACTGGGCATAAACCATACCACCTTTGCCCACACGGCCTGCAGTGGCACGTAGGAAACACAGTATGGCATTGGCCTGGCCTGTGATGAGTACTTGGGAAGAGGATGGGGTGCAGTGAGAGGCATCCAGTGCTGTGCTGTGGATTCTGTTCCTGACTCCAGAGGGGTGTTTCATATCACAGTTTTGAGTCAGGATTAGACAACATAGCCAATGCGTAGATTTCGGCATTCTTTGCGAGGCATCATAGATGAGATTCAAATCTGATATATTAGACACTTAGGCAGAGATGACCATAGCAGGGTTGGGGCCCAGGGCAAATCAGCCTGTGTTGGGCCCGGAGGGAGGGTGGCAAGCAGCCGGACACTAAGCCAGTCTGCCTCTGTGGGGCCCCCCAAAGCTTTCGGCGTGGGGCGGTCATCCCAATTCACCGCCTGCACCCCCCCACACTCCCAGGACAGCTTTGCACCTGGGTTCAACTTTTGAAAGTACAGAATTTAAGAGGAGCAGTGCTAAATTTCTCCTCACCTTCCCTTTCCATAATTTCTAATCCTTCTTGTTCCACTGTCATAGTCAAATTTATTTGCAGGCAAAGAGGCCCGTTGTTTTATTTCAAAGTAGATGCCTTAGTTAATTCAGACAGTAGCAACAGCTGAGTTGCTGAGTAATAGAAACCATCTTACAATTAAGTTAAATAGTTTTCAGTAACTTCCTCTTCCTCAGGGCAATGAGCTACAAATTGATTTAGAAAAGGAAAGAGGAGCCTAATCAGACCCCATTTCAAAAGCAAATTTAATTCTTCAGGGCAAAGGTGATAACTTGGGAAGGAGCCAGGAAGTAAATCAGTATGCCTAAAAGGCAGGTTCAGACAGTTATTTGAGCCAAAAGCACATCCTTTTGGAACAGGGGTAGTCAGGCTGTGACACTGGTGGCCCCTGTGTGTGGCACATGATGAACTGGGAAAGGAGCAGGCAGCTCAGTGGCAGATAGGGGAGGGGGCAGAAAGCAGAGCAGCAGATCAGGCAGGGAGCACAAGGCAGAAAGAAGTGGCAACCAGAAGCACAGGGCTTGCTTAATTTGGCACGTTTGCTAGAGAGGTACACCCTGACTACTTTAGAAAACAAAAATTTGAATGCTAATTAAGCTAATAGAAATGTGGAGAGTTGAAATATGCTTAGACAAAAAAAGGCAAGAAACTAGCAAATTTGTTAACTATTGCGAATATATGCAAAGCTTCTAGTGCACGGGTGGGCAATTATTTTGGGAGGAGGGCTGCTTACCCAGTTTTGGCAAGCTGTCAAGGGCTGCATGGGTAGCCCTGCACTTTGACAGGTGCCCCTTCCCCTGGTCACCATCTGGGGACCAATGTCTCGGGGCCAGCATCAATGGGGCCCAGAGCGGGACATGGGCTGGCAGGGGTCTGTGGAGCTGGGCTGGACAGCACCAGCAGGGAGAGGGGGGAGCTGGCCTGGCTTCGTAGAGCTCCTGCTGGCCCCAAGACACTGGTGTGGGCCCCGTGCACCTGCTCACTCCCAGTGTCCCCCCAACTCTGTGGTACAGGTGGGGAGGCAGTGCACAGCCCCAACCTCCTGTTCTGCGGCAGGGAACAAGCTGGTGCTGAGTGTGGGGAAAAGTGGCCCTTCCCCTGCTCTTGGCCAGCACTCCCTGCTGCAGCTGCTTGTAGCCTGAGCAGGCACAGGCTGGGGCCAGGCGGAGAGGCAGCAGATGTTTGCAGCTGGCCCAGGTTCTGGGTAGCTGCTGACAGCTACAGAGCCCAGGCTGGGGGCGCAGGGGCTTTGGCTGGGGGGCAAGGGGCACAAGCAGGGCATCCTGCCATGTACCCCCTGCCCTCATTTTATTTTGAGCAGGCACAGGCAGCCCCATGCAGGCTGCGAGCAGCTGCAGCACAGGGCACCGGCCACAGGGTGGGCAAGGAGCCACTTTTCCCTGCGCTCCACACCAGCTCCTTCCCTGCTCTCCCCCCACTTACCTGAACTTCCCGCACCAGGGCAGCCACACGGTCCCAGGCCAGAAACCCTTGCTGGGGCTTCCAGCTGAGCCCGCCAGGCTTCCCCTGTGTCCTACGGCCCCTGGTTCCTGTCATTTTTGATGGGATCCAAAGATGGAGAAATATTAATTTTCAAAAAGTTTTAGGGGCCTCGCAGGCCAGTTAGAATGGGCTCGTGGGCCTGATTTGGCCTGCAGGCTGTATTTTGCCCACTCCTGTTCTAGTGTAATGCTTTCCAAAATTTTTGATCATACCGCTTGCCATTGTAGTCTGCCTCCCCTTCTCCGTGCCAGCTTGCTCCATACATATTACCTATGGCACAGAAAATCGTAGAACTCTGCCCCTCAGCATGCGCATAGAGCAGCCTGGTGCTGGAAACATCTGCAGTTAGTTGGCTGCAGAATATTCTTCTGAAGCATTACTGGGTCCAAAGGATCCCTGGGGAATAAAGAAGAAAGTGAAGGAAGATGAGTGTTTCTGAGAAGCAAAGTGGTTCTACTCTCTACATTTGGTTCTACTCTCAAGAAACAAAATTTGAAGAGTTTGGTGATTTAAGGTATTGGCTTCTTGCTCGTAAGTTTGTATGCACCAAAGTTGGAAGGAACTGCTAGCAGAAAAATAAAAGGCAAGCTTACTGAAATTGAAGCTTAAAAATAAGCCTGATAACATTTTTACATTTTTACAAAATATTTTTCAGGATTGCTGAGGGTTAGACTACTGGTAAGCCTTTCTTCTCAGTCTGGTAAATTGATTCAAATGATTATCTAAACTGTATAGGCAAAGTAGATTCTGATCAGATAGGGTTAAATCAGCAAGGTTTTTGCAAAGGAGAATTGTATCTCAACATACTAGGATTTTGAATCTCAGTAAAATAAGGATCAGTTTGGTATCATTCTTCTACACTTAAAAACCTTTGTAGAATTTCATCATGAGAAGCTACTATAAAAAAAGAATTTCCCATGAGAAAGAGGCAGCATTGTCATGAATCAGAAAATAAAAAAGAACAACTGTGTTTCCTATGATGAAAACTAGTTGTTGTTTGGAACTACAAAATCCAGACTAGAAGTAACATTTTCATATAAATTTATAGTCCTGCTTTTTTTTAAACGTAGAAACTTAAGGCTTCATTTACTGGAATTCTGTATTAATTTCTCATTCTGGTGGGGGGAGGGGAGTTTCAAAAGTGCTTAAGTAACTTAAGAACACAAGAAATACTGAAAGTCGATGGGATATGAATTGGGCACTTTTGAAAATCCCAGGCTTCGTTTCAAAAATGGATATAACAGAAATAAAAAGAGTTTTAATGAATAGGATATCAGTGGTGAGCAAAATGGTTCTCAGCGTCTTTAGACTCAAGGCTCCCCTTGGAAAACATCAGCTCCTAGCTTTTTCACACTTCTTTCTCGGTGGAACAATAACAGAGCAATTGTGTTGCAAAGAAGTCTGACCGCAGCGGGTCAGACAGTTTGACGCTATGGAATTCTCTTTGAAAATGTGTAGGTTTATCTTGTGAAACATGTACTAGGTGTTAGCACACCTAGTATTGTAAAAGGATCTCAAGTCACCCCGGTTGAGAATCGCAAGGGGTTAGCAGAATGGAAAAGGCTCTAATTAAAAATAATTAGGAATGGGATGTTTTGGGGGCTTTTTTTTTTTTTTTATCCTAAAGGGCACATAGCAAAAGTACCCATACCAATGTTCAGGGATCCTGGTTTTCTCTGATTAAAACAATCAAACAAAAAAACAAACTAATTTTCAAATTAAAAAAAGTAACCCAAACTCCACATGTTTCTGTGGTTAAAATGAAATGCCACTATATATATTTTACTTTTTTAAAACTATTTTTTTTTAATCGGCAAAAGCCAGGATCCCTGCTAATGAAAAGAAAGGAAGCATGCATAAATATTTTACCCTATCTCAATACAAAGCAGTGAAATTGAAAGGTGATTTATTTAGAAGGGAGGGAAGGAGATACTCTTTCATACAGTGCAGAGTTAAAGTGGAAACTGATTGCAAGAAGATATCTCTGAGGCCAGCAGTGTGGCAGAATTAAAAAATGTGTTGGACACTAGATCAGTAACAAGGTACCAGTTAAGAGAAGTAAATATTTAAGTTTAGGAAGGATTATAAACCCACTGCTTCAAGATATAAATGATCCTTGAACCCTTAAAGTTTAGAAGGATCTTTCCATGCTTGGTAGGCATCTTCTGCCTAAAGCTAGCTGCTTAAATATTAGACAAGATACTAGATTAGATTACTGCCCATTAGGTTCTTTTTTTTTTTTTTTAACCCAGTGCCTAATGAAGAGTTAGTGTTTCTGTTTCTTGCTTCCAAGTAGCTTGCTGCCTGACATCGATTTTACAAGTCATTGTGGTATAGGCACCAAAATTTAACAGTTGTAACAAAGTAATATGTTAAGTCTTCGGAAGACCTTATACAATAATAGAATTTTTCTGTTGAGCCAACTTTTGTCATCTGGGATGCTTGTTCGTTTCTCTTACCTCCCACCCCCCACACACACTTTTTACATTTCTCTAATTTGCAGTAGTCTGTTTCTTCAGTGAGATGTTATTAAAAAACAATGAGCCCTGTTAATGACCAAAAATTGTTTGGCTTGGTTTTTTTGGGGAGGTTTTTTTTAGTGACTTATGTCCCAAAGATTCAATTTGGTAGTAACTAGAGGGCCTCACACTGCTTATGAAGGCCAAGTTGTACAGCCGTAAGTTCCTTCGTGAGAGCTGTGCCTGGTGGGAAGGGTAGAGGGACCTAGCGTCAGGTGGGCAGGCCTGCGGGGCGGTGGGGCAAAGGTGAGAGATTTTTGTGGAAAGCCTATTTATTCATTCACTTTATAGGCTGCCCGTCCAGAGAGAGACTCATGGCATCTTACAAGGCAAGAAGAGAGTAAGTTATAAAACAGGAGGATGAACAAGATTGGATCTAAAGAATGCCCGATTCATCCTGTAGGAAGAAGGAGCTTTTTAGCACCTTAATCTTCCTTCCGAGGTGACTTGCAAGGCTTTATCTAGTCCTGAATAACTGGGGGGGGAAATGCAAAAAGAAAAAGTCCCCCCCCCCAAAAATCAATAGGGATTGGTTTACTGATAACTAGAACACATCCACACTCTCCCCATGCCTGAAGAAGGGTGTTTGTACCTGAACCCTTGCAAAGAACAATTTTTGCAACAATTCAGTTGGTCTAATAAAAGATCTAGCCAAAGAACCTTGTCTGCTTATGTCCTTAGACCAGGGGCAGGTGAGTTTTGGCAAGCCATTGAGGGCCACGTGACAGGCAGCCCAGGGCAGATTAATATTAATTTTCTAAATTTTTTAGGGGCCCCATGGGCTGGATAGAATGACCTGGCAGGCTGCATCTGGCCCCCAGGCCGCATTTTGCCCACCCCTGCCTTAGACCAGCACAGCTACAACCAACAACCCTGGAAAACGTCCTCACACTTCACAATTGCTGGATGCTCTTTTTAAAAGTTACCTTGTTACAAACACTGGTTTGGAAGACATTGCTTATTGAACCCAGCGGTTCAGTTGTGCAGTACTTGGTTATTTTTAATACTGTGACATCGCAGTGGTGTGCCCCATTACTCTTTTTATGTGCGCTTTTCTGTAATTTCTTCTACTTCCAATTTTAATGCTGATTTTTAAGTACGTTCATCTGTTAAGTTGTACTACAAACCAAGCTGACTGTAGCTCTTCCCAAATCAAATTCCATCCATCTGGGGTAACTTCCTGAAATCCTTTCCCCAGTGTGTTGTATCTTCTACTGTGGAAAAAAAATGAAAATGTATCTGTTACTTTTTGTCTAAAACCTGTTGCCTTTAGTTAACTTTCTGTATGAAACAGCCTTTTTTTTTTTAAATCTAACTGAAAGGGTGACATGATTTCTCGTAGTAATGCCATTCATAGATACAGCAGACAGAAATGACTAAAGTTTTCAAAGAGAGGTAGTTAGCCATGTTAGTTTGAGGTCAGGCAAAAGGCAGGGTAGATTTGCACCGTTACAGTCTAACTAAATCAGAGTTGTATAGTATAAGCTTTCATAACTAGAGAGCTTATTCACTGAGGGGAGTAAGGCTTGAACAGGGAATTGTGGAACAAGAAATGCACAGATTTAGTTTCACTTTAGCCCATAGTTAAGACAATGCATTCTTATCCTATTACTTGGATTAGCCTTTTGTAAGTCCGGCGTCCCTTGACAGGGTTAACTGATTTTTATAGGGTTTTGTTGTTTTCCCCTCTCTCCTACCCATCTTGCCCCTCTCAACAGTGCACCAACCTTTTCTTCCCCCCTACCCTACTGTTTGTATTATAATCATTACTCTCTATTTAGCACCTCTGTTTCCCGTAGTCTCTTCACAGCATCTGATGAACTATTCCCTCTGCTTATGGAAGTGTATGCTATATATCTCTGATTTAGTTCATTGATAAAGATGCAAATTATATCCTGCTTTCTGCCAAGCTGTCTGACTTGCTTAAAATAGTAGGGGATGAATGTGTTCCTAAGCATTTTCCCCCTCTTAATGCTGGTCTTGCAGTAGTTTTGGGGAGTTGAAAATGTTTATAAATATATGAATTACCATATTGCCTTGGAGTAAGTTGTCTGACTCCCTTTGCTTTCATGTGTCCAGCAGTAGCTGGTCCCAGGTGCTTCAAGAGGAGGCTCTCATAGAAGGGTTTTGTTCATTTTCTTTGTTTAGCAGTTGATTTTATTCCTGAAGCATAAAGGTACATGTCCTATAAACAGCTACATTAGGTGAGATGTCTCATCCATGTACATATTCATTCTTTTGACCCCTCCTAAACTCTTAGGACTGGATGCCTGAAGCCAGCGAAGTAGACCTCTGTGCAGTACTCACAGAAGCATAGGAAAACAACTGCCGAATGCCTCGTTTCTGCTCCCCTGTTCCTGGAGCTGGTTGAGCATGTAACATTTTCCACGGTGTAACTTAATTTAGAGAAGCAGCAAGTTTCTTTAGAGTATACTCTTAGTTCCCAACACTCCTTACATCTGTAAATGAGCAAGAGCGTGTAGCAAGGACATGGAAAGATCATTTAAATTGATCTGATTTGCACTACGTATATGCACACACTTGCAGATAGATGATTCACGCCCCTCAGCCAAAGCAACCTTGCTTGAACGAATGAAGTTATCCCTAAAACGATTAGGGATACAACTCTACCTACGTAAACTGACTGGTTTACGGTTTGTCCGTCTGCAGCCATTTAGGGACAGCTGTTTGCTAGTACCTTCTTCCTTGCCACCTGCTGGTGAGGCACAGGAACAACAGTGCAGCAAGATAGCTGCACGTGTTCCCGATCGCGGTGTCATTTATGTCTGTGTGCAAACCATACGCATGCACGTTTCTTGAATATTCTTTTGTCTTAATGGGCTTTTGTTTTTAGTTTCTGTGCTTCCTTGCTTGTCCTTGAAATCTTATTTTCTAGTAATTTTTTCAAAATGGTTTGACCAGTACTGCATATAACAGTGATTCTCAACCTGGCGGCTGGCGCACCCCGGGGCCCTGCCAGATCTTTTTGAAGGGTGCTGAGAGGTGTGAGTACATATGCAGGTAAGTTGGACTTGGGCTTGTTCCTGCCTGGATGATCTCCCACTCCTACTGCTCAGCCCAGGGGTGGACAAAATATGACCTGTGGACCAGATTTGGCTCACCAGCTTGGTTGAATCTAGCCTGCAGGTGAGCACCCACCAATTTAATTGCATCTGGCCTGGCTGGTGGCCTGCTTCTGCTGTGGTCCTCCATGGAGCCGAGTCCCACCCGCTCCTACCTGGGGCAGTGCATTCTCTGTGCTGTCAGCCTCCCCTGCCAGAGGGCCCCAGCCCTGGCCAGTGGGCACTGCTTTGAGGCAGGGCTGTTGCTGCTGCAGCCACCCAGGAGGTTGCTGGGCTCCCTCAGGCTCCAGTGAGGACTTCTGTCCCTGCTTCAGTACTCCAGGCAGCAGGTGTGGGGGGAAACTGGTGTAGAGGGGAGCAGGGTAGGCTTGCCTGCTGCTTCTCCTGGCAGGGGTGGAAAGGGCCTCCCCATGGGTTTCCCTTGCTACCCCAGAGTACTTCCAGGGCAAGGATGGGGACTTCTGGTGGCAGAGGTCAGGGGTTAGGAGTGGGACTTCCAGTCCCAACCAAGGTGAAAGCCGGGAGTGGGGGCACCTGTCAAGGGGTGTGGGGCTACTTTTGCAGCCTTCGACAGCTCAGCAAAACTGGTGAAGCGGCGCTCCAGCCAAAATATCCCATCCCTGGCTCAGCCCCTGTGAAAGGAGGTAAGCACTGTAATTTCAAAACGCTAATTTATATATCGGTGCCATGCAATCCACAAAAGTTATGGAGAGGTCCCTCAAGTTCAAAAAGGTTGAGAACCACCAGTATATGTTATTCATGGAGCAGGACATGCCATAGATGTCTAATGGCATAATATTCTCATTATTTACCAGCTCTTTTCCTTAC
>JAGPOW010001806.1:3035872-3047448 GCA_030014935.1 Caiman crocodilus | reverse complement strand
CAAGGTAAAAGAGCGATATCTTGCTCAGCAATGAGTTTTGCAAAATCCATGGCAGTGCCTGCTAAGCTCACTTGGCCGTGCAACTGGAGCGCTGCATGTGCCTTGACTTCTTGAGTGCTGCAGCAGCAGGGGGGAAAGAAGGGAAGAGCACTGGTGGCATTTATCCTCTGGGCTGCGGAGCTGTGCAAAGCAGGGACTTCATCTGGAGCTTGCTGTCATCAGCTAGTGAACTTGGGGCACACGTGAAGGACTGTCATTTCAGGACTGTTTCTCTTGTGAATGGCACAAGTTTCCCCCCTTCCCTCCTTGACTAGTAACAGGAGAGGAACGTAGAGGGGAAACAGGATATAGCAACTCGGGCATTGCAGGTAGATGGACAGCATGTCTATTGTGGAGCTGAGAGCCAGGTCTTAAAACTAAAAAGGGAAATCACTTATTTTTATCAAGAGCACTTTCTCTGAATGGCACACAGCTAGAATTTGTAGTAGCACGTGTGAATGTAAGTTTGGCATTTGTGGAGTATTTTTTAGTATACTTTTGGTTTTGAAATATATCCACAAGCTGTTTTAAATGATAGTTATCCTTGTCATCAAGTCAAAATAGACTGATAACCTTACAGAATTAAGATAACAGCACATTTTCCCCTCCTTGTCCTCTCCCCTCATCTTCATTTTTCACTTTGGTTATTATAAGTGTTTCAGCCAAATAACTTGCCCCTTTTTCTTATCACCCCAATATAAACAATATATAGCCATTTATGCCCTTCCCAAATGCCTTCTCTTCATCTACTTCCCAGCACACCCTAAAAATGAATTAAATTGGGCTAGCTAAGAGCAGGGAAACAGTAAATTTCAAAATCACTATTATCCCAATATCCTGAGCCCCTCAAATGGAGAAGCTGGCATGCACTACACTTTACAAAGACATCTGCGCTCTTGCCTTGGCTCCAGTGGTCTATATCAGCTCCGAGAGAGAACAAAGTGAGAAGTGTGGTGTTTAGTACCCCAGAAACTGTATGTAGTGCAAGACAGCTTCAGCAAAGAGAAGATCATGTTCATCTCCTCCTAGGTTCTGGTCCCATCTTTTCAGGTAGGATGTTTCCAACCAGTCAGAGTTGGTCTCATTAGCAGTCAAATGAACCAAAGCCTGGGCTAACCAGGTTATATTCTGTCCAGAACAAATCCGTGGGTTTTGCTGATGCTAGGTTGCAAGCAAAGAAATGTTTGTTGTTTGTCCATCTTGGCCACAATTACTTCAGTTACACCCAGATTTACAAGTCTGTCTTTCAAGATTAATCCAGGGAAGAGGGTAGGTAGAAAGCCATCGTAATAAGTAGTTAAGGGCGAACTCTCATTATAAGGCAGTGTAGTTAGTCATTAATAACATTATCCTGCAGAATCATCTGGAAGTCCTCAGGTTTCACTAGTCACTGAAGGTAGTTCCTCAGAACCAAAGAGAATAGGACACAAAATCATGCATAGGAGGGAAGGTGAAATAGATTTAGTGTATTTGGAATACTTTTCAAATAGATGCAACTCACATAAGTCTTTGGCACTTGGTATAGACTGTAGAATAGTATACAGCATATGGCAATGGTTCATCAGGAAGTGATGGTGGATATTGCAGCTATTCTGCTGACTGGTGGTCCATTTTCTCTTGTGGCTGTAAAACCAATGTTAGACTTGCAGGTCTTGCCACAGAAGTCACAGGTGTATATGGCATTAGGGGCCACTGTACTGACAGGCTGTTTCCTTCGGTCACATTTCTGTTGTAATTCAGGGGACCATAATTTGTTGTGATGTTGGACTTCATGGTTGAGAAGGTAGTGCCACTTCGCCCTGTCTGCTGCTAAGGCCTCCCAAAGGTTTGGTCTAATTCCAACAGGCTTCATATCCTGCCTGCAGATGTCTTTCAATTTTGGTGATGACCTCTGTGTTGGTGATTCTCTCTTGCCGTTTGATGTCAGGGGTGCACTGTAGACAACGTAGGTGGAAGTTGTTCCTCTTCTCTTCCAGATATGCATATGTTGACCATGCCTCGCTGCTATACATAAGTCTGCACCCTCAGTGTCCTTTGTACACAAGCTGCTTAGTTTTGATTGTGAGTTTTGTATTGCTCCAGGCTCATTTGGAGAGCTTACTGAAAGTGGTAGGTGCCTTTCTAGTGTGCATATTTAACTTTTCATCCAGTGATAGGTTGTCACTCACTGTGGATCCAAGGTAGCAGAACTTGTTCACTGCCTCAAGGCGTGTTGTACAGGCTGATAGATGGTGACTGGTAAACGCCTGTTTCTAGGACCATAGTTGTCTTCGATGCTGATGGTCAGGGCAAAGATCCTGTAAGCCTGGGAGTGGCATTTCATGAGTATTTGTAGTAGACTTTCTTCATGGGCGGTGAGTGCAGCATTGTCTGCAAAAAGGAGCTCCCTAATAAGTATGTGCCTCACTTTTGTCTTGGCCTTTAGATGTTATAGATTATAGAGTTTGTATGCTAGTAATATTTGGCTTTAGAGACGATGTTGAGGTGTAATATGTTTGACACTGGCAAATCTGTACAGCTTCATTGGGAACAGATAGAGGTTTTGCTCTTGTAAGGATCCCTGCCCGCCAAGTTAGCCCCCATCTTGTACATATGCCATTTCTTCCTGCCTTCTACACCGTGGCTACGTTGTAATACTTTTGGAGACTCTCTCCAGCCTTAGTTGCTGCTAATCAAACAGATATAATTCCTGCTGTGGGTGTATGAAACTTTCTTTCTTTCTTTTTTTTTTTTTTGGATGGGTGTTTTAGTGTCTTCTGCTGCTTTTCTCTATAGACTGCCTAGGACAGGGATAGAAAACTGCTTTTTCCCTTTCTGGTGCATTCAGGCTTCCTTTGAAATGATGTGAGCTTAATTTAACTAGAGAATATCAGAAAGGTAGGGATGGCTCATTTGCTTGCTGAGGATTACTCTGAAACTATCCTAGATGACAGAAATAGTTATAGTTGAAAGAGCATCTTCTAATATGGTTTTCTGGCGGGGAGGGCCGGGGGGGAGGCGGCAGAGGGCACATCATCTTTTTACTGACTTTGAGCCTTGTGTTTAGGCATAGCTTCAAGACTATCTGGCAAGATAGTATGATCTTTCATATGCTCTTTAGTGTGTCTTTTGCAGCCTAAAGCTTTGATGACAGCTGTGGGGGAAAAGTGAGTAGTAGGTGCCTGAATGGGAACCAGTTTCTTTCTGTCAAATTAAGAGTTTGAAATATCTTTAGAAATTACTAACTACAAATAAGTTCCACTCACAGGCAGTCCTTGCATTTGGTTGTGTCTTCTTCCCCCCCCCCCGGAGACCGGCATTTTGGGAGATTGGGAAAAGAATTTGTTTGATTCATTTGTTCAACTTGTTCAATTTGTTCAAACTGTCTAGGCTGTGTTGAATTTTTTTTTCTTCCCCTCAAGCTGTTTTGTGAGTCTTAAGAATACCTTAAGAAAAGTGTTGGGTATGAACATCCAGTAATATATCCGCTGAGAAGGACTGTTTGGTTAAGTAAGTGATAGCCCATGACCTACCTGGATCAAAGGTTTTGCCCATTTTTACCTTTGTATGCATGTGACAGATAAATCATAGGGGTTGAATGAAGAGAAAAGAAAAAGTCAACTTCTGTCCCCAGGAATGGAGGATTGAGTTACTGCAGCAGCTGCAGGAAAACTGATAATTTTGTGATACTTTTGTTTTTCTTTTCCCCTTCGATTAGTTTTATATGCCAAAATATCTGGCTTGCTACTGTATATTTAGGAGTTTAATGTAATGCTTTGTTCTTTTGTCTATTTAACTATTCTGTTTTACAAGATCAGAAGTGAAAAATGAATGTCACGTGCCATGACTACTTCTGTGTGACAGTTTGCTGATTGTAGTTTTATGATGATAGCTTAGTATTCCCAAGTCAGTGTTTCAAACTGGAATGACTTGTTTTCTGGGGGCTCCCTGCTTATTATTTGTGGTACACCAGCCTCAAAAATGGATAAATGTCTGAAGTGGAAAGTGGAGGAGCATCACATCAGACTGCCCACACAATTGTCGGCCCTGAAAAACGTAACGGCGCATTTTTGCCATAGCTGTTCTAAGGGGTTTTTACATATGATATTTGTGTGTTGTTTTGATCTCGGCTAAGAAACGAACACCTTTAATTTCAGCAGACACGTCACTTTTTATTAGGATTAATGTAAAATATTCTTCCATGCAGGACACAGCTTAGGCTATGGCTTTGTGAACTACGTGACTGCAAAAGATGCTGAAAGAGCAATAAACACACTGAATGGCCTGAGACTTCAGTCAAAAACTATCAAGGTAGCAAGCATGGATTTTATAGTTTACACCCTAAAATGTGACATTATATATTTAGAATAGTTAAACGGAGCTCTGGCATTCTTGAATTGTAATACCTTCTCCTGCTCAGCTGTCCCTCCCCAATTTCTTTTAGACTTCTATGTGCCTTGCCAGTTTAAAACCTCAGGAATGAATGGTAACTTAAGATCTTGAGTAAGTGAAAGTTCATAATAAGAGAGGCAAATATTTGCAAAGAACATGGGACTAGTTAAACTTTTTATGAGTGCATTTTAAAAACCTGTAATTAACATTTAAATGTTTCATTATACTTTTAAAACTGATTTAAGATCTGATTTTCATGAGCACAGGATTACAGTGAAAGCAGTGTAGACTGCTGAGTAGCCAGCACTTGAGAACTGGGGCACTTGTTTAGATGTTTAAACATGGATTTAGGATCCTAATTTGGGGGGGGGGGGGTTGTACTTTTGGTGGTGTTTTATCTTAGTGTTTTGTAAACATGAACCATTTTCTTTGAATGTCAACACCACCTTTGCTGACAGTGGCCATGCATTAGGTTTGAATATTAGTTACAGCCCTTTTCTCTTGAGTTCCCAAAGTACTTGTCCTTGAAGATGTCACTTAAATTCCTCACCACCACCTCTGGTAGGAGACAGGTACCATTTTGCTTTGCAAAACAAGTTTACTGAAATTGTTAACAATTTATATTAGAAATTCTTATTACTCTGTAATCTTAAAATTTTTCATGCAAATAAATGAATGTTAGTTTTATGTTGTTTGCTCTCCTTCAGTGAATGCTGCAGTGGAGAGCTTCAAACTGAGAGCAGGGGCATTTATAGAAGAATAGTGCAATGGACTGAGCTGTCAAACACCTCTGCTTTGTAACAGCTTGATTTTTCAAAGATTCTCTCTTTCTCCTTCCCTCCGTTTTCAGAACACTCATCACTGTAGTGTCTAGGTGACAGTTTCATATACCTGGTGTACATAATTACTGGCAGGTCATGGGTTCTATCCCAATGCCACATGTGATGACTGTGTCTGTCCACAGTAGGTAAGACCATTCCAAATTGTTGCCCGGCTTTTGGATTGAACTCATGTGAAACTCAGGTACTTGATGATGAGCTCTGCCTTAAAATATGAAAAAAGGAGTGCATATTATATTAGTTGGTTTGAATTTCTACCCATTTCCTGTAAAGGATAGACTTTCAGATGTTATGAGATTGTTTGTAATTTTCTCATTTTCTAGTGAGACAGAGGATACATGCTAATTCTGCTCAGTTTTAAGTGCTAAAAGTGTCATTGATGTATTGAGTTTTTCTGCTGGTGCTTGAATACAGCTATTGATATTTTCTAGGCATTGACATAACATATGCTAGGTCTGGTACCCAGTAAAAACTTTTATCACAAAAGTTCATTGATATCATCAGTACTGGGCTATTGTTAGCTCGTCCCCGGGAAGGGATTGTGTAACATCTTTTTGCATCAAATAAGATCTCTTATCTTTCCCCTCTTGCTCACTTGCTTTTTTCTCCCTTGTTTATAAAAATACTGTAGGAAAAATTGCTTGCATTTTAGATGTCTTTTATAAAAAAAAAAAAAAAATTTGACTTTACAAGGTGCACAGAAATGTCTAATTTTTTTTTATTGATTTATTTTTAAAGGTGGTTAGAGCCTTGAACTAATTTAAAATTTTCCTGGTAGTTTTCTGTGCAAAAAAATTATGGAGTCCAATATTGATCACTGTATCCTTGGAAAGACCACTTGAATTTTCTGAATAGTCTTTTTGTAGCTGACCCTCTAAATTGATCAGTTAATGTTTTCTCATTGCTTCAGGCTAGTGGTTGTCAGTGTTTTTCAGTTGCAGACCCCTAAAAAATTTTGAATGGCGGTGCAGATGCCTTTGAATTGTAAGTGTAATTATTCACATACTTCTTATATTATAGTCATCTTTCGCAGATCCTTTTAGATAAAGCCTGCCAACCCCCAGGGGTCTGTGGCCCATGGGTTGAAAACCACTGCTGTAATCGGTTTACGATCTAAAAAATCAAATTAGATTACCTTACTTTTCTCTCTAGAATTGCACATATTTTTTTAGAACTAAAATCCAGCCTATTCATTATGTATGAATATGACAGGTGTTTTCAATCTGTGTGTCATCTATTGTGTTAAATATTTATTAATTTCATCTTCTTGATAGATTTTTATATTAGGTTTTGTAATAGAAGTGGGGAAAAAAGTACCTTCGTAATCTGAATCTTCGACTAGGCACACCCAGAGAGAGCACCCACTCTCATGCTGTGTGCACTAAAAGAAATGAGAAGCATCTCCCTTTCATTTAGTATGCATCACTTAAAACTCAGGGCCTCATCCCACTCACCTGTTAAGTGCTTAGGGCCCTTGGCAGATATTAAAATTAATGGTAGGATTCATATCTGAAGAATCCTATGCCCTATTTCCAAAATTATGCATCCTGTACCCTGCCATGTTTGGACTGGGGCATAAAATTCTTTAGATCCTGGTTACACCACTGCAGGGCTGCCAGAACCCTGTCCTGTGGATTGGGCAGGGAGCAGCTCTATACAGACCTCATGGCTGCTTCAGCCTATTCCCTGGAAATCAGGCCAGGGGTAGCCCCAGAGGGTGGTCCAGTGCTTGTGGCGATGGTTGATTGTAGGCAATGGCCTGGACAGCCCTGGGTCCAGTTGGAAACCTAGGAATGTCTGGGCCACTTCTGACAATCAAGTGATTGTGGGTGCTGGCCCTAGAGTCCTGGATCTGGTTCCAGACCCCAGGCTGTCTGGGACTGATGCTGACAGTCAGCTGATTACCAGCATCAGTGGAACAGGCCTGCTGTGAAATGCCCTGCAAGCCACAGGTGGTGGAGGAAGCACTGTAAAGAATAGGATCACACTTAAGACCTCTAAGTCCATGGTAATGCCTAAGAAGTGTAGTAGGATATGTTCTTGGCCTTGTCTGTCACATGGAATACCTTGTGATGCAGGTTAATAATCACTGTTTGAGATGTGGATCTATGTTGCCAATGTCTAATTTAGTGAGCAACTTTGAAGATAAACTCATGAAAGGGTGTGTGTGTGTGTGTGTGCTTTCTGAATCCCAGGTGACTTTAATTGCGTAGTAGTTGAAGGAGGCATACTGTCTACATGGTGGAGCTAAGCTAGTCATTGCACATGTAGCACAATAGTCTTTCCCTTCAAACCACTAGTAACACATACATGCATTCAGAGTTTTTCTTTTTGTTTAAGTTCAAAATGCTTTTTTTCCTAAACCTTATAATTTGGACCAGTTGAAACCAGACTTTCACTAGAGCGCACAGACTTCTCCACCAGGTTTCTGCAAGACCCATTCAGGGACATCACAGCCAGGTGGAACTGCCCTGCTTGCTTCCTTTGTGGGAGGAGCATGTAAGGTCAGACTGAAAAGCAGCTGTGGTGGCAAGTGAAGGTACTTCTGTCTGTGTTAGGTTTACCAGATAAAACTAATGCAGGCAGAAGGATGTGCTTTTGCCACAAGCACTTCTTGATCTGGCTGTGCACAAAGAATGTGGGATACTTTCACCAAGGTGCGTCAGCATTGGCAGTACATTGGTTGAGGATCATGGAGGGAAGTTGAGGCAGTACAGCAGTAGTTCTTAACTGGAGTGATGCCAAATTATGAAAAGTTATGGAGGGGGGTGCCTTGAATTAATCTAAGAAGGGTGAGAACTACTGGTTTAGACAGTGCTTCTCAGTGAAGGCTCTTCCCCTGCCAAGTTCCAGCTTTCTACTTCTAGTCATTTTGGAAGTTCATTTGA
The DNA here is from genome assembly GCA_030014935.1 of Caiman crocodilus. NCBI lineage: Eukaryota > Metazoa > Chordata > Crocodylia > Alligatoridae > Caiman > Caiman crocodilus. The sequence goes on along the minus strand of JAGPOW010001806.1, from coordinate 3,039,311 downwards.
GTAAAAATAGTTACACCTTGATACTTACACTTTTAACTGAAGAGTAAGGTAGGACAAAAGAGAAGTATAGCACAGGAGTGGAAGAGAAGTGAGATATGTACATCGAACTCTTGCCTAGGACCTGTTGAACCTTGCAGGTATGTAATATCTATTGAAAGAATACAAGTGTGCTTTCTCCCTAACACAGGAGTATACCCTTCTATATGATGCAAGGGATGTGTGAGAACATAATAGTATGAGTGTTCAGTAATAATAATATTAATAATAATCACCAGTGGTTAGTTTGGTCCAGTCCGTTTTCTGATTGTGATTGACCAGTACCAGATTCTTCAAGATGCAGAAAATCTCATAATGGTATAGCAAGTTCATGGCATTGCCCAATCCCACCAAACCTTTTGGAGAGGCTAGTATTACTGTTGGCACTTGCCAGTCATAGTCCTTGCAGTCAGGAATAAATAATGACATGCCTAAATCAGAGCTGTTTGCTTTCTTCCCAGGGCAGGGATTAAGAAAAAGGAGGACATTGCTCTGTCTCAGTCTTTGACTACTACAGAATCGTATAGGGTGCATCTGCACGTTCAGTTAGTGTGGTACAATAAACTCTGGCGCAGTTTGAACCACAGTTAATGGACCCAGAGTGCAGTGTCTACATATGTGCCCAGGACTGCAGCAGTTTGAGCCAGGGCATAGCAGTCCTGGGCTGGCAGCAGGTTTTTTGAGGGGGGAAAGGAGGGGTCTACCCTGGGCTTCGAGTCACAGTATCAGATGGCAGAGAGGCTGGCTGGGGACATAAAAGTGCCCAAAGAACAGAGCCATGTGGCTAGGCAGGGGTCTGGCCCCTGCTGCCTGCACTGACCAGGCACGATTTGTGCCTGGGTCAGCATTTACACATACCTTTTGGTGCAGTTATTTTCACTGTTTTAAGATAGTACTGTTGGGGACAATACTGTTTTACAGCAGCAGAAATTAGTTTGCTGCAGTCTAAGTATCACATGTGCAGACTGTGATGCTTTACACGGCAGCAAATTAATCTGCTGAGCGATTAAGCACATGTGGGTGCATCTACACAATGTTGTAGGTAAAGACCCATGCTTATTTTCCCAGCTCTTTCATTTGTTTGATTCATGGGCAAAGGTATGACTATTAAATTATCTGATAAATGGTGTATGCACTGATTTTTTTTGTTTTGTTTTGTTTTTTAAAGGCTTCATACCACGATTGTTATTGGACCTATCTACACAACACACATTAGAAACATGGATCATCTCATCCTCAAATACATACATTAGAAGAAAAATGTTGATAGGAGGGCTCTTATGTACAGACAACATAAGAGATACAATGGCTAGAAGTTAATGCTAAACACAATTGAAACTTAAAAATTATGATAGCAATATTGAACAGTAAAAGTAGTAAACTTTTGGAACATTTTACCATCCTTTACCATAAATTGAAGCCTTTAAATTAAGGTAGTCTAAGTGATACTCAAAACACTACTTAAAGTAATTGGCTTGAATCCCTAGGGGAAATTTTGAGGCCCATGTTACATATACAGGTGTGTGTAAAAATGGTCATCAGCATAGATACTCATCTCGTTTTTGAAAATCAGCTTACATTTTAGATCTGCTTTGAATAACATAATTAAACAAAGAAAGCCCAAAGAAGACTTCCTCAGCATTATTTTTAACACAGTGGAGTTACCCCCAATTTTTTTGTTTGAGGAAATTTAATAAAAACATTGGCTTAATACTGCATTTCCGTAACACACTCGCACTGCATAATTTTGACATCAGATTCTAAGCAAAGTTGTATTTTCATTGCTAGGATCACTACATGGTTGAAATAAATATGTTAATTTAATTTTATTTATTTGCATGTATTATTTTTAGCTGTTGAAGGAGCCATCAATAAAACACTGAACCTTAGAAATGGTACTTATCAAAAGTTAAAACCTTATTTTGATATTATTCCGAGTTAATCCTGAGCTGCCTTTTTTCCTTTTTCTTTTTTCTTTCATTGATTTGGTTAAAAGGTTTGTCCAGAGGGGTTGCATTTATCCGGTTTGACAAAAGGTCAGAAGCAGAAGAGGCAATTACAAATTTCAATGGTCACAAACCCCCGGGTTCTTCCGAACCCATTACAGTGAAGTTTGCAGCCAATCCTAACCAGAACAAAAACGTGGCACTGTTATCACAACTATATCATTCATCAGCTAGACGATTTGGAGGGCCAGTTCATCACCAAGCACAAAGATTCAGGTAGGTTAGAAAGAAGATTCTGTCCAAAACCTGCACCGTCCTTCCCACTTTCTCTTGGAAAAATGTTACATTGTCTCAGCAGTAAATATTTTCATGTGAACGACAAAAATATATATACTGTATATTCTTAGTGTTAAATAAACAAATGACTGAATTAGAAGGTGGTTAAGATAAAATCTTAGCTTTGTATCGTTTTTTGTAGAGCAACAAAATTAAAGGCAAGCTACAGTTTATTTCTACAAAATAATATACAATGAGAAAATAAGATGTGGCAAATTCCTGATGGTTGATCAGAGAGATGTCTCTCAACAGATCTCCATTCTTCGGTCCGTCCCTGGGTTACAGATAGGATATAGCAACTTAATCAAAGTTCTGAACCTTTGGTTCCAACACGAGGGTATGCCATCCCGTGTCAGGAGATCCGTTCTCTCCCAAGGGTATCACTAGTCATTTCCTCTTTGATTTATAGTTGTAAGAGTTTTCATGGGATTCTGATCTGTCTCTTCAGCTGCTCTGTGATCTGTCTGTCCTTTTTTTTCTCTTGTATAAACTCCGCATGTGAGTTCTTTGCTTCTAGTGTTCCCCACTAGTCATTTGAAAAACAAATGAAATAGTCTGCAATTTCTAAGGAACAGATTTCAGTGGAGGTCGTCGCTGTTGGCTTTCTCTCTTCCCTGGGGAAGATCTTGCTGCCTCCTCTTCTGCACTACTAAATCTAACTCTGATTTTAATAAATATGAGTGTATCAGGACTCTCAGCATTGACTTTGTTCTTTCTTTTTTGGTTTTCCTATTTTTCAGGGGATCGATCTCTTTATGTTGTATGTGGGACTGGTGGCTACCCTGGTTACTCAAAGCAGGGGAGTGAGGCTGGGCGAACCAACTCAAAGTGGAAATTTGGCCATGTTACTAGGGAAGAATGAGTTTCACATGGGCGGACTGGGAGAAATTTAGGAAGGCATCTAGCAAGGAATGCAAAAGGCAATAACGTTTATTCTACAAGTATGTAAGAAGTAAGAAGATGACCAAGGAAAGTAGGTCTCTTGCTGAGTGCAAAGGATTATGTGAAGGCTTGAGTATTTGATGCCTCTCTTTATTTCAGTGTTTGCAAATAAAGTCAGCTATTAGATGATAAATGTAGTTGGCAGCAAGGATGGGGGAAGAGATGAGAAGATTAGAGTG
>JAGPOW010001806.1:2984738-3027314 GCA_030014935.1 Caiman crocodilus | reverse complement strand
ATAAGGACTGGTTTTGGAAGGCGAATGCTCTAGTGATTTAAACACTAGTGACTAAAACATACACATAGTGGTATGCCTTTCACTCTCATGATCCCCTTTTTTAGGCTGTGTCCTGATTTGAGTTGGCATAGGTTTTACCCTCTTTGGCCTGATGACCCTGTCTGCTAATATTTGGGCAGATATTTGCCCCAGAATCTTGTTTTTCTACCACAATTTGAAATCTATCCATGTAAAGGCCCATTTGTGTGTCTAACCCTGAAGCAGCCATGGCCAGAAAAGCTGCGACAGGATACCTTCCAGCGTGGGAGTGGTATTTTTTAATCAAAGCTGCATGACTGCCACAGGTACACCCCTTCATCAGGTCTGCAGTTTGTTGGAAGGGGAACCTCTGCTGGCATCTTACTTCCTTTGTTTTTACCTGTCTTTCTATTCCCGCAAGAACTTCCTACCATCATAGCTCTAAGCAGGCTCTTACAGGACCAAAGTATAGGTGCTAAACACACTAACTGCATTGGACTGCCACTGTAATTTGATATGAAAATGGAAACCTGGCACTTCTTGCAAGGCTGGTGGAGTTTCACTCTAAGATGAGACAATTTGTAGGTAAGGTAAAGCTGTCCTAATTAAAGGATGGAATATCCTCCAAGACTGCGAAAGTGTTCTGGGCTTCGGCTGTTATTTTTTAAGATACATAATTAACATTTAAACTGTTAAACTTTTTTTAAAAATTTACATTGATTGAAGGATTTATTCAGAAATGGGCTTTTCCTAATTTCTTGTAACAGTTCATTTACGTTCGCTGTACAAGTTTCCATTATGGAAAGATTTTTACCTCTCTAGCAGCCAAGGCCTATGTATCGAGTCTTCAGAAATGGGCCTCTTCTGGCTTTTTACACAGAGGGACATTTCACAGTAAATGCAGTCAAATAAATTACAGTGTTGCTGTGTGCATTTGTGCAAAGGTAAATGCAACTCCTTCACGTGAGAAGACAGCAACAAAATAAATCTGAGAATCATGAAAGCTATGAATGGAGCAGAAGCAAAGCAACTCGTAGTGGTTTTAGAGCGTTTCAATTGCAAAGACACCAGGACTTTCTTATGCATGCACTGAAGTAAATGTTGAGAGGACCATCCTCCTCTGAAGCCATTTCATCATAACAGTTTGGATTCTTTAAACTTCTGTGCCCTACAATGCTGTAAGATGTGGAGGAAGGAGATCTGAATCAATGTAGCCAGGGGAGGCATCAGGAAACATCACTGTCCTGAGCAGTGTCCTACCAGTGGTGTGTGTTCAAACTTCTTTTTTTTTCCTTTCCTATTGTTTGTTTGGTTTTTTGGTTTGTTTTTATTTGATTTTCAGCACATCTGTATCATGATAGCATCAGAAAACACACTAAAAATACTGAGGTATCCAAGCCATTGGAACAAATTATGGATATATCACTGCAGTTAACTGTAGATGATCAGTATGTGGTCATTTACACTTGCAGACAGCAAATGGTTTGAATACCTTTGCACCTGAAGGTTTGTAAAGCCATCTGTTTTTGTAATATTTTTACAGCAGCATGGAAAGTTGTAGCAATTTTACTCTTGCAAAGCAATTCAAAATTTTGAAGGAGGTTACTGTAGCACTTACTGTAGAAGACGGTCAATAGTATAAATGTTGCTCATTCTTGAAAAGACAAGCCAATTTTTTTTTTAATATTCAATTTCAAATAGCTCTTTATAAGCAGTTGCAGAATTTTACATTATTTAATCTTCTGGATTAAGGCAATAAAATGGTGGTTCCTCGGAAGTTTTTTTGAAAGCTTGCTTCAGTTTAGCATAAAACTGAAATAACTAAAGTTTAAACTTAAACTAAGGTTTCCTTAATTATATAACGTGTAATGGACTTCAGGAGGATGTCTCTAAGTATGCTAGGTTAGTTCTAACAAAAAAACTATTGGAATTAGGCCCCCTGATATTTACTTGCAGTGCATTGTTACAGTTTGAAAACATGTTGTTTTTTCATTGTACAATTTTTAATGAATTATTGGTTCACCATAATTTACAAAAGTAAAATATAGAGTTTTGTGTCATAATACTACCTCTTAGTGCAGTGTTGCTGAACCTCCAGCCTGCAGGCTGAATCCAGCATGTGGGTCTGTGTAATTGGACCTGCAGAGCTCTCCGTGAGTCCAGACATTTGACAGTGGGGGAGTGGTGACAGCATTAATTGCCATGTCTTCCAGAGCCTTAGCAGTTAATGCTGCTGCTGCTCCTTGCTTCCAAAATTCTGGACCTGTGAGGAGCACTGCAGGCCAAAAGGCCCTGCACGCCAGATTGCATCAGTACATGGGGTTGCTTTGTGGTCAGATCTGGTGTGTGGGCCAGATCCTGCAGATGGATTGATCTGCAGTTGAGCCTGATGGACAGGATCACACCCTGACTCCTCAACCCCACACACTAACTGTACATGGGATCTGGTTCATAAATCAGCCCTGCCCATGGGATCCAGCCTGTGGACCTGCCCTGAGTCACTCATGCAGCCTGCAGGGCCAGAAGGTTGAGCACAGCTGTCTTAGTGTAAGTTACCATATATTTTGACTTCCATTATAGGGAAGCTTGCTCTTAGTAACACTGTCAATTAAGCACCTTACTATACCATTTCTATATTTTGGCACCTAAGTAAAGCTTTAGGTAGAAGGGACCAAATTCACACCTAGCATCAGCAGGCACAACTCCATTCATGGGGTTGTATTCATTTCTTCAAGGAGTGAATTTGTCTCTGTACCGTGTGTACTTTAATCTCCGTTTGGCAGCAGGGACACCTGCTGTCTTCAAGGCAGGTTCCTAAGCATAGGTCTGCGTTTACTGTTTCATGTTGGGAAATCCCAACACTATCCCAAGATGGTTAAAATAAACATTGATAAAGCTCAGCATATGATAAGCATATACTACTTGTTTCCACTGTGTTATAAAACTACAAGACATAAGAGAACACGATTGCTTCATTTTTATTTGTAAGAAAAAGGTACTTGTATAATGCAAAACTTAGTATCTACATGGTGCAACCAGTAGAATTGAAAATTACAGTTAACTTAAAACACCTTTTCTTGGTTTAAATCAAATACAGCATTATTTTTTTTCCATTTGCCTTGTTTTGTAGCCTTCATATGTAGTACAAAGTAAAAAATTAGGTGTATCTTTCTCCCTGTGCATGATTAAAAAAACCCCACAATTGATGTTAAACTCCTATGATTTCTAAAACCACACAAAGCACCCAATGAGTGGCTTTGCCTTTAGAACCTGTTACTTTGTTCAGTCTTGCTGCAGTTTTGTTATATATCACACCTGGTTAAAAAAAGGATCAATTTAAACTACAAATATTTTTCTGTTGAGTGGAACTTTAAACACTAAATGCATTTGTTAATAATGATGGAAAGTCAGTAAAAGCGGAACTACCATCTGAAATCTTGAAATATTGCTACTGAGTTCACATTTTAAAATTATTCTCATTAATTATTGTTCCCTATTTTTAGGCATTTTAAAACAACCTTTCAGTGATAAAGGTAAACTTTTTCACTTGGTCATTAAGAAGAAAATGACTTGAGACATTTGAAGCATCATAATTTTGGATAAATCTTTATTTGATCAGTAACTTTGAATAATACTGTACTTCTAGTCTTTTTACTGATTTTTTTTTTCTTTCCCTTAACTTATGTAACCTTTTTGTTTATAAAGTAATCTGTTTGTGGGACAGAAGACTTTATCAATTGTTTTCCATACTGTACAGTATATGGTTAAACATTTTGTATATTTAGTGTGTTTTTAAGTTATTGATTTGTTTTATATCAAATAATTTATTTTTCAGGTACCATTTTCATTTTAACTTTGTTTTTACATGGGTTTATTTTAAATAAAGTATGACACTGCTTTCCAAATGTCTAAAATGAAGTTGAATCCCATTGTGTTATTTTGAGAGTACTTATGTAAATTTAGCTTATTTTAGTAATATTTTCAGACATGTACAAAGACCATCTTTTCGTTGCATTTTAATTCATACGCTTGGAAGCTCTTAGTAATGTTTTTTAAAAAAAAATAAAAATAAAAATAAAAAACAAAACACAAATCGCTTGCAAAATTTTCAGAATTTTTAAAAATACAAAGTAAATAATTTGTAAATAGCATAAAGGCTTTTTTTCTTGTTGTTTTTACCACGTGCTCATTGCTATTTTTGTTAAACACTGTTCAAAACTTGTTCATAATGTTTCTAAGTGATCCGGAATGAAAACTAAAGTATTTTTAAATATAAAATTACAGTTTGGGGTTTTGCTTAATTTTTACTTGTTAAAATACTTTGTTTTCTCTACAGGGATTGGATATTGTTGTGCATTGTACATTAACTGATTGGAATGCTGAAATTTTTTCAGAAGGATCTGTGTTTTCTTGAAACAGGATAATCAAGATTGCTACACGATAGATTATGGTTATCTGTAATGTTATCAGCAAAGATGGAATTAAAATAAGGCACATGATTTACTTTTTATTTGCAGGAAAACATGTTGTGTTTTTTCCCCTTCAGTGATGGTTTTTACATTGACTGAGCAGGTTTTTAAATCAAATTGCAGAGTGCCTCAAATCCTACTCTGAAGTTTTGAGAGGCAAATGAGTTTCTCTTAAATGATAAATCCTTCCACACAATTTTCAAGTCAGGTAGGAAGTTTTAAGTGGATTTTGGTGAATTCCTTTCCCTTGTTTCTTTTATGATACTTTTTTTTTTTTTGAGAGGCAAAGGTTACTATCAGGTGGGTAGGGTGCTGGGCTTTCAGTATGTGATCAGGGCTGGTTTAACCCTTTAGTGGACCACAGGAAAACAGCTCATGGGCCCCTGCTTTTTTTCACTTAATTATAATATGTAAAATAAGCACAACTGGGCCCCTTCACTTAGGGCCCTAGGCATATGCCTAGTTTGCTCATGCAGTAATCTGGCTCTGTTTATGATTGCCCAGCTTCTGAAGAAACCATTGCTTGATGCTAACTTGCAAGCCAGTTATTACTCTTGTCTCCACCCTCCCCTTTTTGGGGAAGGTCAATGAACAGATGCTCACCTGACTGTTCCAGGCACATCTGGATGCCATCAGTTTCCTGGACCACTGTCAATCTAACTTTCTTCCTAGAGACAGCGCTGAGACTGTGCGCGCTTATGGCCTTGGTCGGTGATCTTTGCCTGGAGATCAACAAGGGAAATTGCCCTGCTGATCTTCAGCAGCCTTTGATTGCAGTTGGCGATGAAATACTTACATGACCTGGTGGGTGTTTTGTGGGACACCTCTAAATTGGGTCTGCTTTTTCTTAGCAAGGGAGGTCCTAGAGGGTGGTGACAGGCAAGTGCTTGGCATCCCCTCGGGGATCTTCCTGTGAGGTCACCCCTCCTGCTCAATGTGTATATGAGACCACTGCATGAAATTTGTGCAGAGTTTGGGAGTGAGATGCCATCAATATACTAATGATACCCAGCTCTACCTCTCCTTCTTTTCTGACCATGACCTCAGTCTCAATCAGTAATATTTTCAGACATGTACAAAGACCATCATTTCGTTGCATTTTAATTCATACGCTTGGAAGCTCTTAGTAATGTGTTTTAAGCAACAAATGTAAAAAAGAAAGGAAAAGTTCAGCTTCCCCTTGCTACGTATTTGGGTTCGTCATATGGCAGCAGTGGCCAGAAATACCTGTCACCAGCTCCATCTGGTGCAAAAGTTTTATGACCATTTCTTTCAGATTTAGACCCAGCTACCATCATCCATACCTTTGGCCTCAAGGCTAGACTTCTGCAATGCCCGTATTTAGGGCTGCCCTTGAAAACCATCTGGAAGCTGCAGTAAGTACAGAACATAGTGGCTTGCCTTCTGACAGGATAGGTCACCAGGAGCACATAAATCCAGTGCTCCAGGGTCTGCACTGGCTCCCAATAATGTTCTGGACGCAATTCAGGGTGCTGGTTTTGAACTATCAAAAAAACCCGATCTGAGCCTTGTATATCTAAGGGAGCGCCTTCTCCCTTAGATATACGAGCATATATATATCCCAATCTCCAGCATGATTCCTAAGGTCAGTTGAAAATAACCTCCTGCAAGTACCATCAGGATCTTAAGTCCACTTGGCAAAAGTGCATTGGAAGTTGTTCTTGGCAGCTGGTCCTTAGCTATGGAACGTCCTCCCTCTTGAGGCCTGCCAGAGCCCAAGCCTGGATATCTTTTGGAAGCTCTCAGACCTTCCTGTTTGGGCAGGCGTTTTGCAGGCAAAGCTAAGCTGAGAGAGTGCATTGGTCAGGGTTGGGGGAAGTGGTTTCAATTTTATGTTGATATTCTTATTCCCTTTAAAATGTTTTGTTCTCTTGTCATTGCTGTTTTATGATATCCCATTCTCTTATTGTAAGCAGCTCTTTGGGAAGGTGGCATATAAATCAAATTAAATACATTTGTTTTAGTCTGAGGAAAAAACGTCAAGTAATTGTATAAAGTGACTCTTTCTGAAAGAAAGGCCCATGATAGTTTTCTTTCATTTATTTGTGGGAAACATTCTGCCCAGTTAACTCTTTTTTTCAGTTGTCTTCTCTGAATGCACTATGTTCAGACTTTTCTTCTTTGCTTCACTGGCAGAAAGTCTTGCCATTTCTTGATATTGAAGTCAGTATCAGGCAAAGTTAGGTAGAACAGTGTTTTTACATTGTTCTTTAGCCTTAAAAATCATCATTTTGTTGTCTTTCTGAGTCATGATTTTCCCTATGCCCTGGGAATTTTGAGACAGGCTCAGATTCTGCCTTACCTTGCACTTATGTAGTTATTTATAGCACTGCAATGTGGGTGTAGAACAATATCTAATAAGATATCCTGTACCTGTGTTAAGGACTGCTATGAGATACAGGGCACTAGAGAATCAGGCACACAAGTTGTTGCTCTTGCTAATTCTGACTTAATTTAATTTGAAATTATAAATTTTAGCTATTTTTGCCTCTCACCTGATTAGCCTAGTATGGTAAACCGTAGATCAACAGACAAATTCATGACAGATATGATGTAGGCATCAGGGTTTACTCTTTAAGTGATTAACAACAACAGTTATACCAAGATGCATCTAAATCCCTTTTATTTGGTTTAGTATGTTTTAAATTGGGTGTACAGCTGTCCTGAGTTTACTTCATCAAACTAAGCCAGACTGCTTCTCTTACCCTCTTCATTTCCCTTTTTTAATAGGCTTTTAGTCCCACGTGCTTCACTAAACAGGTTAGCTGTAACTGGTAGAATGTTCTCTACCCTCTTATACGAAAAATCGCAAGAACGATGCTGACTTACTGTGCCTGCTTTCAAGTTGCAAACAGAAAACAGTAAAACCAGACATTTTCTGCTGCCTCCTCCTTGCAGTAATAGCTGCTACTACTGGATTCAAAGCCAGACAGACCAACTCTCAAATGGAGCTTCCTTGTTACGTAGTGCTCCCAGAAAGAGTAGTCACTCAGCTTCTGGAGATCACCACTTCCTAGATTTTTCAAAGCTTATGTCACTTCGCCTGCAGAAAGAAAATCGGGTGGAATCATCTTCATTTTAAGTTCCAACCACTTTATGCTCTAAAGACTAGAGTAAAGGGGTTAAGTTCTCCACTCGCTTCCTGTGTATTGGTATTGCAGGAAGCTATCTGGGACTATTTCCTTAAAGGTCTGCAGCCTGATGCTGTTTCTCTTCTGTCATATCTCGATGTATATGTGAATCTATTAAAATATATTCTTTATTCTAAAACAGGAAAATAAGTTTTTGTTTTCTCAAGTCTCATAGCATCTAAGAATCCCCTGTAGTTGCCATGGAAAGACTTGTTGTTTCTCTCCCCCCAACCCCTTCAAATTCTTTACTGTGAGGCAGGTTGCCAGCCCAAGAATTTTTTTTTGACAAGCTGCAAACTTTTTACTGGCTGACTTTCTTTTTACTGACACTTTTATTGTCAGTAAAAAATAAAGATCTTGGGTTGGCAATCCCATGTGACTGCAGCAGTGGGGGTAACAGGGTGTCCCCTCACTTGCTGCACACCCTGAGACCCCTAACTGTACCCTGTAGCATGCTGCCTCCCCAGCCCTATGCCCTGCTCCCCTAGCTGCGGCACAAACCAACCCTGAAGAAGCCTACCTGCAACCCAGCAATATTACAGGATGAGAAGCAGCAGCAGCACATGGCTAGAGGGGGAGGCCTCTACAAAGCACTGAAAGAGGGCGGCTTCCTGCTGGTAGTTGCACTCCTGTTGGGACACCAGATGGTGCTGCTTTGCTCTGTCTGTCAATCAGTCAAGCTCCCGCTGCCCAGCTTCTTTCCAGGAGGGATCCTAACAAAGCAGCAGGAGCTTGATTGTTTCATAGAGGGCTTAAATTTATTTATGAACTTTATGGACAGGTGTTTTTATGGCTGTCCATGTTTATGGACAGCTAGAAACTGCTGGTCTCTGTCTTTGTAAAGGCATTCTCTTCTTTTCCTTTTGCTGGCAGGAGCAGGCAGGAAGGGAAAAAGTAGAAAGTTTGGGATAACTCATTTGGCATCTAATCTACCACAAATAGAAATGAATAAATCACACTAACTGTAGATATATGCCTTTTTCTCTTTCCTCTTCACACACACCCTGCAATTCCCTTTTATCAGTGCCTCGTTAAATTAGTGGAGCTGGTCTGATTCCAGTTCTTCGCCACACATCTTTACTAACAATTCTTTGGAGAAGATTTCTTTGTAATGAAAGCTCTTCACACTCATTTTGGACACGTCTGAGTCAAAATGAGACTTTCAGCTTAACAGGCAAATTCAGAACACAGTACTATATATGCAAAATGAAAACTGAAAGCTAGATAATCGCATGGATCTGTCTCCACAAAGCTCTAGTTGGAATGCGCACTTGAATGTACTTCATCCTAAATTGGAATTTATGGAAAAATTTACTGAAATTTCTGAAAAAAAATGGGATTTGGCTTATTCCCGGATCCATTGCTGTTTGCGATTTGTAAGTTAGTAATGCTACTTTTTTGAAGGCTCTGGTTGCAACTCACCCTTCTCTGACCAGTGGAATTAATTCTGCTGGTTACTGCAGCCTCTGTATACTTCTCCAGTAGCATATAAATGCTGTAAGTGGGCAGAATGCACTTGGCCTAAAAGCAGTATAGGAGCCAATATAACCAGCTCTGTGTTTCCCTTTCTTCCCATAACCTTTTGTAAGAAGCATGTTAGAAGGCATTGAAGGGAATGTGGGGAAAGGGTGTCCATAGCTCTCATTGCTATATGGATTCTGGCCTGTGGTTCAGCCTGCTGTAAAGTAGGGCAGCTTGTGGGGAAAATCTAATTTATGCCAGAGAATGTTTTGGTGTCAACAGCAAGCATTGCAAAATGTAATATAAAACTATTTCTGTTTCCTTTTCACCCTTCCAAACCTATGTTTTTCTTTGATTCTTTCTTCTGTCTCAATTTTCAGGAGACAGCCTTTGTCACTGCATGTACCTTTTATACCCTTAAAAAAAATCTAGGTTTTACTTCTGTAACTAACTCTTGCAGTCATTTTCATACCATAATGCAATTGGTCAGTAAACAAAATATGGAAGTAAAAAAAAAAAATTGCATTTGGATAAAAAGTTAGTGCTTTACGTCCCTTAGCATTTCTAAGATGACTAATACTGATGCAGGAAAAGATGCTTTCTGTAAGGTTTCCCAAACCTCAGTACTGTGTTTAAAAAAAAAAAAAAAAAAAGGCCCTCTAATGAAGACCGTCACCACTTCCTTGAAACTTCCCTTTCCCACCTACACCTTTATCCTCATAAAGCAAAGTGATGCTGTTTCCTCAAAGACTGAGCAGCCTTCATTGTAATTCTCTGTTCTTGTGGGCATCAGCTACTCTGCTTGCTAGCTTTTTATCACTGCTGCATAGGCCTTCTTAATTTGTTGATCCTTTCTTATCACAGGAATGGCGCAAGGAGGACAATCCAGCCCCTTCAAGAATTACCATGAATGTAATGAATGAGGACTATGACTGATCTGGCACTGAACGTGACTGGCTGGGGTGCACCATCTCCTCCACGTTGTAACCCCCTTGTCGTCGGATCGCAAAATGAGCATCCAGTCTTCCTGCATTAGCTCAGTTAAGGTGGACTTATGGGTGGCCCAGATCTTCAAGTCCAAACACAGCAGAGTTAAGGGTCCCAGCAGGCACTGTTGACAACTCTGGGGCAGAGCAAGTTAAAGGATATTCCCATATGCAACATTTCCATGTTATGTCACTTGAGATTTTGCCCTCTGTGCTCCTAGCACTCACTTGGTTGGCTTAGGACAGGGGTACTCAACCTTCCAGCCCCACAGGCCGGATGAATGGCATGGGGCTGGTCCATCGTCTGGATCCTGCACATTGGATTAGTCTGCAGGCCTGATCCAGCATGGGGTTGTCATTCCAGAGCTGGTCCCACTCACCAGTGGGATCTAGCCTGCAGAGCCGTGTCATTTGGCCTGCATGGCTCCCCACAGCTCCAGAAATTTGGTAACTACAGCTCTCCTGCTAACACTGTTGCAGGTCTTCCACCACCAAATTTCTGGACCCATGGGAAGACCAATGGGTTGCATGACATGGCCTCACAGGCCAGATTTGGCCTGCATACCAGAGGTTGAGCACCACTAGCTTAGGAAAATAGTGTTCAGGAATATATTGTCTCCTGAGGGCTTGCACAACTACATTCAGAGGGCACGATTCTCAGGTTGTCACCCAGTTACCCTACTTCGAATAATGTTTAATTTTAGCAGAACATGGAGCTTCTTAAAGGCAACAGCAGGTGATATTGTCAGATTTGAGCTTTTCTTTCTGTCCCTCCTTTCAATTTTTGTCATGGGTCTTTCCATCCTTTTGGTGCCTCAAAGCACCAAGTGGTCATGGAGGCAGCTTTTCACTCGTGTTGTGCTTGACCACTGGCTGCTTTAATTTAGGAAACTGACCTGAACGCTAACCCCTAAATATATAGATGACACTAGTCCCAACAGTTAACAATTCTAACTAGATTCAGTGGTGGGTGTATAGCAGCTTGAATGCCTGCTCTTTCAACAGCTGATCTGTCACTTTCATATTGGTACACATACATGCAATGTTTCTTCTGGATCAGGAGTTACTCTTGACTAGGGAATGGGGATAAATCAAAAGAAAATGGTGATGCATCTTGGGTCCTTTACTGGATAAGGGGGCAAAGAGCATGGCCTACCCAGGAAGACCAGCTAGGACTGCCTAACATAATTGATCCTCATCCAGAAGATTCCAGGAATTATGCTTATAAATATTTGAATCAAGCTTACAGCTGCCATAACGTTGAAGTGTCCTTGCAACCTGTTAGGGACTACTTGAAAGGTTCAGCAGCATTCTTATTTTTGCCTGTTTTGCAATATTTGAGAAAAGATGACTGCTAATCTGTTTTATAAAGCTATAAGAAGTCATAGATTTGGATTCACAGAGGAGTTCTGCAATGAATGTCTTGGCAACAATTCCAACAGCTGCAGGATAATGTTTGGCATGTGATCCCATGAATTGGGAGTGGCAGGCACTAGTGCCCCAACTTTCTGAGTGAAGGATACGGACTTTAATCCTACTATGCATCTTCTGTTCATTGGGAAGTGTTAATGCTTAGTGGGAATGAGCAAATAATAAGAGGCTTTGTTTAAAGGGAACAAAGATTATCAGCCATGCATCTTGTCCTCCTAGTCTAACCCTAACCCTAACACCCTTGCATAAATAGCTCTGTGCAGTGGTGGAAGTTAGCTTGAGCTCTCCTTACCTTTACTAATCAGTCTTGTACTCTTGTAGCCTTGTGTTCTACCCAGTTTCTTACTGAAGTCAGACAGACAAGAAACTTCTTAAAGGAACTGCAGTCTGATGCTGCCAGCTATCTCTCTGGCTCTGCTTCAACCTTAATCTGTCTCTTCAAGTTGCTAGTGCTAAGTCCTGGTTCAGGTGGCGGGGCACCTCCATGCATGAGATTAACTGGAGGGTACCTATATGAAGAAGCCTCCCTTTCTTTCTCTCCCCTGCACTGAGATCTTTCTGAGTTCTTGAAGGCAGTGAGGACATTCTTTGAGCTGAGGATAACCAACGCAGTCCCAGAAAGTAGGCTTCAGGATGCACCAATTTTCAGCATGAAGATTTGGAGTTGCTAATTCAGCCTCTATGATTAATTAGTGTCATTTTGCTTACCAACCAAAAGCAGGAATATAAAATACATTTGACTACCGAATAGTCTCTTGCATACCGTTCTTCACCCATAAATAAGTGCCTACTTTACAATTGCCACAAATGATATACATCAACTTTAACTGTAGCTCCTTTCACAACCACTCCTGCACACACTTTATCATACAAATCCCTTCTGACTATATAATTTATGGATGTTTGTCCCCTGGATGTTTTGCAGTAGTGTTGTGTTGGGAGCAGTGATGGAAGACTGGCAGAGTTAAATTAGGTGCGATTGATAGCATAAAACAGTTGTAAGGTGTAGGTGGAAAAGAGTATATTTGGTAGTGTGCATTTCCTAATTTTTGTAGATTTGTATCATATACATTGTGTGTAGCAACTTGAATTCCTTCAGGGAATTTTTATGCTGAAGTGGGGACGGGAAAAGGAAGGATGTTCCTATACAGAAGAGAAATGCAGTTTCTGATGCATTTTTTTTTAAATGTAAGAGCACATCAAATGATCCTAATGTTGAAATGCCAAGGAGGAATTTCAGCCAGGGATTAATTTCAGAGATTCACTATTAAAAAATATAATAAAACTAAACTAAAGCTGCATAGATTTTTATGCCTTTTGAATTTTCTAACCCTATATAACATTTCCTACTGATTGCATAACTTCTTTTTTTGACGGGAGGAGGGGAAAGGACTATATCTCCTTTTGAAGTCCATTTTAGAATGTGGCTCTCCAACTATGGAGATATTACCACTAACTTCTGTAAGAAAATAAGCTCATTCCAGGAGTGGATCCAGGAGTGGGGCAAAGGGCATGTACAGCATGTTCAAAATGAGGGAGCTCCATGTGCTCCGAGCTCACTGTGCCGTCAGTATGGGCTCCTGCTGGAGCTCCACATGAGCAGCGAGCTCTGAGCTCACCAGCTGATCAGGACGGGGTCTGGCCAGAGCCCTTGCTTTTGCATGGCTCTGGAGCTTAGTGGGTGAATGCTGCTGTTCTTCACCCTCCCCTACTCCCCCCCAGCCCTGTCCCTGCTTTATTCAGCAGCAGGAGAAAGACGATGCGTGGCAGCAGCAGTGCTCACCCTCTGGCTTCCAGAGCGGCACAAAAGCAGGAGCTCGTGTGGCACAGCCAAAGGGAGGGGCTTGATTATGCTGCCACACCCCCTCTTTGCCCATCGGTGATTCAGATTATATATTGGCGAATGCTTGTTTAAGAAAATCAAAATCATGACTTCACTCCTCTACTCCATGATAATGACATGTAAGCCACTTAAAAGCTTGGTTTCCCATCTCCCTCCCTCCTCCCACCCTATTTCTTTCTTGAAACCAAGAGTCACTTTCATTATTACTTTTGCTTGTGTATAAGGAATCCAGGGATTGGGGTTCAATATCCAGCTCTGCCATACACTTATTCTTGTGATTTGAAGCAAATCACTTTGGAGCCTGACTTCATAAATGCTGAACACCTACAACTGAGGCCTGAATTTCATAAATACGTGGCATCTAGTGATCACTTTTAAAAAGAGTGGGAGCTGTTAGTGTTTATTTTCTTGAAAATGAAATCCATAATCTCTTGGTTTTAGTGCTGCGGTGGGGGGGAATGGTACAGCAATCTGGGGATTAAAATGGACTTTGTACAGATTCAGTCAAGTAAAATGCTAACATTTTTCTTTCTGCATTTTTGTTGTAGTGATACCATTACTCAAGTCACTGAAATATTAGCTGATTGATTAATGAGCTCAAACATAGGAAAAAAGAGATTCACCGAATGAATGCAAGGAATGTTTCACATTTTTTGTGCAGCATAGACTTCTTTTTTTATCACTTCATTTTTGTCATTTTACTTCTTCAAAAATAATCCTTTAAAATTTCCAGGTTTTTTATTTCCCTTCAGTCCTCTTTGGGGGATTAATTTTGTTGTGCACCCTTTGTCCTCCACACCATTTTCTTTTGTGGCTATACCCTGTGGCATCACCATTTTAGTTGCCAAAATGCCTTAAAGTAAACACCTCTCTTGCCTCCAACTGTTGTTGAAGGCTCCTGTTTCTTTGCTGTTGTAATAACTTCCCCCAAATCGCCAGGATTTCAAAGTTACCCTTTTTGTGAAGGGCTGATTATTGCTTCTGACTTTCAGACCACATGGTCTCTACTGCCTCAGGGAATCTCTTGTGCCCAACGAGGATAGACAAATGTTCTTTAACTTGAGAACAAGCTTTGCATGCACTATTTAATAGATCTCTTGGACCATCCCCTGATCCTGGTACCAAATTCACAGGTCTCAGCACCCATGCTCCATACCAGGACTGTGTCCCTAATCTCCCACTCCACGTTGATGTCAAGGGGTTGCTGCATTGGTAGGTCTAAGAAGTCTTCCTCATCCCCAGCCTCCTTGCATAGGTACTTTCTTGGTCCATCCTAATTTAAGAAAGCATCCCACCTCATGGGAATAATGCTAACGAATCTTCCATGGCTTCCCTGTCATTAAATGAATTGAAGGAGCTCAAAACTCCTCCCCCCTATTTAATCTGGCTCTGAGATCTGCCTTGAGGGAGTTCGGTAACTCTCCAGGCCCATTTACATGCATTGTTCAAACCCCACAGCATAATTTTGAGACCTCTCAAAACAGGCAAAAGAGGTTGTGTTCTAAATTAGTGCAACCATGTTTTTTTTGACAGGCACTCTCTATATGGCACCATGCCTTCATTTTGACTCAGATGAATCCCTCTGTCATCTTCCTTGACCCTTCTCAGGCTCTCCTAATGTTGTTAGATTAACACGAAGGCTTTTGAAAATCAGCACCGCTTTTCTTTGTGCCTTATGGTACAGATATGCCCTTTGCCTCCAGAACTTAGCACTATATTTTGATAGGGTGTCTCCTGTTCCAGCATCAGTACAACCCTGATCTTGCTCCTCCATCTGATTTTTTTTCCAAGAGTTTCTGGTTGCAGTCCTCATGGAGCCCCCATAACCAAGCACCATGCTGCCAATGTTCTCTCCCAGTGCATTCCCTACTGGCCTTGGGATGTCTACCTTCACGCACCTTGGCCTTGAGGACTCTGCTTGCTTAGAGTCAGCCTGGTGCTCAGGTTGCTGAAAGCTGCACTCCTGCCTCTCCAGGGATACAATCCACTCCCAATCCACTCATGGATAATCTTCCCCATGTGAAGGGATGTGAGAGTTGTCTTCTTCCTTAGGGACCATACCGCTTCTTTGTAGTTGAGGATCAGGAAGCTTTCCAGATCTCAGATTTGTGGTAAGAGACTCAGAACTTTTGTCAAAAGAGATAGAGACACCAGCGCATGCACTGATTGATATCTTAGACCCACCAGGCCCCTTAGAACTGGCATTTCCCATTAGTAAGGACATCTTTTTATCTTCGCAACATCTGGAATTCCCATTCTTATGCCTTTTTAATTTATATTTTGACAAGAAAGAATTCCTCCAAAAAGGATTGTTTTTGTCTAGTTTCCAGTCTCTTCCTTGCTTGTAATGGCAGCTGTTAATGAATAGGCAAGACATACTAGTGTTGGTGTTTAAGGGAGAAGGAGCCTAGATGCCTGAACATTTTCAACAAGGTGGCATATTCTTCAGCAATCTTAGAGCTTTATGCTATGAACTATCAAGCTTTGCTAGGCAGACACAATTTTAAGTTGTATGGATAGTTTTATGGAAAAGGTTCCCTTCCAAATCCAGGAATGCTCTTTCTTGCTGATATTGAAAAAGAAGCTCATCTCCAAATTGCCGTGCAGGTTTTCTTCAACTCAGTGAACACAGTGTCAAGCACTATGACTAGTGCTGGGTCTTGGGGATGGCTTCACAGTTCTCCCCGTTAGATTATTGGTTTATTAAAAGCCCCATAATAGAACATGTTTTGCCCAACCCCATAACAACCATGAAACTTTCACTTTCATTAGGCCTTAGAATGAATTACCAAAAATGGGTTTAGACTCTGTCTCTGGGCTTCATAGAGGTCACAAGTACAGAAACTTTCTCTTTCAACAGCATTTTTTTCATCATAAGGAATCATGCTCAGCTTGGAAAGACATCCAGAAAGGTCTAAAATCATGCCTTTTCCTTCTTGGTCACAGGGCATCTTGCACTTTTCTGTTGTCATGTCAGACTATACCCGAGACAGGCAAGCTGGGTACGGACAAGTCCAGCTAGAACCATTTCAAAAGGGAAGCATGAAGAAGCAGTTGGTTACATGTGGATGTTGACAAAGCATAGTGGGTGCATGAGGGTGCACGTGCACCCCCTGAGATCGGCCATGCATTTCCTGGAACCACCAGCCACAAAACCTGAAGTGCACTTCCAGTTTCACTGTTGGTTCAGCAATCGGCCGCTGGAGGACCTCCCCACCTCTTGGCGATCCGGTGCCCCCCCAGACTTGGAAGGCATCAGTCACTCGTGTGTGGACAAACCAGGAGCAATACCACTGTGGCAAAAGTGCTCCAACTTTAACCCTAGTGAAAGGGTGTTAAAAGTTGGAGCAATTATGCTACATTTGCACGAATCCATGCTAATTTGCACTGAACTGTTAGAATAAAACAGCTTAGAGACAGAATCCTCTCTCCCCTTTTGAAATGGTTCCAAATGTATGTTTGTCCTAATCTTTGGTCTACAGTCCATTTCTTCCCTTGAGGGGCACCATCTTGGAATGTGTGTTTCATTGATTTCATAGACATTAGGGCTGGGAGGGACCTCAGAAGATCAAGTCCAAGCCTCTGCCCCAGGGGCAGGAAGTCAGCTGGGATCAAAGGATCTCAGCAAGATAAACATCCAAATGTCTCTAACAGAGTCCAAAGTAGGTGCTTGCACCACCTCTGGCAGCAGTCCGTTCCAAGCCGTGGGGGTTTGGACAGTAAAGAAGTTTTTCCTTGTGTCCAGCCTCAAACAGTCTTGGAGGAGTGTGTGATCTTTTGACCTTGTCATCCCTTGGGGCACTCTGGTGAGCAGGTGTTCCCCCAGATCCTTATATACTTATAGGCAGCCACCAGGTCCCCCCTGAGCCTGCACTTTTCTAGGCTGAAGAGTCCCATTTCTCTCAGACTCTTATGATAAGGCCTGTTTTCCTGCCTTCTGATCATGTGCATGGCTCTCTGGACTCTCTCAAATTGCTCCACATCCTTTTTAAATTCTGGAGTCCAGAATTAGATGCAGTGCTGGATAAGACAAAGCTGTGTCATCACTACCTGCATCAAAGCCTAGTTCAGAGAAGCGTGTGTGATATATTTTCAAAATCAGATACTGAGATGCAAGACCCAGCTTCAAACATATTGGCTGACTTTCATCAGTGCTGAGCCCTAGGGGTATGAGGAGCTTTGGTCCCTGATTCGATTCAGTGGAGATTCGGCCTGATTTTGTGGCCAAATCTCCGAATCGAATCAGGAGACCCTTTAAACTCTCCAAATCAAATTGGAACCCTCCTAATTTGATTAAAAAAGATTCAGTGATTCAAATATAGATTCATAGATGTGGGGTCAGAGGGGACCCGAGCAGATCATTTAGTCTGACTCCCTGCACTGGGCAGGAATGAATACAGGGCTTATATGACCCCAACTAAGTTTAAGCTCATATGACCCCAACTGGGTAGTTATCAAGCCTCCTTTTAAAGACCCCCCAGGGTAGGAGCCAGCACCACTTCCCTTGGAAGCTGGTTCTAAATTCTGGTCACCCTGACTGAAGTAGCATCTCCTGATGTCTAGCCTGCACCTACTCTCAATTAACTTGTGGCTGTTGTTCCTTGTTACTCCAGGAGGTGCTTGGGGGACCGGGGTCTCACCCATTCCACGCTGGTCCCTCCAGGTAAGTTTATAGATGGCCACTAGATCCCCTCTCAGCCTTCTCTTGTGAAGGCTGAACAGGTTCAGGTCCCATAGCCTTTCCTCGTAGGGCCTGCCCTGCTGCCCCCTGATAATATGGTTGGCCATCCTCTGGACTCTTTGCCATGCTGTTCATATGCCTCCTGAAGTGCGACACCCAGAACTGGACGCAGCACTCCAGCTGTGGCCTGACCAGTGTCGCACAGAGGGGGAGGATCACCTCCTTGGATCTGCTCATGGTGCATCTGTGGATGCACGACAAGGTGCGGTTAGCCTTCCTGACCACGTCCCCACATTGGCGGCTCATGTTCATCTTGGCATCAGTAATGACTCCCAAGATCCTTTTCTACCTCTGCATTCAAGAAGGGAGTTCCCCAGCCTGTAGGTATGGTGCTGGTTCTTTCCCCACAGGTGCAGCACCTTGCACTTGTCAGCATCAGACGTAGACACAGCTTTAAATGTTTTTTTCTACATACCTCTAGGTAACAGGCGGCTCGTAAGCACTGCAGTGCTGGGGCAGATGCAGCGTCCCACAGGAGCGTGGGGAGCTCCCTGGTGCGCTCGGCAGCAGACCCAGAAGTGGACCAGAAGCACTTCCGAGTCTGCCGGGCAGTGAGCAGGGGCGTCCCCTGTGCCCCTCTGGCTCAGTGACTGGTGCCTCCTGGGTATGGGGGGGCACCCAGGGTCCCCCCACGGCTGATGGCTGAGCTGGAGGGTTATGGGGGCAGGGCCCCTGTGTGCTCCCTGGCAGACTTGGACTGGAAGTAGATTCATAGATTTCAGAGACATTCAGGCTGGAAGGGATCTCGGAGGATCATTGAGTCCAGCCCCCTGCCCCAGGGGCAGGAAGTCAGCAGGGATCAAAGGATCCCAGCAAGATAAACATCCAAATCTATTTTGAAGGAGTTCGGAGTAGGTGCTTGAACTACCTCTGGCAGCAGTCTATTCCAAACCTTGAAGGCTCGGACAGTAAAAAAAAAAAAAAGCTTTTCCTTATGTCCAGCCTGAAACATTCATGGAGGAGTTTGTGACTGTTCAACCTCGTCATCCCTTGGGGTGCTCTGGTGAACAGATGTTCCCCCACATCCTGATGAGCACCCCGATAAACTAGTAGGTGGCCACCAGATCACCCCTGAGCCTGCGCTTTTCCAGGCTAAAGAGCCCCATAGCTCTCAGCCTCTCATCGTAAGGCCTGTTTTCTTGACCTCTGGTCATGCATGTGGCTCTCCTCTGCACTCTCTCAAGCTTCTCTGCATCCTCTTTTAATTGTGGAGCCCAAAACTGGATGCAGTACTTCAGCTGTGGCCTCACCAAGGCTGAGTACAGCAGGGGGATGACAGCTTGGGATTTGCTTGAGAAGCATCTATGGATGCAAGCCACAGTTTTGCTTGCTTTACCAGCTGCAACATCACATTGGTGGCTCATAGTCATCTTGTGGTCAGTCATCACCCCCAACTCCCTTTTGGCCATGGTGCTAGCAAGTGTAGCACTGCCGAGCCTATAAGCTTGTTGCAGGTTTGTGGAGTACCTTGCATTTTTCAGTGTTGGATGCCGTCAGGTTTTTGTCCTCCCATTTTCCGAGCCTGTCAAGGTCAGCCTGGATCACCATCCTACCCCCAGGTGTGAATGTTTTACCCTAAAGTTTGGTGTCAGTGGCGAAATTGTCCAGTCCGCTTCTGATACCAATGTCCACATCATTAATGAAGATATTGAACAAGATAGGCCCAAGGATGAAACCTTGGGGGACCCCACTGGTCACAGGCACCACCACGACTGACTTCCATCAACCAACACCCTCTGGTCCTACCACAGCACCAATTCCCAGCCAGCGATCTGTGATGTAGCCGAGGCCTCAGTTGGCCAGTTCTTCTATAAGACGATCATGGGATACCAAATCGAAAGCTTTTTTAAAGTTTAGATGTGACATCAAGCTCTTCTCCCTTGTCCAGGTGATATGTCACCTGATCATAGAAGGAGATGAGATTGGTCAGGTAAGACCTATCCACAACAAACCCATGCTGACTATCCCTCAGGATGTTGCCATCAGCCAGTTTGTCAAGAATGGTCTCTGTGATCATTTTTTCCAAGATCTTTCCTGGGTTAGAGGTCAGGCTGATGGACCTGTAGTTCCCTGGATCTACTTTCCTCCCTTTCTTGAAGATAGACACCACATTGGCCTTCTTCCAATCTTTGGGCAACTTTGCCTGAGTGCCGCAAGTTCTCAAAGATCGGTGCTAGTGGCTGGGCTATGATGGTTGTCAGCAATTTAAGTACACTGGGGTGTAAACTGTCAGGGCCAGCTGACTTGAAGGTGTCCAGCCTCTCAAGGTGTTCCTTCACATGGTCAATGTTGATGAAGGGTAACAAGTCTCCCTCACCTTGGCCGTCCTGTACCGTATTGAGCAGGGCTGTCTCCTGAGGCCAGTGAAAAACAAATGCAAAACACCCATTAAGCAGGTTGGCTTTTTCTTGGGCATCAGTTGTCAGTTGATCCATATGGTTTAGCAGGGGTCTGATGTTACCCTTGCTTTTCCTCCAGCTCCCCACATATCTAAAAAAGGACTTTTTATTATCCTTGTTATGTGTAGCCAGTTAGAGTTCAGTTGCAGCCTTGGCTTTCCTGGTTCATTCCCTACAGGTCTGGACCAGTCCAGAATATTCCTCCTTTGAGGTTGATCCAGTCTTCCATCCTTTATAGGTCTTTCTTTTTAGATGCAGGAGGTCTACTAGTTCCCCGAAGAGCCAAGGGGGTTGCTATGCCCTTTTGCTGCCTTTCCTCCAAGACGGGATAGACATTGCTTGTGCTTCCAGGATCGTTCCCTTGAGGATCAACCACTCATCCTGAACTCCCCTCCCCTTCGGGCCATGGTCCCTTAGGGCCTCACCAACATGCCTGAGCTTGTCAAAGTCATCTTTCCTGAAGTCAAGGGGTTTTTCATTGCTGTCCAACTTGCCAACTTTACAGTGGATGGTGAAAGTGATCAGCTCATGGTTGCTGTCTCCCAGCTTCCCTTCGATCGTTAGGTCATTGATTAAGTCACCCCCCGTTGTCAGTACCAGGCTGAGCAGTGCTTTGCCTCTCATCAGTCCATAGACTTCTTGAGTCAGAGAGAGCTCCTCCACGCATATAAGGAAGCTTTGCAACCATTTGGATTTGGCTGAATGCTCTTCCTATGAGATGTCATGGGAAACTTCAGCTACCCAGACAACCATGCACCAGGAGCATGCAGACTCGGCCAGGTCCCTGGAGAATTCCTGGTCAAGCTCTTGCTCCTGGCTGGAAGGTCTGTAATAGACGCCCATCATTGTGTCCCCTGTGCCTTGTTCACCATGGATTTTAACTTGGAGAGTCTCCAGTCCACCCTGGGTGCCAGTGTCGGGTTGCAGGGATGTGTAGCTCTCCTTGACGTAGAGAGCTACACCCACACCCCTTTTGTCCACATAATCTCTCCTGTACAAGGTATAGCCATCTATATCTGTGGCTTAGTCGTAGGTGGAGTCCCACCAGGTCTCCGTTATCCCTATGAGATCATAGTCATTCTTGTTTAGCAGGAGGACCAGTTCCTCCTGTTTGTTCCCCAAGCTCCTTGCATTGCTGTACAGGTGCACAAGTGTCCCATTGGGAGCCCTTGCCTTCCCTATGGACAGTTCTGGGGCTGGGGTAGGGGTGGGTTCCCTTAAGTGCCTTAAGCTGCTGGGTTTGCAAGTTGCCCAGTGGGCTTGCGGTGGCGGTAGTCCCCCCCATCCCCCGGCGGGCTTAATTTAAAGCCCGGTGGAGCAGGTCAGGCAGTCTGGCTGAGAAGAGCCTCCTCCGCAGCACAGTGAGGTGGAGGCTGTCTCTTCCCAGCAGTCCACTGCCTCCCTCACCAAAGAGTGGACTGTGATCCATGGAAGCCAAAGCTTCCACGATGACACCAGCACTGCAGTCTTTGGTTGACTACCTCGATCTTCCTTTTCCTCCTCAGCCCATAGCCCAAAATTGGGAGGATCAAGGAAAACATCACCTGTGCCCCCAACCACTCGAGCCCTGTTCCCGAAGTCCTATAGCATCTCATGACCTGGCTGGGATTGCTGCAAGCTGTGTCATTTGTGCTCACATGGATAAGGTAGTGGTCAGTGGGCTGGATGAGTTTTGGGATCCTCTCAGCCATGTCCCAGATACGAGCTCCCAGGAGGTAGCAGATCTCCTGGGCTAAGGGGCTGGTGTGGCAGATCATGCTCTCAGTCCTCCTCAGGAGGGAGGCTTCCACAATGACCCCTCTACAAGTGGCCTTGGGGAGAGCAGGAACAGTAGCTGTGGATGAGCCTGTGTTGCCTGCAGCAGCTGGCAGCTCTGCAGGGTCTGCTGGGGCTGCAAGAGGTTCGTATCTGTTGCAAAGCTCCAGAGGGGAGGAGACCTTGGAGCCATTGACCACCTTGGTCCAACCCTGTGGCTTGACAGTATGGGAGATGCCCTAGTTCTCCCTTGTCCTGGAAGGTGACCTTGGTCTACCTTCTGCCTCCAGGGCGTGAAGGACCTGATAGTAGGAGTCTATCTCCTGCTCATCATCTCTGGTGGCGCACAGTTCTCTGGACTGCAGCCCGGAGCTCCTCTTTTTGGCCACCCCAGCAACTCCGAAGTGGAGCAAACCTCGCGTGGGGTGGTGGCCATGCTCTTGGTGCCATGTGCCTGGAAATGTGCCAGGCAGCCCCCACAGCCAAGAGCCAGAGGCTCCGTCTGCGTGGAGCCTGGAACCATGGGTTCTGTCTGAGTGGAGGCCTCTGAGGAGCCAGAGCAGGAGGGGACGCGCAGGGCAGGGTGTGTGCCCATCCACATTGTGCCCATCCACTGGCAGTCTGGCTACTGATGGGACTACCTTCCCTAGGGCTCACTGGCAGGGCCTTGGGCCCTCCCGCTCACCCTCCTATGCAAACTCCCATACTAAACTCACTTGTCAGGCCCAAAGGCACGCCTGTTTGTGCATCCTGTTTGCACAGCTCTGGTAGTGCGGCTCCCTGGGGGACTGGGCAAAGTAGGAGTCGGGACAAGTGTTAAGGTTCCCAACAGTTTTAGCGTCACTAGCTTTGTGGAAAGACATAAGCTAGAGGTGCACTGATATATCAGTCCATATCGTATCGACAGTGATAAAAGGAAAATTGACATTATCGGCATTTGGCTTTTTTTTTTTAGCTGATGTGGTTGATAATATTACTGATAAATGCTACATGCGTGCATGGGAAGGGGTGCAGATTGAGGCCCCCATGGTGAGGGAGGGAATGGGGCAGGGGCAGGCACTGGATCCAACTTCCCAGGGAAGTGGTCCTCGCCCTTACCTTGGGCATATTCAAGAGGAGGTTGGACGATCACCTGTCTGGGGTCTTGTGAACCCAGCATCCATTCCTGCCTGTGGCAGGGGGTCAGGTCCCTCCTGACCCTAGCTACTATGATACTACTATGATACACTGCCTGGCCAGGCCAGGATGAGGAACAGAGCCACAGGGAGGTGGAGAGAGGGCAGCTCCTGCTGCTGCGCACGCCCCGGGAAAGCATGGGGGTCATATACCCCTGGATTTGCGTGTGGGGTGAGGGTGGGCTATGCTTGGGGCCAGGGCTGCACCGACCTCTTCCCAGCAGGCCTGGGGCTGTACTCAGGATGGGCAGCAACATAGCTGGGAGGGGGGCTATGGGGCGCCTATGGTGAACGTTGGCATGGGCTGTAGCCCAACACATAGCCCCCTCCCATGGCCAACACTGCCTGCCTGCCCTGAGTGCAGCCCTGGTCCAGGCCTCCCTGCCAGGCAGACTCTGGCACAACCCCTGAGCTCGCAGCAGGCAGCCCGCCCTTGCTCCGCACACAAATCTTGGGGTGGGGGTATAGCCCCCTGTGCCTCTCCCAGAGGTGCACGCAGCACTCTCCCCATCCCGACCAGCCAGAAACTGCTTTCCAAATTGCTGGGCTGCATATTGGCAATCGGATTGGCATCGGCCAATGTGACTGGTTAGTTCATTGACCATCGGTGTCTGCCCAAAAACTCTTTATCAGTGCACCCCCAACATAAGCAGTGATAGTAAAGGTGTGCCTTTGGGCCTCCAAAGCCTTCGGTTTCATTAGTGACAGATATCTGCTGAATCCATTGAGGAGTACAGCTCGGCCATATACAAGCCTCTGGTTGATCCAGGAGGTGACCTTTCTGAATTGAGAGCAGTCATTGTGAGTTTGCAATACATTCCTTTCATCTGCATTTGTCGTATCTGGGTAATGACAGACCACACTTCCGCGTGCTGAAATAAAACATGGAGTAGGCACTATGTCCTCCCCTCTCAGCAAGGAAGTGTCCTGCCAATGGAGTTGGTACATCTATCACCAGATCCACCTCTGCAATTCACTTGCCTAGCTGCCAGCTGAGCAAGGCTGTGTCAACCCAGGAATGAGCTCTCAAGTATTCTGACCTCTTCTGGGTGGTTTTCGAGTGGGCCTCTTAATAACAGACTCATTAGAGCAATTCTTCTATTGCAAAGACTTCAGCAAGACCACAACAGATCACAATGTTTTTAATGCTGTTTTCTTATTTGAAATCTGCTTGTTTTGTGAAGTGCTGTAAGGTGTGCAAATATGCTAACGTTGTATGGTACACTATGGCACTTCTGAAAGACTCTTAAGGCACCCTGGTTGAGAATTGCTGATCTAAGTTAAATTTTGTTGAATCTACTGATTCCAGTTGATGCAAATTTTTACTTTATTTTCCACATACATAGAGAGCACTGGCCACCACGGCAGCATTGTTACCAACACTCGAGTCATCTGAGATATGGTTTAATTCAGATGAACGCAATATCTGGTGGTGATGATGGAATCAAGTGTTACAAGGCATTCCAAGAGCACAGTGTTATCTGGACATTATTGTCACTGGTGAAAATTATAAAGAACATCTGAGAAAGTTGGACAGCAGGGGTGTGCAAAGCGGGCCCTATTCAATTCAGATTTGGACCCAAATTGCCAACCAGTGATTCGATTAATTGATTCAGATCACTGTCCCTGATTCGATGTGGCCAAATCCAAATCTGAAGGTTCGATGCTAAATGTTTTTTCTACATCCCTTGGGGTACCAGTGCAGTTTGTCAATGCTGGGGCAGATGGAGCATCCCACAGAAGTGCGGGGGCCCCCCATGTGTTTGGTGGCAAACCTGGAAGTGAATTAGAAGTAGTTCCAGTCTACTCCTGGGTCGGCCGAGGAGTACGCCCCCCCCCCCCCCCCCCGGCGCACCTTCCCGACTCAGTGTTCGGCCATGGGGGGACCCCAGGTACCCTCCCCCTCCCCGACCCAGGAGATACTAGTTGCTGAGCCGGCAAGGAGGTGCATGGGGTGGTGCCGCACACTCCCCGACAGACCCAGAAGTGGACCAGAAGTGTTTCTGGTCCACTTCCAGGTCTGCTGCCGAGCACATTGGGGAGTCCCCTGTGCTGCTGTGGGACACTCCATGCACCCCAGCATCACAGCATTCACAAGCTGCCTGATACCTTGAGGTACGTAGAAAAAACATTCAAAGCTGAGTCTGTCTGAATTGCTGAATCTCTCCAAATTGAGTCAGAGGGTTCCAGTTCAATTTGGAAAGACTAAAGGGTCCTCTGATTTGGAGATTTGGCCAACAAATCGTGCCATATCTCTGCTGAGTCAAATCAGGGACCAAAACTTTGCACAACCCTATTGGACAGTACTAAAATGTTTAGAAGGATATGGGTTGTGAATGAACTGGGCAAAATGCAAATTTTTGAAAGAGCCAATTTCTTATTGTGAACATGTGCAAGACCTACGAAAATCTCAAGGCATTAAAGCATTTCTGGAAGCCCTGCAGTTGAAAGATTTTTTCACAACTTAGATCTTTGCTAAGTTTTATTAATTACTCCAGTACATTTGTACCAAACTTGGCAACTGTATTGTATCCTTTGAATTGTTTGTTGCAGACAGTCCACAAATGGGGTTGGTCGCATGAGTATCAGAAAACTTTCTTAGAGGCAAAAAGACTGGTCACATCAGGTAGGGACTTGTTCACTTTAACCCATCATTGCCTTTCACGTTAGCATGTGGGTACATTCTTGCATGGCGTTGGGGCTACATAGAACAGCCAGTTTGGCAGTGAGCAGGGCATAGCACGTGCATCCTTATTCATGAAAGCAGCATAAAGGAGTTATGCAGAAATAGAGAAAGAAGCTTTAAGAATGGGCTGGAGAGTGCAGAAATTTACCTCTCTAGCTAGAAGGAAGCATATGTTGGTCACAGACCCCCAACTCTTAGTGCTCCATCCAAGGAAAAGAGTCGGGGACAAATGCAGCATGTACTTTTCTTCTTTTGTCTTGAATGTCACGTGGAAATACTGACTCCCTCAGCTACCTGTGAAAGAGCCTTATGCACTAGAAACAGACTCTACTGAAATGATTAAATGTGTCATTTGGGGGACTTGTGTTGCTGTACCTAGTAAATGAGTTTTAGAAAAGCTACAGGAAGGACTAAAGGGTCCTCTGATTTGGAGATTTGGCCAACGAATTGTGCCATATCTCTGCCGAGTCAAATTGGGGACCGAAACTTTGCACAACGCTATTGGACAGTACTAAAATGTTTAGAAGAATATGGGTTGTGAATGAATTGGGCAAAATCCAATGAAATTCATCTAGGATTTGTAAAAGTGAAGCCCTAGTCAGAAGCTTTGTATGATGGCCAGGTATTGACCAACAAATAGAACGCCTAGCTATACAATGGATGGGGTGTCAACCAGTACAGAGTACACCCAACCCAGCGTGTTGCACTCCTGGGAATGGCTGTTCATTCCCTAGCAATGGTTCTAAATTGATTTTTGCAGGATCATTTTTAGGCATAATATATCTAGTGGTGGTGTATACCCAATCCAAATGGTGACAAGTTTTCTGTATGAAAACCATTATAACAGCACAGCCAGTGGAAAAATTGTAAAGTCTCTTTTCAAGTACGGGTTTGCCAGAACAAATTGTAGCTGACTATAGGCCTCGCTGAAACAATGATCTATATAATATATATGCTCTCACAGTAGGCCTGATCAATGAACTTGAACTCATGAACTCCTTACATAATCAAAACTTGGAACGTTGGCCAGATGTGAACTCCTGTCGGGAGACGGGAGGAGGAGATCGCTGTACAAGGTGAGGAATTGTCCGGTACCAGGGTATTAAGGCTGGAACGAAAACCCCCAGATCAGAATGTGGAACAAACCCATGGTACAGCACAGCTTAAAATATCCAAAATATTGGTGGAATGTAATACGCGATGTGTTTTGAACACCGTATAAAAGGAGAATGGGAAACTATGGGAAGTCTATATTGGCCAAGGAAGCTGGAATGCAGGTTCCTTACTGTGAATGGGGGACAGATGGTGTGAAAAGGCTGAAAACCTCAGCCTTCAGAGGCAAAGTCAGCTGCCAGATGACTGTACCCGGCAACACAGTTTGGGGAGAAGGTGAGCATCCCTCAATGGTGAAAAAACAGGTTGGATCTACTTAGAAAAGCTGGACGTGGACAAGTCCATGGGGCCAGGTGCAATGCATTCGGGGTGCTGAGGAGTTGGCTAATGTGATTACAGAGCCACTGGCTATTATCTTTGAAAACTCGTGGCAACCGGAAGAGGCCCCTGACAATTGAGCTGGCTCACCCAGTACAGCCAGTGCACACTCTGAAGGTACGTACAGGGGCTGGACATGCCAAGTCTAGGGCCTGGTGCCAACACATGGTCCTGGACTTGGTATGCCCAGACCTGGCACACAGCTGTGGAGCCAGTGCAGGGTCCTAGACGTACTGCATGACCCCAGTGTTGGCATGCCAGTGCTGGGGTCGTGCATCAAATCTGGGATGCCATACTGGCTTTGTGCATGCATACCTACATCGAATAGGAAAAATATTCCTGCATTGTCCCAGGGGAATTTTTCAGTCTGAGTTCTCATGCTGAAAATGATGGTTTATATATAAAATATGTAATCCTTAAGTAGAGTTGATCAAAACTGTTTTCATTTCACAGGGAATTCTGAAACTTACTTTCGTTCCAAATCAAAATGGAAGGCAAAACTTTGAAAATTTCCTGCAAAATGGAATTTTCAAAAGGTTTTCTTGGAAATCTTGCATATAATTTTAATTTCTGAAATCTCGAGGTTCTATCAACTGGCTGCCAGGTGGCAGCAGAAGCTTGCCTCTGCTCGGTGGAACCATAGGGAGAACTTAAGCTCAGCCAGCAAAAGCTGTGCTATTGGTACCATAGTCTTGTTTTGCTTGAAGCATGGATTGGGACAAAGGGAAGGCTGCCAGATTGATACAATATCATGCTAAAAGTTTCTAAGTGTTGTGTGCAGGGCCTCCTGCACCAGCTTTTTCTGCCAAAGCAATTTTGACCAATTTTCCAGCCGGCTCCAAGTACGAATAAGTACTTGTTGCCTTGCCTTTGTGCAAACAATACAGAGGGTTGGAACTTTAAGGAAACTAATTTCCCCAAGCTAAAATTAGGAACAATATTGATTGTAGGGGGAATAGTTTCAAAGGAAAAATCTAAATAGGAATTGGGAAGGATTTTAATAACACATGGATAAATGACCAAAACGGGATACTCCGTTTGGGGTTTGTGAGGGGTATGGTTGTGTGTGTGTGTGGAAAGGCATGGGGTACATTGGGTTGTGTGTATATGTAGGGGTGCGAAGACCCCCTCCACACGCACTGCCCCCATGGTGCACAGCCCCCGGCTCTGGTGGCAGCAGCAGACCCTCAGGGTGTTCGTGGCCCGTGCAGGTGCTGCCACTGGCGGTACGCAGCTGCAGCCAGTTCTGGGAGCTGCGAGGAGTGGAGCCGGGCCGGGCTCCCCACAGTGCACGTGCAGATCCTGGCACTCGTGCCACTGTGCAATGCAGCTGATGATCTAGCTTTGCTCCCTGCTGTCACGTGCAGATCCTGGGACTCCGCTGGAAGTGGAGGGGTGCCCTGCCTCTTGCTTCCTGGTGGAGTCTCAGCACCTGCACACGGTGGCAGGGACTGGGGAAGGAAGCTGGCTGCATCGCATGAGGCTTCCCGCTGGTGGCACATGAGTGCCAGGAGCTGGATGTGTGCCGCAGGGACCCTCGCACAACAGAGGTGGGTTGGCCTGGCTCTGTTCCATGCCACCATGTGCAGCTCCCCGAACTGCCTGGAGCCGCATGCCACCAGGCAGCAGCACCTGCATGGGCTGCAAGCACCCCCAAGAGCCTGCCACCTGCTGCTGCTGCTGCCACCTCTACCAGTGGGAGCTATGCACCACAGGGGGGGAGTGTGTAGGGGGATCCCCACACCCCCCTCCACCCTTCCTCACATCCCACACACTTGCACCCACACCCTGCCCACCCAAGCTCTGTACTCCTGCTGCCCCTCTGGGTGCAGGCTCTGCGCTCCCACCAGCCCTCGGTCCATGCTCCCGCCCAGCTGCAGCCCCCACCCTGCTGCTTCTCTACCTGGTGCCCAGAGCGAGCGCTGTGGCAGACGCAGGAGGAGGAGTTGCCGGAGGTTGGTGGAGCTGCAGCAGTGACAGCAGCAGCCCTGCCTATAAACAGTGTGTGGGCTGGGTGGGGTACAACTAATTGGTGGGTGCCCATGGGCCAGATTAAATTGCCTGGTGGGCTGGATTTGGCCTGCGAGCTGTATTTTTGCCTGCCCCTGGACTATGTTGTCAGGTGCTATGAATGGACTTTGCATGAACAGGAGTGCTAAATAGAAGGGAATTTAAAAACAAAAGATCGGGGAAGCGGGCACTCCTGACAGAGGCTGAACAAGTCAACAGGGATAAATAAAGCAACTGACCCACTGAAGAACAGTCTGTGGGGAGGGTTTCTTGTTTTGCATTCAAGTTAGTTTTTAAAGTTTTGTTTAAGAGCAGCTGCTCTGAGGTCAGTGGGGAAATGTCCAGGATTTCATAGACTGATTTCTTTTATTGGACCAACTTCATAGCTGAAACAGTGCTAGACAAGCATCTGAGTGCAAAAGCTTTCATAGCACTGGGTGGGCAGAGTGGGTAGAAAGTGGCTGGGAACTGGAGCTGGAGCCACCCAGCTGCAGCTTCCCCCTTCCTGCCTGGGCATCCGCTCCCTGGCAAGTGTCCCCATGACTTCTCCAGGTTTACTGCTGCCCAGAAAAGCATAGCAGAGGCAGGAGGAGCTTCTGGATGTGGAGGGGTTGGGGGTGGAAAAGGGGGGAACCAGGCAGTACCTGAGTAGCTGTGGATGCAGCCCCCCCTGGAAGCTGTGCATGCTGCTTGGGGATGGCACCAGGATGGTGTTGTCTGGCAGGCACAGGGTGGGTGTGGACAGGAGCACTGCATGTGCTCCCCCGGGTGGGAGTGGGCAGGGCTCAGCTCCATTTGGAAAGCTATGGGGGGCATCCCAGGGCCAACTGGGGGATTGGGGCGGGAGGGGGCACTGCACCACAACACACCACCCAAGTGAACTCTGCCGCACGCATCCCTGGCTGCCCTCCCTCGTCCCACCCCTGGTTGGCTCTTGGGGCCTAGCACATGGACAGCCCCCCCCATCTTGCCGCATGCCCACCCCTCCACATGCATCCATGTGCCCACCCCTATACACACCCTCCCTGACGCATGATATACAAGAGTAAGACTTTATTTTGAGATATCATGCAATTGCCTCTATACACACTACTCAAAAAACATAAATGAGGACAGAAAGCATTTTTAGAAAAAAAAATTAAAATGTTATAATGTATGATTTTTACTATATGATTTTTTTTTAAATTTATGATTTGTTAAATTGATAACTTCTGAAAGATTTTGTGTGTATAGTCCCCCGACAGCTCACCAAAACGCTTAAGTGGCCCTCCAGCCAAAATAATTGCCCACCTCTGGTGTACAGACATGACATCTATGCTAACTAATATGGTGTTGGTTGGAAGGTTGCCGATGGAACCCAGTTTCTTTAAGAAATCTGTAGTGTAAATCTGTAGTGTCTTTCAAATAGCTGGCAACTCCGAGGGCATATGGGAACACAATAGAGTAAATGTAGCCAGAAACTACCTCTGTGGTGGTGCCAGTGCTGGAAACAATGGGTGTTCGGGGTTGCCAAATTTGTGGATCTTGGGTAGTGAGTAAAAGTTGCCTGGATTAAGTCCCTGGCAGGTGGAAGTATTCATCCTCTCTTGTAGTTCAATGGGGCAGTGTCGTTTAGAGGTCGTTTAGTTCCCTTTGGTATTGTGCTGTGTGGTCCTTGGTCAGTGGTTTGTAAAACTCTGCATTGGAAAGCTCTCAGCTTCCTGTAGATATGCTGTTTTGTCTGTGAAAACAGTGGCGTTCCCCTTATCAGCTTGCACAATAATATCAGGGGTATTTATGAGCTGAGTATGGATTCCTGTTGCACAAGACTGAGGTTGTAGTGGAAGCGGTGGTGCTTTTTTGGCAATCCCCAAAAAAGGATGGTGGTCATGGAGGTGGAAACAGTTTATGTATAGGTCCTGAGTGGGGCTGTGGCCCTCAGATGGACTCCAGGAGCTGCCCTTCTTCTTGTATGTCTATGGTCTGGTCTGTGATGGGTTGACCTTTGCATGGCTCCTTGTCATGGAAATATTCCCTTAACCGAGGTATGGATGTTCAAAATGCCCGAGGTGGAAGTGACCCAAGGCATGTGCTTTACTCTAAGTGCCCTAGTGAACAAAACACACAAACCAGCCCTGTGGAGGGGGAGCCATGCAGGCTGCCTGTGCTGGCTGAGACCAGCGGGTTGGGAGTGCTCTTAGCATGCCCTGTTGGCTCCCCAGGCTGCCAGAGACTCCCAAGCGTAGCCAAATGGGTGTGCCACTCCTAACTAGCTGCTGGGCATGGGGGAGCCATCCCTTCCCTGCTGCCACAGCCAGGTGGGGGGGGTAAGGAGGGATGCTAACATGCATGTCCATGCATGACAGATCAACAGCAGGCCTGTGCAAGCAGGCAGCTATTCGATCCAGCTTTGGAGCCGGCCGCTTCGGATGCCAGCAATCTGATCCGGAGCTTGGTACCGGGTTCCCGCTTCAATCCGGCCAAAGCGGCTCCGAAGCTTTGGAGCCCCCTCGGAGATCCGGCTGTAGGATATAATGGGGAATCCATTAAATATCTATAACTTGGTCGGTTTTTGTCTGATTTGAATGAAACTTGCAGGGTTGGTCGCCTCTGCTGAGAGCATGAAGCCTGCCGAGTTTCAAGAAGGTCAGTGCAGGGATTGGGGGGAAGCTGTCCCCAAATTCTTGAAAGCAAACTCATGTCACGTGTATGTGTTACACTACAGGGGGGTGAAAACTGCTGGGGTGGTGGCCGCTGGCTACCGTCCCTGCAGCTTTCACTCTGCTGCGCTTTAACACCCAGTGTCACCCATGGCACGAGTTTTGCTTGTCCACAGCTTGAGGTGCAGTTCCCCCAAACCCCTGCACCCACCTTCTTGACACTTGGCAGGCTTCATGGCTTCATCAGGGGCCACCACCCCTGCAGTTTTCACCCCCCTGTGGTGTGACACGTACAAGACGTGGGTTTTGGTTTCAAGAATTTGAGGTGCAGTTCCCCCCAAGCCCTTCACTGATCTTCTTGAAACCTGGCAGGCTTCATGCTCTCAGCAGAGGCTTCCACCTCTGCAAGTTTCATTCAAATCAGACAAAAAAAAATCCAATAAAGTTATAGATATTTCATTGATTCCCCGTTATACCCTATGGCCAGATTTCTGAAGTGGCTCCAAAGCAGTTCAAAAGCTCTGAACCACTTCGGCTGCTTCGGCGTCGTTAGGCTTTCCAAAGCTTCTCCAGATCCGAAGCACAGTCTGAAGCTTCGCACAGCCCTAATCAGCAGGATAAGAGGGGACTTGTTCCCAGCATGGGGGCCAACATTTCCAACTCCTCCCTCCCCCCCCACCCCCGCACCTGACATCTGGCAGGACTGGGGGCAGAGGGTTTTCTGCTAGTCTCAGGGGCAGACCCAGCTCGGTACTCAGCTGGAGCAGCCAAACACCACCCAAGTCCCAGTGCACCTTCCTGGGAGGGGAGATAGCAGGGGGCTACAAAGGCACCTGGGATGTCAGAGGATAGTGACCTAACTCGAGTTGGTAGGGGATCCGGTACAGAAATTCGATAAACAGTCTAACCAAAATTGTCTAAATCTGATATCCCATTGATTCAGATCCATCTTAGACTGGGTGCTGCCATTTTAAAACCAGTCTCTATGTGTGCAGAATGGGGACAGACTGTTTTCTGATTTGCTTATACTGGTATAAGTGTAATGTCTGTACCTGGCCTTAGTCTTAGGTGGCAGGGAAAAAGCCTTAACGTTTCCATTCAGCTGCGCCTTATTGAATTGTGTAGTGGGATTAAATTATCATCAGGCTATCCTACCACTCTCACTCTCTTACCATGGATAATCATGTTGTTGTTGGAGCATATAACATTAGGGTGAAAGGAGGAGCAAGAATAAACTTGATAATATCATGTTGAAGTCCCAGCAGTTCGTGCATTGACTCTCTAAAGGCTTATTTAAATTGGTTAATCAATCAGCTGTCCCCAGCTGGCACACACACTAACCATTGCTGGTTGCCTGTTTTTTGTAGATGTCGTATGTCCATAACGTCGCTCTTGCCCTGCTTCCAGCTTCTTACCACTGTCTTGCAGATCCGGTCATCATGTAGGCCAAAGATGTCATTTGCATTTGGTTTAAATATAAAAAAATGAAAGAAAATACTTGTGTGGCTGTACAGGACACGGCTGCATTTGTATTTGAAATGTGGAACGTGCAGTTGATATTTTTCTTCCGAGAATAGATAAAACAATATGATTTTTAAAAGTATGCATATTTGCTTCAGTGCAACAGAACTTTTGGGTCTGGTATGTAAAATGGTAGTTTTTGACACGCATCTATCTCCTTTATTTGAAATTCTGGAAAACTTCTGAAGTATTTCCTAAGAGGAATCAGTAGCAGCTATTTCTCCCAGGGACTTTTCTCTCTTTCCTTTAGATAATATAAGGAACAGGTCTTGTATACACCTCCAAATCACCTGCAGATCACTCTTCAGTCTCTTGGGCTTTGAGCTGACTCCTGCTGAAATTAATTTTCCATTGGCCTTACAAGGAGCTATTCCAGTCCCTTATAAAATTCAGTGCGTTTCTTTCTAGAGAATATAAAAGTTATTGTGAGTTCAGTAAAATGCAAACATTTTTTATACTGACATGGTAATGACAAATTGGGTGGGGGGGGAACGAATAATGTTTTAGATGATGATTTAAAAAAAAAAAAATCACTACAAATTTTGTATATGCAACTGCCTTT
Organism: Caiman crocodilus; assembly: GCA_030014935.1. NCBI lineage: Eukaryota > Metazoa > Chordata > Crocodylia > Alligatoridae > Caiman > Caiman crocodilus. The sequence goes on along the minus strand of JAGPOW010001806.1, from coordinate 2,992,975 downwards.
CTCATTCCCATTCCATGCCTGCATACACTTTCTATTTGCTTGTATTTGGATTGCCAGTATTATGAAGAAACAAACCAACAAACAAAACGAATAGACATTTAAAGTTTGTGCTTGACTTGCAATATGCAGATTTTGCTGTTATTTCCCAAATGTATCTTTTTTTTTTTTTTTAAATGGTGAAGATCCACTCATTTTGTAGCTATATACAGTAGTCATTTGAGCCCCCGGTGATTACTGGGAACCTTGATTAGCACATATGACTAAAAATGAGTATGGAAAAGCTGAAAATATCAAACAACTCTGCTCCTAATAAACACCGTTTGGAAAATCCAAATGTGCCCCAATAGACGGCTCCTGAAAGATTATCATGATTTAGATTTTGGATTGTAGACAAAATCTACTTAAAATCTTTGTTTTAGACCATACAAAATCTTTGTATAAAAAAAGACAATTAAAAAATGGCATAATCTGTCAACACTAAATATAACCGAGCCAACCGTGCTGACTGGAGAATGTTCTCTAATTCTCCCCAGCCCCATGTTTTAAATTACTTGCTAAAATGATCCTGTAAGAGCTGTTGATTCCTCCGTCTTAAAGCGCCGAGAAACTAGTGGCGTGACACCTTTAAAATAAAAGCAACCAAAACTGCTGCTTTGGCAAATCAAGGGAGCAACTTTATAAATGTGTCCCACCAGTCTCAAGCAATTGGCACCATCGCTTCCTAATTCCCTTCTGAGCAGCACAGCTACACTTGGCTGTCGCATGTTGGGGCGCTGTAGACCTCTCCATAGGAAAAGGGAATTTTTCTGCTGCTTAATACGCAGAGAAATGCCTCATTCTCTAGGATACCTGCAAACAGAGTTTAGAGTGGCGGCATTTTAGCACCAAAGTACCTTTTTAGGACATGGAAACAATGCAGCTGTTATACCCGACAGATGTGATAAATAATTCCTGTTCCAGACAGTGTTTCTTCCGTTATTTCTATCACATAATCTCTGGGGTAGAGAAGCGAAGCCTCTACAGAAGACAGTTTGTCCATGTTGCTGACTGGATCTTGCTGCAAAAAAACCCAGAAAAATCTGCTCTTAATTTTGCTCCTCAATCTACCCAGTTTTTGCGGGTTGGAAGGAACTTCAGGAGGTTGTCTAGTCTAGCGTTTCTCAACTGGTGGGTTGCGGCTTAAAAGTGGGTCATGAGCAGGATCCCCCAAAAGCCCAGCAGCATTCCAGCCTGCAAGCGGTGCTTGGGAGGATCGGAGGCAGCGGGCACATGTGCGTCTGTGCGCGCAGGTGTGCGTGTCCAGCGTAGAGCAAGGCCAGGTAATGGGAGCTGCTGGACACGAGTAAGTGACTGGGAAGTGGGGGATGGAAGTCCAAGGGACTGTCCAGAGCCCTGGGGGGTGTCTGGCTGTTTGCGTGCATACCCACCTGCTGGCACTCAGGATGGTGGCTGAAGGGGAAGAATCACTTCCCTCAATCTGCTGGCAATGCTCCTACCAGTGCAGCCCAGTATACTATCAGCCTTCTTGGCAATGAGGGCACACTGCTGGCTTGTATTCGGCTTATTGTCACCCTTTCTGCAGGTCCTTTTCTGCAGAGCTGCTGCCCAGCCAGCCAGCCCCCAGCCTGTACTGATGCATGGGATTCTTCTGTCCCAAGTGCAGGACTTTGTGCTTGTCCTTGTTGAACCTCATGAGATTCGTTTTGGCTCAGTCGTCCAATTTGTCTAGGTCTCTCTGGATCCTAGCCTCACCCGTCAGTGCATCTACTATAACCTCTATTTCCTTCTTTCCTAAAGTAATACATACTTTCTCTGGTGCAAAATCTTGTTTGCAGATGTGTGCTATGATACCAGCAGCCAATGCATCACCTAGGACATTGGTCACTGTTCGAAATCGATCCCTAGAAGGAATAAATGTAAGGAGAGCCCGTCAGTTGTGCTGAAAGAAATATAGTGACAGATGTTAGGATGATTAAGCTAATATTTCTCTGTGTGAACAGATTTTGATTATTACTCGATATAACTCTCTTTATTATTATTATAATCCCACCCTCCACCCCCAAAAATCCCCTATAAAATTACATTCAATTTTTATGCTGGGTTGACCAACAATCATATCCTCTATGATCTTAACTATTGTACTTGCAGTATTTTTGTGCATGTAGTAAAAGTACCAAATAAAAAAAAAAATGTACTAGTTTTATTTTAGTGCATTAACCCATTAGGTGCATTCCTTAGTTATTTGATTCTCCTGTTGTATCTTGTGAAGGTCTTTAGAAGTAGTGATTGGCATATGTTCAAGGAACTGTTGTGGGGTTTTTTTTCTAAGTTTGAGCTTGAAAATGTGAGAGAGATCCGATTATAATTCATACAATCAATCAACGTGGCAAAGCACATTTTGCATTTCAATGGTACCTTTCCTATAATTGGTGTTCTAAGTGGTTTAAAATGTTTTTTATACAATACCACAAATTTTTTCACCCACTTGGGCATGCAGGTACCTTTGCAATAAATTTTGGTAGGTATTCAAAGGAGCAATAGCAGGTGATTCAGTTCTAAATTGTCTATTTACAAAAATGTTAATTACAATCATTGTAAAATCTAAGCATAAAAAGATTTTATAATTGTTTTAATTTGGAAAAATCGATATTAACTTTTGTGTATAGTACTATTGAGACTACGGCTACTGAAAAGCTGTCTACAGTTTGACTGTCCATGCTTTTAAAAAAATGTTTAAGAATTTAAGGCACAGAGCAGAGAGGAAGATGTGGAATTGAAGGCTGATTTAAAAAAAAAAAAAAAAGAAATTAAAGGTCTGGAAAGTGCATTTTGCAACAAAGATCTTTGAAATGCTTAAAGTGTAATTTGCAATGAAAGTCAGTGAGATTTTGTAACGGTCTGTCCCCTTAAGGGAGGGCAGCCAGCCCTGTTGGGGAAACCCAGATGAATTTTTAGTCTAGCAGACAAATGCATAATGAGATTCAACGCTTGAAAATCAAATTGAGGAAAATTTAAAACAGAAATATTATGCAATTTTTAAATATAACTAAACATTAGTACAGTTTATCAAGGGATGTGCTGGAGTCTTCATCACTCTTCAGCCAATCTTGATTTAAAGGTCCCAAGACTTTAAAGGTCGGACTTGATGATCTGCTTAGGTCCCTTCCAACCCTACATCTATGAAACTAAGAAAGATGTTTTAATTTCATCACCGATTATTGCATTTGGTGAAAAAAACATTTTAAAGAACATCTTTACCTCCTAGTATGCCAAAGGTCACCATTGTGGTCCTTTCTGGCCTTGGAAAAAAACCATGACACATTCATACCCTCTGTATACATCTGTCATGTTTCCTTTTTATTTGTCATCTTTGTAAATAGGCCCATTCTCTTCTTGTGATGCTCCACGTGGATTTGACATATGTACCAAATCTCATGCTTTTGGTCAGTACTGTCCACTGCGGCTGCACCTATACCTCAAATACCCTCGTACTTTCATCTAAAAGCATAAAAGGATGCACAGGCCCAAACCTTCCTCAGTTTCTTTGCCAGTATAGATCCTAGACTGTCTGCCTATACACTTGGTCAGCAGCGGGGGGGTGTTTTAATTAGGGTGGTTCCCGGTCGCTCAACAAGGGTCAGTTAAAGTACCCCCATGGCCATTTTGGGGAGGGCTTAATACACATGACGGAGAGGCAAAGTTGGAGCGTTCTAATCGTAACAAAGAGAAGGCATAATTAATCGATTAGCTGATTAAAGGAGTCTGCTCTGATGCATTCTAATTAGGACCCAAATGAGCATGTCTACAGGCCTACAACTCTACAGTAATGTGGGGGGTGTGCAAAACGCCGTGTGCATGAGTACAGCCACAGCGCAGCACACAGGCAGCCAGGATCTGAGCCGGGCTATGTGGAGAGCAGCTGGGTCCAGCTAGGAAGTTTGTTGTGGGGAGAGGGAATGGGGCTGGAGCCAGGGGCTGCCCGGCCAGGATGGGGCATGGGACTGAGCCATGCTGGGGCGGGCAGCTCCCGCTGCTACGTGCACCCCAGGAGGGCATAAGGGGCATGTGCCCCCGAATCCGCACGTGGGGCAGGCAGATGGGCCAAGCTGAACTTGGGGCAGGCAGGGGTGGCACTGGGAGGTGGTTGTGGGGGGCTACAGTGAATTCTGAGGGGGCTGCATTCCCCCCCCCCGTATCCCCGCTCCATGGTGAGGGAGGGAGTGGGGCTGGGGCAGAGCACAGGATAGAGCTGTGAGTGGCTCATCTGGCTTCAATCTTAAACAGAATAGTACAGCCCAGGGCCCTAGGATCAAGTTCTAGATCTGCTCATGGATATAAGTGCTAAGTTTCTTAGAAGTTGTGAGAAGAAAGCGGTCTTGTTGATGAAGACTCTGAATGAGGTGAGGGAAAACAGGACACTAGAGAAGTACTCCATGAGGTTGAAGGGAAGGAGGTGGAAATAACCTGCACAAGAGCATACATTCAAACTACTGGACATCTCCTAGGTCCATAAGAGAGTTTGTTGAGTCTCATTTCACAGATTTCCGTGGAACAAAGACATTTGACTAGACCGAGTCAAATGCCCTCTGTTTAGAGGGCATTGCCTGAAGAGGAAAGGAGAGGAACTGCCAGTCTGAGCGCCACCTCCCCACACCTCAACTGTTGAGAAACTCTATTATACTGTACTATTAGCTAGATGGCATTGGAGGAAGTATTTGTTCTTGTGCGCTTGGGCTGTGACGATCAAAGACCAGGCTGTATATTTGTCGCTTCCCCTTTTCGGACTGGATAGTGATAAGGGAATTGTAACTACTTTGCTTTTTTGTTTAAAAGTGTAATCGTTATGGGACTTGTAGTTGTACTTTAATCTTGGGGGGCCAAGCTTGCAAAAGGCATCCTGGTCACAGATGGGCTGTAGTCTTGTCTCTGTCAAGGGTGAATGGTAATAAGGTTTTGGGAAAAAACACAACAAAAAAGGGGGTGGAGGGTGGAGAGTAGAGTTCTGCCTGTGTGGCAGAGCGGTCGGCACAGCTGTTGGGTGGGAGGAATGACCAGATCTGTCACAGGCATGGGCGACTAGTGTTGCCTTAGACGGGGGGGCATGTGTCCCCCCAGCGGCGTGGAGGGGTCCTCCCCACCCTCACGGCCAATTTTGCTGACTGCGGGGTGGGGATCCCCTGTGACCAATCACAAGACGGCTGATCGTTGCGGCTTTTGGGAGCACATTGGCACTTGTAGGGGTGGCACTGGCACTCCTACCTGCCACCCCTGCCCGGTGCCTCGGGGAGTGCATGTGCATCCCTTATGCATCGCCACTGGTTGCAGATCTGAGGAAAGTCATGGATGTCCAGAAGCTTGTCCAACAGCTCTCTCAAGTAGACAGTTTATCTAAGAAAAGATATCCCAAAAAATCCTTGCCCCTTGTTGGGCAAAGACAGGTTTGGATTGAGGTGGGTATCACAAGTATGCTTCTCAGAGCAGATACAGTAGTACCAGGAGTCCTGGAAAATTTTAATCGTGACTTTTTTTGTCTTTCAGGTCATTGATAAAAATGTTACATAGTATAGGGCTAAGAACGAAGTATTTGCACGGTGTTAATTTTTTTCCCCAGTTCTCTGGAACTTCCTGGGTGCGCTAAGACTCGTAGCAAATAAATTTGACAAGACTGCACTCTGGCTGCTCTTTTTGCACTTCAGTATGCAGGTTTCCTTTGCTTTACGCGGGTTCTGTATGTGCAAATTTGCTCTTATGTGCACGTTGTACAGACCTGCTGATATTAAAAAGGGCTGTGTAGTCGCTGCTCAGCATCCACCGATCATTGCTGGAAGGGAAAGCATTTTCCCACCGTGCAACAGAAGTGCATCAGAACAGTTTTTGTTTCCTGCTTCATTATTGGGCTCCAGAGGTTAGGCTCTCGGTGCATAGCAATGGCGCACGGTGGCCAGACCCTGGGAGTTGCGGGAGGCGGCTTGGGTCTGCAACCTCTGGTGTGTGGCCAGAGACACGGTGCACGGAGCAGGATCTTTGGAGCCCCTGGGGTGGCTCAGGTCCTCAACCCCCAGAACAAGGCTGGGAGCTCGGTGCGGGAGACTCAGTGGAGGGTGAGAGACCCTGGGAACCGCTTGAGATGGCTCGGGTCTACAGCTGCTAACAGGGGGCAGCAACTCAATGCAGATGATTACTGCCCAGAGGGTCCAGGGCGAAGCGCCCACTACACACAGCGGTGCCCGTGACCCTAAGCCAGGACGGTGGCAGCGTCAGGGAGCAGGAAAACCCGGCAGGGAACAGAGCTTGACCTGGAGACCAAGAGGTAACCCTGTGGGACTGCGGAGTAGTGAGTTACCCTGGAGGGAGGGTCCCCACGGGGGACAGACCCCCAAAGGTTGCAAAGGGGCACCTCGTGGGCCGCTTCTGGGTGATAGGAGTCTTTGGGGTCTTCCTCCTCTTTTTTCTTTCCCCCCCTCTCCTTTCCTGTAGTGGTACCTTAGGAGTGAGGCTCCTGCCCTGGAGGGCACCCAGGTAGTCTAAGGACTGCTGATTATATTTGTGGACTGTACCTTGCAGTTTATGTGAATAATTTGAAGTAATAGTTTGTGTATGAATAGAGTTGTAAGGTTGCCCAATCAATATATCAATAGCCTTTGGTCTGATTTGTTCTATTGCTCATCTGTATTTTAAATGATAACTGTGTGTGTGTGTGTGTGTGTGTGTGTGTGTGTGTGTGTGTGTGTGTGTGTAGGGTTTATTGTTTTGTAAATTTGTACATAGATATATCTATGTCCTTGCCCTTTAATGGTTTTGCTGTGATAATAAATCTGTATATAGTTAAGTAATTGATTGACTGGACCTGGCTCTATAGGGGATGGAGGCAGCCGCTGGCCTGTCGTGTCCCTCCACAGCACACTGCCCTGCCAATAATTCCCTCGATTGGCGAGGGAAGTACAAACCCGTGTACACCCAGGCTACAAAACCGAACCCAGGCCTGCTGGTTAGATCCAGCCCACAGAGCTGTGTCGTCCTGCCCACAGGGGCTCCCCATGGATCTGGAAATGTGGTGGCAGGGGAGCAATGGCAGTATTGCAGCTCCCCAGCTGCCAAATTTCCAGACCTGTGGGGAGAGACATGGCCCAGATGGTATGCTAGTTTGGGCCACAGAGGTGGCCCAGATAGAAGTGGTGCGGGGCTGATTCTGCAGTACGGGGCTGAGCAGAGGCAGCATGGGGCCCTGGGAGATGGCATGGGGCCCTCGTTTGGCAGCATGAGCAGAGGCAGGTGGCATGGGTTTAATCCTGGCAGGCAGAATCCAGTCCAGCCCACAGACCAGCCCCACGCCACTCATCTGGTCCACCAAACCAAAAGGTTGAGCCCTGATGTCCTAGTGCAGTGCTCCTTCTTGAGCCAAATGCCCCTCAGCTGAGCTTTCTTAACAGGGTTGTCTGTGTCTGCTTAAATGGGAAGCCTGGCCTGTCAGGTACATATTTGGAAATAACAAGAATTTTATATATAAAGGGCATATTCTATCTGCTTCTAAATTAGGCTGTATATTTTGTTTTAAATCGATAAAAGAAGGCAGATCTAGATCTGGATCAGGAAAATCTTCGAAGAATAGGAGAGCAATGGAGCAAGCAATTTATGGAATCTCCTTAGTTGCCTGTCCGGTCTTTTCTTAAAGCATCCGTCTGGGATTAGTTTAGTTTAAGAGCGACAAATCCTGCTTCTGTGAAGGGGGTAGACTGAAACCCATGACATCTCTTCCACGTTTGAGTCGAAATGCCTGGAAACAGCCAGTACCATTTTCAATATAAATTATTGTTTTTCCCACTTTTGACCACTTAAGCCAGCCAGGCCATAATAAGCAATTTTAACTTATTCATGCAGCCCTTTCTACGATATTGCTCTACTAACAGCTAGGTTGAATTGTTGCTTATAAATGAACCATTCCAATTCTTAGGATAATATCTCTCATCGGACCAGCCATGTTGGTGTGCCTTTATTGCCAAGAAGGCTAACAGCATAATGTACGTATAACAGCATGTACGTGAAAAACACTTAATTTAATGATTTTCAGGAAAAATGCAAAATGGCAATTTAAACCAGGCCCTAGTTATAGGGCCACTTCTGAAGAGCATGCAGGGGGCCCCGCTGAGCCCCTCCCCCTGGCTCAGTGACTGGTGCCCCCCAGGTCTGTGGGAGTACCTGGGGTGCCCCCATGGCCAATTGGGTGGTGCAAGGAAGGG
>JAGPOW010001806.1:2933337-2981822 GCA_030014935.1 Caiman crocodilus | reverse complement strand
CCAGATCACCCCGGAGCCTGCGCTTTTCCAGGCTAAAGAGCCCCATAGCTCTCAGCCTGTTGCCGTAAGGCCTGTTTTCCTGACCTCTGGTCATGCGTGTGGCTCTCCTCTGCACTCTCTCAAGCTTCCCCACATCCTTTTTGAATTGCGGAGCCCAAAACTGGCCGCAGTACTTCAGCTGCGGCCTTGCCAAACGTGAGTACAACGGGCTAATGACGTCCTGGGATTTGCTTGAGAAGCAGCTATGGATGCAAACCAGCGTTTTGCTCTCTTTACTAGCCGCCGCATCGCCTTCAAGGCTCATGTTCATTTTGTAGTAAATCTTGACCCCCCAAGTCCCTTTAGTCCGTAGTGCTAGCCAGCATAGCACTAAGAAATCTGGGCGCTTGGGCTCCTGACTCCCATGCTTCTTGTACAAACTCTCCAGTTCGTGTCAATTTTTTTAACTGCCGTCATTTAACTACTGACTACTGCCATTTTTTAACTACTTCTGTAATGTTAGAATGTGCTGCGTTTACTATTCTGAACATCGGAAACTGAAAACAGACTATGGAAAAGTACTTACAAAGCCCAGTCTACTGCGATGATCAGGGTGATTTCATCAGTCGGAAGGCCAACGGAGGTCAGTACAATGACCATTGTAATGAGTCCCGACTGGGGGATTCCTGCGGCACCTATGCTTGCTGCTGTTGCTGTTATGCTGCAAAAATAAAAGGTCACAGCGTCAGTGTCATTTAAAGCTCTCAACTGGTTTTAAATGTACGGCAAGGTAAATGTTAATCGTAGTTAAAGATCGGTGCATTTGTCACTCAGCCGCCGTCTGGGACAGAGGTGGGCAAAATTTGGGCCCCTAAAAAATTTAGAAAATTAATATTTATCTGCCCCGACTGCCTGTCATGCGGCCCTCGATAGTTTGCCAAAACTCAGTAAGTGGCCCTCCACCCAAAATAATTGCCCGCCCCGATCTAGGAGATCTGAATGGTGACTTGGAGAGATTTGTTGGCCAGGCAGGGAAATCCGTAACGTTGCAGTTTGGGGACTGTAGCAAGGGATAAGGTTCATTGTTTGCCAAGGACCAGCGTCTCCCACTTATCTGCCTACCTCGACTAGTCAGCTCTCCTTTTAGATTATAGAGATATTTTTGCTTGTGTGTGATTTCCCACCCCCCGTTGTTTTCCTACAGGAAAGTTCCTTTGCGCTGGTTAGAGTTGAAGAAAAAAGTTATAATTAAACAGAGTTTTAGTAAATATTTTGCTATGGATGATATCAATGGGATATTTTGCTGTTGAGAGAGAATATGCCTACATATTGCCGCCTTTTGCAGGCAAGTATCAGGGCATTTATGTAGCTCTCGGCTAATAAACCTCTGCCTTGAATGGAGAAGTCTGCATTTTTGGAACGGAAGGTCAAGTTACTGTGGGCAGGCATGGTTGCAACCAGAGCCCCAAACTTCTCTTTCCCAATTTTTGGTTGCCCAGCTTTGAGATGCCTGGTGTTTCTGGGTGAGCAGGTCTTCCCCAGATGAGCAGCTGCTTTTGAGAAATTGGGCCTAGATCTGTACCCCGGTTCCACATTTGTAAGTAAGGTTACATGCGCAAATGATCAGGTTACTGAGGGATCTTTGTGCCCTATGCACAAAGGGTGGCATTACGGTTGTATGACCCATAATGAAGTCCAATCAGTCCAGGGTTTCTTGTGCTTTTCTTTTAGTATAAATTATTTTTGTCACTTCTCTAATTGTCCAAATTTAAAATACGGCACAGGATGTTATACTGACATTTCCTAGCTCTATTTTATAAATTGTCAGAGGAGAACTGGAGATTTTTAGGAACTGCTTATGGGATATTTAGGACACTTAGGCCCAGGCAAAGACATGAGCGGTTTGGTACTGTGGAATAAGCACACTAGCTGGATATAGTTAAGCTGAATTGAGCAGCAGTGAAATACCAGTCTTGATACTTAAAATGCTGTTCATCATGTTGCATTGAGAAGTCTGGGATGCGTCTCACCTTTTCCATGAGGTTTTGTTCCGGCTGTCTGCACACTTGGGAGGTAACACTGCATCAGGTTAAAAGTAAGTATTTATTTTGATGAAAATGTAGCCAGGACTTCAACAGCTTTCATGCTGCGAGAACGATTTTGGGTAGAGGTGTGGTATTTTCATGGAAATGTTTATGCCAGTACAAAGGGCTTTCACATTAAGTTTGTTCCCTTTCTGGAACAGAAATGTGCTGCACCAAAATAACCATCAACACTACAGGAGAAAACAGGACAGATTTTCTGTAAATAAAAAAAAAAAAAAAGCCACTCTTCTGTCTATCCCATTGTTTTCCAAAAGACACTTAAGGGTGATGGGGAGGGTAGCTGAGCTGCATTGCAAAGAAATAACTGAAGATCATACATTTATCTCCAAAATCACTTTTTGCACTGAACACTGCAGATGTCTGCTAAGGATTTTGCAAAGAGGGTGTGGGAGCATTTTAACCCCCTACCCCCAACCTCTTCCTCCATCATGTGGGCTGGCAACCTGAATCACAGGTGCAGCCGTTCGGGACTGTTTAAATGCTTCGAATCAAGTAAGATTTTCCCTCTTCCCCTCTCTGCTCAGAAGCATGTCCCTTCGCCTCTCCTTCATCTGCTGCCGCTGCTGTCCCCGCTGTCCCAGGAGCAAGGCGGCTCCTGTACTACTCCAGCTATGCTGCATGGGGGCCTGGGCTCAGCCTGGGACATGCCACACACTGTTCTTGTCATACGCTTTCTCTTGGTCCACCGGCACTGTCCCATTTACCTTCCTCGGGGTAACCAACCTTGAGGCAAGGGAATGCTCTGCTGGAGTGATCCACCTAGAGCATAGTCTCTCTTACAAGAGCCGAGAAGAGGGCGCAAGCTGGTTTGAGAGAGGCCAACAGCAGCGTGCAGTTTGGCAGTTTCTGCATTTAAGTCCCAGAATGGGAAAGGATCCTATCCAGGGCGGGTGTGCAAAGTCCTGCTTGGAAACTCCTTCTCCAAAAGCTGCCACCTAAATAAATGTTTGCTGATGAGGGGCAGAAAAAACGCTGCTGTCCTTCAAATCAGTGCATTTTGGGGGCAAGCTGTGGCTCTGCTGCCCCCAGTGAGATCCCAAGTTTGTCTTGTGTAAATTTTTCAGGTCAGATTAAAAGGGTACAACGTGTACTGTTGTCAAATGGGATCAGTTTGCATTTGGTCCTTTTAGAAATCTCTAGAGGTGACTGAACGTGTGTGGTGTTTGCTTCTTTCTTTCTTTCTGTTTATGAGACCTGCAGTCCCAAACCATTGAAAGAAAGACTAATCATCACAGCGAGCTGTGCCAAGACGATTGCTGTGCTGTGGTCTCAGTCGGAGCGATTGGATTACTTTAATAATGGGAAAAGCGTCTTCTCTTGGAGCTCACGTTTCTAAAGGCGTTTGCATAATCATTTTTCTTTTACGCTCGGATCTTGAAAAGAACACCTGATTTCACTACTTGGGAAACAACAGTGGGTCAAACTCCGGTTTAAAACATTTATACGTAGCCTAGGTTTCTGTAATTAATTTGGGAACGTTTGGGAAATACCTGGATGATGTAGCCAAGGCAATCAGCAAGGCTTGCAGGATCCCCCGGATGAAAACAAAGGGATTTTTTCTGGTAACGATTATGAAAAGCAAAGGCAAGAGGACAAGTCCATGAATCACTAGCCCTGATACCACAGTTATGGCATACAGTCCCAATTTCTTTCCAATCACAGAGGGATCTTCCATCTCCAAGATCTTCCCAGCAATGAGAAAAACAATGCCAAATGGAAAGTACCTGCAAGGAATCAAAGGAAATATTCACCCATTTGGAACAGAGCCTGATGCAGAAAGGATGACCTTTCATCCAGAGAAGACATTTTTTTTTTTTCCAAAGACGCTACTTATCCCGAATGAGGCATTTGAGAAACCTGACTTAACGCATGCCATTCCAAAGGGCCAGGACAGTGTTACAAATTGCAACAAATGGAAAATTTTGGACTATTCTTCTGGGGGATCAAGGGGAAATGAGATCATCAATAACCTGTTTATGTACTTAAGGCGTTTCAGGGGAACTTTAAACAGTGCATGTCAGGGCTTGGAAGCTTTAGAAAGCAGGCACCAGCCTCAAAGAAGCATTCTAGCTGCAAAGCTAGATAGTCCAAAACTTGCTTACTCTTGCTATGTATATATTGCATACAAAAAGTTATGTAAAGTTGTACAAAGTCAAATGCCCAAAGTTAGAAAAGGCCTGACTTGATTGCCTGCGCCACCTCGTTGTAGCCTCTGTACGCATGTACCTTAAGATGCAGTCCCTGATTGCATGGTCATTAGGGCTGTGCCAAGCTTTGGTCCTTGATTCAATTGGGCGGAGATTTGGCCCGATTTGGTGGCTGAATCTCCAAATCCGAATCGAATCGGAGGATCCTTTAATTGAATCGGAACCCTCCGAATCAATTCGGAGAGATTCAGAAAGATTTGGTGATTTGGACACAGAGACAGCTTTCGATGTTTTCTCTGCATGCCTCTAGGTAGCAGGGGCTCGTGACTGCTGCGATCCCACAGAAGCGCGGGGGGCTCCCCACTGCGCTCGGCAGCAGACCCAGAAGTGGACCAGAAGCACTTGCCGTCCTCTTCTGGGTCTGCCAGGGAGTGCGCTGGGCGCCCTGTATCCTCCAGCTCAGCAACTTGTGCCGCCTGGGTCTGGGGGGCACCCAGGATCCCCCTGTGACCAATTGCCGAGCTGGGGGTCCAGTGTGCTCCCCGACGGACCTGGAAGTGGACTGGAAGTACTTCTGGGTTCACCGCTGAGCACACAAGGCCGCCCCCCACTCCTGTGGGACACTCAGTGCACCCCAGCATTGCGGTGATCATAAGGTGCGGGCAACTTGACTCTTACTTGTCATGGGGCACGTGGGACGCAGGGACAGTTACCGCAGGGCAGCTGAGGTGTGGTAAAGCCCTGTCTCCTGTTAATTATGAGCGCAGGGGTTGATTACAGGTACATGGAGGTATACAGAAAAAACTTTTAAAGCTGTGTCTGTGTCCTATTGCCGATTCTCCGAATCAGCATCGAATCTTCAGATTCGGCTGAATCGAATCGGGACCGTGATCTGAATCAACTAATCAAATCACTGTCCCTGATTTCAGGCCGAATTCAAATCCGAATCGAATAGGGCCTGTTTTGCACACCCCTAATGGTCATGTATCACTTTTTTTTATGCTTTATTTGACATGTAGGGCTTGTAGAGAGAACCAGTAGGCTGAGTTCTTGTTCAGAAACTTGAAGAGCACCAAGACACGATCTCGGAGTTCACTGACCACGCTCTGCAAGGCAGTAAACGTAGGCAACTAAGGATGGCTTAGTTGGGAACAATCCTGCCTCGAACAGGGGCTGTAGTGGATGACCTTTAATATCTCTTCTCTCTTCTACTTTCCTGTAATCCTATGAATGGGGCTGAAGATTTTCTAATCTCTTCTTTTATAGTTGATTGTAGAAGTGGGACTGTTTTAGCATCCTGAACTTAATTCCTGGTGTTTCTTTTCCGTAGGACTATGACTGATATTGCACTCGGTGCATATAAGAAAAGACATTTACTTACCAAACAGCCATGGAGACGATCCTCATCACCGCTTCATTGAGGCACTGGCACACATTGACTAATGGAATGCCTCGCTCCCCCATCTTCCCCAAAAGGAGACCTGTAATCAAGCATGTCACCTCAAGTTATTAAACAGTTGCAACGTGTTGACATGTGATATGCAAAGGACTTCAGGCCTTTGTGGCCGTGGCATGGGGCTCAACACACAAACTTCCAAAAGATCCAACTTTCACTGAAATAAACTACATGTCTTTTATTATTATTTCCATTGCACTAGTTCCTAGTGGGCTCCTCCATGAACAGAATCTCATTGCACTTGGCACTGTACACAACAGAGCTATAGATAACTTGAGTTATCTACTAGGCTTGTGCAAAGCGGCTAGAGTGGCTCCCTGCTGCAGCCACCGGGGACTGCCTGAATCATCAAAGCTCTCCGAATCTTTTCTGGCGATTTAGAGAGCTTCGAATCAATTCGGACCTTTAGATTGGTTCCCTGATTCAGTTCGGATTTGGAGATTCGGCCACCGAATCAGGCCTATTATCTACACTTGGAGTATCTCCTCTTGCCTTCACTTTTCCTGAGTGAGATTGGCCACACTGCAAACAGTATTTGAGCTGTAGTGGAGCACCCCAACATGCACCCCACTTGTGGCTCCCACTACACTCAGGTTGGACAGCCTGGGGTTAAAGCACCACCCAGCTTGAGCTAAGGATTGTTGTGTGAGAACAGTGACCAGCCTAGGGCCAACACTGACACTGGAACCTGAGTTAACAACAAAGACAGACCAGAGTAGATCAAGTAGGCAAAATGCTTTGGGGAGGATGTTATGCACTGTGGAGAGGGTCGAGTTAGTTGACGTAGTTTGGCCATCCTCTCTCCCATTAGGGCCATTGACCTTCCCCAGTAAACCAGCTCCATGATTGAAACCCTTCTGAGCAGCAGTTGATGGGCATGCCTCCTACTGCCGATAACAAACCGGTAACCTCTAGGGCAGAGATTTCAACACTGTCTAGGTTGCAACTCCTTCTACAGTGGGAGCACTTTTGTGCCACCAGGCTTAGGCACTGTTCATGTGCACGCAGTTCAGAGAGGGGCAGGGGCCTGAAGCATGTCCTGTGGACCAAAGCCATCACCCCTGTGTCCTTCACCCACAGGGAGAGCTAAGCTGGGACAGGCGACTGGAGAAAATGAAACCTGGGGCAACTTGGCTCATACTTGTCCCTGTGTCCCAGATGCCTCATCACAGTTACCGTGGGGCAGCTGAGGTGTGGTAAAGCCCTGTCTCCTGTTAATTATGAGCGCAGGGGTTGATTACAGGTTTGGAGCATGAAGGGCTCTGGCACCTGAGACCCTTACTTCTAACTGCTATGCCCGACTTGGGATGATGACCCCTAGCTTAGGACCCAGTGGTTTTCAACCTGTGCTCTACAGACCCCTGGGGGACCGCTGACTATGTCTGAGGGATCCACAAAAGATGACTGTGATCAATGAAAAGTATGTGAATACTAGGCCTGTGTGAAGTGGCTAGTATTCACTTTGGATTCAGATGCAGCCGATTTGGGGGACAGTGATTCAATTCGGTGATTCGATTCAGCTGCTTCGATTCAATGCAGAGCCCCCCATGCAGCATGGGGTAGTGGGGATCGCCCCTTGCTCAGCAGCACCCAGTGGGCTGGGGCTTTTTTTTAAAGTACTGGGAGCTAGGGTGGGCAGGGGCAGCCGTGGGGGGGCTGACGGGGGCCCCCCATGGTCCCCCAGCACCCCTCTGGCCCCTAGTACTTACCAACCCAGAGACCGCTGCAGCTCCTCGCTGCAGCCACCCGGGACTGCCCAAATCATCAAAGCTCTCTGAATCTTTGCCAAAGATTCAGAGCGCTTTGCATCGATTCAGACCTTTAAATCGGTCCCCTCATTCAATTCGGAGATTCGGCCACCGAAGCGGGCCAAATCTCCTCCGGATCAAATTGCCACCCGAAGCTTTGCACAGCCCTAGGGAATATTCACACCTACAATTCAAACAGGTTTGCACCTCTGTTCAAAACGCTTAGGGGTCTGCAAATGGAAGAGTGAAAGCCACTGTCCTAGAGCAGGTGAAGCGTGGTGGTTGTCCCCTCTCCTCGCTCCCATCCCCTTTTGATCACAACAAAATGAGCTGTTCTTTGCGATATCGTTGATGTTTAAAAGTTAAAGTTTAATAAAGCATGCCCTGTCCCTGTCCTAGCAGGGAAAGGCCTGCGCTCTGTTTCTACCATATTACTATATTTGTCTGATAGCACGTGATAATGCCTGCTGTTGTATGATTATGTAAAAATGTCCCTCTCATTGCTTATGGACAGGAGTAAAGAGTGCTGCACAAGGCTTACCTTTAAATTTTCTGATGTCTGTAAGCTTAAAAGCTCAGGTTTATTGTTACACTAACTGGAAACCAAGTATTTTTGCTAGTGAGGGAAGTTCCCAGTGAACTTTTTCTTTTTTTTTTAAAGCCTGTATTTTGTTCAGCATTTGTCCACATAGTACCCACACTCTGTGTATAGTCTTTCTCCATGTGACTTGGGACAGCTAGGATACTTGCATAGAGGCTTCTCTGGTGGAGAACCTCAGGAAGATGTCCTTGGACCTGGAGAAGAAGGGCTGTGCTAAAAGTCAGTCCTCCACCCAGTCCCCCTCAACTAGCACCCCTCCGAGCAGCGATCCTGCTCTGAGTTTGAGCTTTCCCACTGAACACAGTTACCTTCAAGTCACGTGCCAGTTGCCTCAAGAAGGGATTAAAAGGAGTATAGTCCTAAAGAAAAGACTAGAGAGAATTCCTCCTCTCCAGAGCCTTTACACCTAGCACACGAAAGGTAATGGATTAGGACCGTCTCCCGCTCTACATGTGAAGTGCAGCCAGCAGCAAAGGCCTTCTGGCATCTCTGTACTGCTGTAAGAATAACCACCCTCCCGGCATTATTTGATTCTTTCCTCCATCTTTCTTGCTATGCAGTCCACTGTCGTCGTCCTCGTTTGGCACCTATGCTTTGCTCAGCGCCAAGTGACCAGATTGCGGATCAGTGCTTCTTACAACGTCAGCTAACGAGACCTTCAGCCACTAAACCACAATACCGCGAAGAGTAGACTCGCTATCACCTATTTCCTCTGCCTGAACAGGAGGGCTACGGCACATCCGAAAGGCAGACCCGTCACAATGGCTTTCACCATTTCATTGTCCGTATCTTGGACATCACACTAGAAAGCAAGGAGGGATACAGAAGATTGCTCTCTGAGCAGGAAAGGCACGCTTTCGCATGGAGCGAATGCTCTGGCTTCCTCATCTCTGTCTGCTAGTCGGGAATGGAGGAGCTTACCAGCGATGGGCCTACTGGGTGCCATGGGGATTGCAGTCCTATTCACACAAGCAGCTGTCCCCAGGATTAAATCCCCTTTCCCTAAAAGGCAGAGTAGATCATCCCAACCAGGTTAGTGTGAGTGACAGATTGTAGAGCAAAAGGAAGTAGAGAGTGAGGACCATCAACATAGAAAGTTGGCCTTTAAGGGCTTAAATGCCCTTTTGCACTGCTTAAACGGTGCAGCTGTTTACACTGGCGGCAGTGTAATGCGCATTAAATGACTTTGGGATGCAGCACAATGAAACGTGTCTAAGGTGTTTTAGTTTGCTGCCTTACAGCTGCAGAGGGAAGCATCTTGTTCAGCCCGGGGGCTGTGCAGGCGGCCTGTGCGGACAGGCTTCACCGAAGGGGGAAAAAAGAAGCGGTGAGCCTGATCTTTTTCTTCTTTCCCTCCCTGGAGCCGGCCTGCCTGTCCACGCTGCACCAGGGCAGAGGGAACACCGGGCCCTGCGAGGGAATTCGAATCCCCACATCCCAGGACACTGCCCTACCCAAGCATTGCTGGCTACGCAGCCTGAGAGCACCCGTCTGGCAAAGCTAGACTGTCCTACCAGCACTCTTCGTGCATTTTGCAGTAGTCAGTGGAAACACCGAACAACCCAGTTAGGAGCTGCTCCACGAGCCTGCAACGCAGTCCCATTAGGGTTGGACTCTGTGCCCACACTGTACTTTCTGGAAAGCTTTTAATAGTCATTTCCATTCCAGTGCTTCTATGTGCAGAAAGTGCCTGTTGGAAGATGTTGCCCCGAATCTTTGCCAGGAAGGAACGCAGCTGGGTTTGGGAAGAAAGGAAAATAAAGCCCATACATGTACATTATTGCTGAGCTCCAGTCACTACAGGACACTGGCTGATTTCTCTACTTGGGTCCTGAGTCCAGCTAAGACTTTTTCAACGCTTTTTACCAGTTTAATGAGACGAATTTGGGGGGTTAGTGACTATCAGTCTGTGCGGTGTGTTCTGGAGAGAGACCTTGATTTCAATCCTCTTTGCATCAAATGTAGGTAAAACCTGGTAACCCACATCATCTAAGAGTACCAGTATGCGTCCCAGAAGCCTGCAACACGCTCTTACTAATACCTTTTAGTGAACTTCTAGTTTCTGAATGTGGTCCCCTAGACTTTGCAGTATTTTAAACGGCAGCTTCTCACTGCCCTGCAATCTAACAGTGGCTCCTAGGACTCCGTGCTTTGAGCCAGAGTAAGCACGGCTGCTTCTCCAGTGTGGCAAAGAGCTTTATTATTGCTTCATTCATCACATCTCCTGGCCTAATTTTCCCCATATCGCTCAGTAATGAAGCCCTGGATAGAACGTGATCTCGTATCTCTTTAAATGAGCTTCTATAATGATCAGACACTTGGTAAGCACCACTGGTGCTGAGGAATGACCAAAAGGTTTATATTGACAATAAAGTCGTCCCTGGGCAGATGCAGTGGGGGTACACTGGTGCATTTTTACCCCCCCTTCGATTCCTGCTCTGCCCAAAGTATAATGCCAACTCAGTGGGGTACTGTGGGTCTCCAGCACCTGGGCCCACTGCTTCCATTTGTGCCCCCCATCCGTGGCCGATCGGCAAGCAGGGGGAAGGGGTGGGGAGTCCCCCGGCGGCTGATCGCCGAGCCCAGAACCGCTGGCAGCAAAACCAGAAGTGCCATTGGGGGACCGAGTACCCCTGGAGGCTCTGGCCAGGACCCCCCAGGCTGGCGCCCAGGGGCATGCCCCCCACATCGGTATGCCACTCAACCAACTGCCTGGCAGTGGCAGCAGCATCTCTATTCAGGCAGTGCCAAGGGCGTCAATTGACTTACTGGCTTCTTATAATCTACCTGATCCTTTTTCAACGCTTCATTCCACAACACCACCCTTTTCCAAGTCCTGGATCCATCCAGGGATAGTCTACTGCAGAACCTGAGGTGTCCCAGGACCGTCGCACGTAGAAAGGTGAAAAGAGGCAGCTCAATGGCGGATGGATGTGAAACCAGTCCTGGGGATCTAACAAGGGCATTACAGAAGTCAAAGTCACCATCCAGAACTTGAAACGACAGAGAAGCTTGTTGAGAGCTTTCAAGTCCAGAAGATGTCCACTCCTATAACCACCATTGAGACGAAGAAAATAACAAGTATAAAACTCCTTGCTCGTGAAGACATTTTTCCACTGCTCGGAGATGCAGGTGGATGTCCATCTCTTGCTTCTCATCAATAAATCCTTCAGAGAGCGCAGGTAAGAAAGGGCTGGAATTGCGTGCAGTGCCTCTTACTCGCAACGCATCAGGACTGCTAGGCTATGAGGGCTCCAGCTTCGGCTCCCGGAAACAAATAATGGCCGCGGCAAACAAAGGGGGAAGATGGGTAAAGAAATGTTCTGCTTCATTGCCACAATTGAAAACGTAGTTCTTTTTGAGAGGAAGACGCAGAATATCAGTTACTTTGGGAAATCTGCTTTGTCCTTAGTGACTCCAATGCTGTCCCTTGGTTATTGAAATACGAAGCAAAGGGATGCTGTCTGATGGAGATCTCAGGTTTGGAACAAACAAAGCCAGAGAATATAAACCGGCTCTTGTGTCTTTAATGAGCAAGAGGCTTGCCATTTTCCACCGAGGAGGTGACAGCCATCAAGTGGAAGATCCTTTATCATGTTTTGGATGCCTCTGGATACCCTGGAAATTGTAGAAAGGAAGTTTCTTTACTTCACCATTCATACTGGCTGCCATGGTCCCTCTGCTTTACCTGTAGCAGCTTAGGATGTTCTCTCTTGTGGTTTTGTCAGGGTTGACTATGTAGTTTTGCTAATAGGTTAGACACTGGATTTGTATAGGACGGTTTGGGTAGAGATGAACCGCCTAGGGCAGGGGGTTGGACTAGATGACCAGCTGCAGAGCCTTCCAGCCCTACTTCTGCATAACTGTATGGCACGGTGCAGGCAGTTGCACAAGATGAGTCTCGAACATCTGCAGAGACGCTCTGGTTATCGGCTGCCCCTTTGGGTAGGCTTGATTTCAGCTGTGCTCCTGTCTTTCCGTAAATGGAGACTTCTTTGTCCTAGAGCTCGGACAGCCTCAGCTGCCTGGTTGAAGAGGGTCCCTAGTTCCACATCGGTGGACAACTGCATGCAGCTTTACAGGATCCTTTTCTTTAGTGGAGGCTTCCAGATCTAGTGCCCACTTTTATATGCGTCTGTTATGTGGCACCCCCAGCACCCATTTTCTAGTAAATGGAAAACCACTTGTTAGTTACTTAGGGTGGTGTCCCTGGGGACAAATGCCAGGACAGCCATCAGCCGGCTTTTTACCTTCTAGTAACTGTGCTGCTCATAGGCGATGTGTAGAGGGACATGGGGGGGCATGTCCTGCGGGCAGTCACCATGCCCCCCCAGCCTCGGGAGGCGTGAGTCATTCACGATGCTGCTTCTTGATAGTTTGTCCTCAGGGATTTCCACAACTTCCCCTCCTTCCTTATTACTATAGAGAGCTGCTTTTTGGTCTTCTGTATTGGCAATGCACCTGTGTGATGGCTATGCCCACTCCATCCTTTGAGGGATGTGTGTGCAAGGGTGGAGTGGGCACACCTAATGGGTACAGCTAGTCAAACAGGAGTGGTCCTATGCACACAGGCTGTGCATGCATAGGACATCAAGCATATCGTTCCACATTATACTTAGGGCCTTGTTACACATTTAATTTTAGGCAGCTCCTGGAGCTCTTAACTCCTGGGTTGTCCACACATTAACACCTGAAACTAGTTTTAAGCATACTTTAGGTGGTTTAAAGTTGCACCGCTCCAGTCCAGGTTTCTCTCTGCTCCATGTTACCCAGCTCGTGTTCCATTAATGCAGGGGCGGGCAATTATTTCAGGTGGAGGGCCGCTTACTGAGTTTTGGCAAGCCATCGTGGGCCTTATGATAGGCAGCTAGGGGCAGATAAATATTAATTTTCTAAATTTTTTAGGGGACCGTGGGCCAGATAGAATGGCCTGGTGGGTAGCATCCAGCCCCCAGGCTGCATTTTGCCCACCCGTACATTAATGTGTGGTCACTCTCCTCAGATGAACTGCCCGAGTTGCAGTCCTCCAGCATGTGTCCTCTCACCCACCCTGATGTTCTGTGTGGACAAACTTTCCAATCCCTGAAAACTGCTGCTCAGGGGCATGCAACCTCTTGCAAAGAGCCTGCCAAGCATATGCCATCTGGCCAGGTCACAGGGCATGGATGGGTCCAGGAATGGGGTATGGTGGTGGGGAACAAGGTAGGGAGCTGCCGTGGGTCCCTACGTGACATGCACATGCATGCTTTTGGGTTGTGTATTGTGGGGGGTTTGTACATGGGCAAGATAGCCCCCAGAGGTTACTGAAGAGTGAAGTATCCTCCAAGGGAGAAGGGGTTTGCAGATAGTGAAAAGGGAAGCTCAGGCAGAGGCAGGCCAGAGGGAGAATTGTGCCAGTGTCTGGGGACGCCTCTCTCCTCTTCTTCCCCTTTTTTTTCTTTTGAGGTTTTGAGGGAGTAATAGTGAGGAAAAGAGTATGTCTTGTAGTCCGGGCTGTCGCTATGGGGGGTGAATCAGGGTGACCGCTCCCATGTCCAGGGACGGGGCCTCTCGCAGGCTGCTTTGCCCTAGGCCCCGCACCCTGCTCTGGTCATCTCTACTTGTAGTGAGTAGTGTTTTAAATTGCATTTGGCGTTTCCCCGGTTTCTGCAATAAATCTGTCTTTTGTGTTTGTTCTGCTTGCAAGGAGGAGGTTTTGCTTAGGCAGGACACCCTACTGATTCATTTAGTGTTTCCCAGGTGGTCTGGGTGGGGGCTCGAGCCACAGTAAAATATATTTAGTGGCCCAAAATTGAACCCAGCCCTTGTTGCTGCCCAGTGGTGCCCAGCAGAAGGGCACCTGGGCTTCCTTCCCAGGGCAGGGGCAGTAGCTCCCCCAAAAGTGCCTTCCCTCACTGCTCCCATCTCCCAGCCACCCTGGGAAGCATGATCAGCGCCCCTCACACCCCAATCTCAAATCCCAATTTATTCAAATGTCAGACTTCTTTAATGTACTTCCTCTTTTGTTTCTTTTAAATTCTTTCTTTACTTTTTATTTTATCCTTCAGTAGCTGACTTCTTTCATTTCACCACTCTTCCCCTACCCCCATTTCCTTTCTACCTCCCATTTCACCCCCACCCCCACCCATTAACTCTGTGCTTCCCAGATTCATGTCTCTGCCTTGCCCCCCACATCCCACCTCTTACCCCCTCCCCTCGGCCCACCTAGAGCAGGATAAAACCCTGTCCTGGCTCGCCAGCCCTGCAGTGGCAACTCACGGCTGTGCAGGTGACGGTCAGAGAAGATTTTTAGCCTTAAGGTGTGAATGCTCAAAACTGGATTTAGCACTAAAACCGATCAACATTAGAGCAGCTCAACATGCAACATGAACAAGGCCCTTAGTTGTTGAAGTGAGACTCCACAAAACTCATCTGGATAGCCACAGAGGAACAGGGCCTCTGTTGAGCTATGAGGTCAGCCAGAGTAAAAAGGAAGATGTGGAGTAGCTCTAACGGAGGACCTCACCCCAGGGAGTTGAGGACTGTGGTACTGGTAGGCAGCACAAGTGGCTCTCTCTTTGCCTCGGGATGTCTAAGTGGCATGCTTGGACCTTGCACACAGCTAGGGATCCAGTTTCCTGGCAGTGTGGATGCGAGCACCATGCGTCCAGACCGAGCACATGCAATAGGCTACTTACTAGCCAAGCACGTACGCAGCTATGTGTGTGCAGGTATAGTAGGGCTGCAATCTGTGATCCGGCAGGCAGATCTGGGCCCGCCCGCACCCCCGGGAGGGCTATGGGGGCTCTGCCGGACTCCTCCCAGGGATGTGGGCCCCCAATGTGCCTGCTGGATCCAAGGATACTTGGATCCAAGGATACTCCTGCTCCCCAGCTTTCTACTTGTCAGCAGCCTGAGGTGCAGTTTCCTAGAAACCCCTGCACCAATCTCCTTGAAACTTGGCAGGCTTCATCCCCTCAAAAGGGGCTGTCATCCCTGCAAGTTTCATCAGAATCAGGCAAGACATGATCAAGTTATAGGCAGCTTCGTTCTTCCCCGTTATAGTCTCTTGGCGAAACCTGGGAGCAGCGTTGAAACCATTTTGACAAAACGAAACGGAACGGTGATTTCGAAACGAAACACAGCTCGAAACGAAACGCTGTCCCGTTGAAATGGATGTCGAAGCAGAACGCTGCTGTTTCGCACATCCCGAATGTACAGCTATCTAAGGCCCAAAGCCATGGTTAACAACTTTTAGACATGCAAAGAGGACAGCCCTCGCGTGTTTTAGCCCCGATAACTTGCCTAAGAAGCTGCAGACTTCTTCGGCGCCATTGCTACTACCATTGTCACCTATGCACACCGGATCAGAAACAGAATGCCTACCTGTGCAGTATTGGCAACGACCTGGTACAGTCTTAACAAGTGTGGGCCTTTTAACTGATTCTGAAGCTATGTGACGGATGTCAAATGTGGGACCTAGTTTAGCAGAGGAGGGGAAGAAGGCAGGGGGCTACATTTACATTTCAAGATGGAAACCATAAGGGGTGAGAGACTAAAATACCTGAAAAGAGGCAAGAGACGGACACTGAATGTGCGAGAGTCGTGAGAGGCATGGAATACGTGACTAATGTGAAAAGCGTGCCATTGCCAAGGCATCCAAGGGAGAGAAGGGGGTGTGGATCGCCTACAACCCAGGCAAGATGAGGCCTGTGGGACCATCCTCATTGCAGAAGACTTGCAGATCCTCCCCGCAAAACACCTTCCAAATACCTGGCTGTAAGGAGAAACTCTGCCCTTAGGATTATATAAGATCTGTGCAAAGCTTTCTAGGCTAATATTAAGTCTAGTAACAGCACAAGAGCCAGAAATGCCACTTAGACACCTAAAAAGTTGCCATTTAGATGACCAAAGAGAAACAGAATTCCATGCAAGTGTCCTCCTCCACGTCCACCTACCCAGCTGCCCCGGCTAACAAGCATGGCCTTTGGAGTAGCCTGTAATTAGACACCATCTTAACAGCTGAAAACATTTTTCCTAACATCCAAAGAAAATCTTTGCTGCAAATTAAACTAATTTCTTCTCGGTCTTCCTGCAGCACGCCAGACCCCAATGGTCAGTGGAGAGGATATCGCTTTCTAACAACCTTGCTCAGATGTTTCCCTATTCCCATGTGCACTGGCGATGCATAAGGGGTGAATGCGGGGGCATGTGTACCCCCTGAGGTTGGCAGTGCACCCCGTGAGCTACCTGTGGGTCCTGCTCACCACCCCCCGCCCTTGCTGTTGGCATCACCAGAGGCGTTTGCAAGCAGTCGCTGATTGCTGGCGTGCGCTCGCCCCCCACAAATGCCAACACTACCGCGACCACCTGAAGGAGCTCCCTGCTCACCCCCACTGCCTGCGGGCAGTCGCTGTGCCCCCTCATTCTCCAAGGGCACACGTTCATGCCTATGTGGCAGCACTTAGGCACCCAGATGAAGTAATACAATCACTCCTACACTCGTTGGGCAACTCAAAGTTAGTGAAAGCACTTTGGTCGTCCACTAGATGAAACAGGGCACGTCTACACAAGACGCTCTACTGAGAAGAAGCGTAGGAGGATGTCGGTCAAACACCCCCTCGGGCGAACAACTAAAGGGAAAGACGCTTCCTGAGCCCAATCAGAGCGCGTCGAAAGGCTCCACTGCTTGCAGGAAGCTTTCGACAACATTTGTACCCAAGGAATTGCAATGAAAAAGTCATCGTGATGATCCAGAAAACACGTTCTACTATAGTGAACCCTTTCAGTTTTTAAGGAGCTGCTGTCCCATCGCATCCGTTTTCTCCTTTCACTCACAATCATTATATACCGGCGCTGCCTTTCCTACCTGCTGGGGCACCTGGTACCTTGCTGCGTCACCGATGACAACTCAATTCCCTTCCCCACCTCCCAGCTTCGTTTCCTTCCTGTGATCCCCAGCACCTTCCTTTGTTTCTTGCGCCCTGCCAAGTCTTCCCCTTTATCATAACCAGATGCACTATTTCCTTATTCACGTGCAAATTTCCCGAGAAACGGCCAAAAGCGATTTCTGGTGATAACTGCTCAGCTTATAACCTAATATGTTTTCAAATGTAGCCTGTTTGCCAATTTTCCCTGAGCTTCAGCTAAGGAAAACTTTAAAGCATATGTGCATTTGCGTATTTGCTAGAAGACCCTAAGAATATTACAGATATTTACTGAACTTCGTATAAGTCAAGAGTTGCTTATATTTACTTAGGAAGGCTCAGGAAATGCACGCTGCACTGAGAGGATGTGCTGAAAATGCGAAGGGGCCGCATGACTTTGCTCATTACCGTCAATGTAATCTGAGCAATGGCCCCATTATGGTAACCCACAAGTAAAGGGTTCCTTCTATGCCCAATCCACAGCGGACACGAGTTGTTACAGCTTCAACTACGCAGCCCGATAGCTCAAGCTGAAGCAGTTCGTGCATTTAGCTTTGGAGAGCTCCATATTTCCTGCGAGTAATCGCGCTATCCTGCCTCCATTACTAAGTAACCAGCACCAGGTTTGGTCACTTTACAGCATGAGCGCTCGTTCTGTATTTAGCGAGTACCTATTGTAGCTGAGAAGATAACAATCCCCAAGACATTCATTTCATTGCTGGTACCGGGCAGGGTCTGGTAGGTCATTTCAGGAGATGGGGTGATCTCAAGAAGCACGGGCCTGTTGATTTCAGGATTTTCCCCATCGGGCACAAAGTAAACAAAACTGAGAGATTTCCCTGGGCTGTTTGGAAAGCCCGAAGTCTTCACCACGGGGACGAGAACTGTTCGATACTGGAACCAAATCAAAGAAATGCAAAGTCAACGTCCTACTGGCAAACGGCGCGATCCTGCTGCCACTGAAGTCAGCCACAAAAGTTCCCCTGACTTGACTGGACAGGATCATGCCCTGACTCTGCGAGGAGGAGCTTGAGGTATGTTTTGTACGGGTCTTGACAGCAGCCACAGCTCTACAATAAACCAGGGAAGGTATCGTGTCCTTCAAATTGCAGCCCAGGCTCTCTCGCCTGCGCTTTGGAGGCTGCCCTTCTCGGAGGGACAGACGCAGCACGTGCCACTAGCATGTGAGCAGGACCCTGTAGGCCAGGATAGACATTTCACTTTACAACCCGATTAATGTGTTGCAGCCTGCAACGTGATACACATGCGTGGGGTTATAGCTCATGTAAGACTGTTAGATGACACAAGAGCAGATGGATTCAGCCCCGGCAGGGGCTCCCAGTGTAGACGTGTTGACCACTGCCTCTGGCGAGGAGAGTGGCCCACTTCGCCGGGCACAAAGCATCTTGCATTTTCCTTGTTGCTCTCAAGCCTCTCTTTCTCTCTCCCTTTTTCCATTCCTTTTTTCCTTTCTCCCATTTATTATGGCTCCCCTCATCATCTCCTCTCACTTTTTAAGTCCATTTGTTCCTTCTTTTTCTAACGTTGTCATTTCACTCGTTCTCGTCTCTCCCTCATCAGCCTCTGCCCCCAAAAGCTTGCACACGCGGCCTGCTTTACAGCTTCCCAGTGCAAATCCAGCAAATGCAAAACGCACGCTCACCTGGCATCTGGTGGGCTGCGCAGACCCTCCGATCCGCACTGTGCTTGCTGCACAGACCCCCCTTACAAAGCATGCAGCCATTGCCCTTCCCTCCCCCTACCAGCTTCTCTCCTTGCTTTGATTTCCACCACGTGCAGCCTTCGCTCCCCCCAGCCCTCCAAACACACAGGCTCACGCTGCCATCCCCCTTCACTCCCCTCTTTTCTCCCCCTTCTCCCAAGCTGGCTCATCTTCCCCTCCCTCTGTCCCAGCATCCTGCTCTTGGTGTCCTTTGCTTGACTTTCTCCCTTTACCAGTGGAGTCCAGGACGTGCCCTGTGCTGCCCTTCTCTGGGGAATGGTGGCCACGGCAGGGAAGGGGAGGAAGGGCTGCTTGGGGGCCTTACCATCCAGCAAGAGCTGGAGGAGGGGAGGAAGGATGGCGTGGTCTAGGCAAATGTTAACACCCAGATTGCCAAAGGCCTGGAGCCCCTTTGAGCTTTTGAAAACCCAGCCCTATGCACGGATGAAGGTGGCATGTTTTGTGGGAAAGGGGAGGAAGCTTCTTGTTCTTAGCAGGCAGAACTGGGTGGCCCCTCCAGGCCCACTATGCATCATGGCCACCAAAGCCACGAACACAGTTAGGCACGCGTGCATCTCCAACAGACGTTGCTGGCCAAAAGCTTCAGTCCCAGCACCCCAGGAAAGGCTCTCTTCTCCTTTTGAAGAGCCACAGTCCCTGTGAGTCTGCACGTGGTGAGTGTAGCCCCAAAAGTAGGTAGAGCCAGGGAGGAGGGAACCGTGACCAAGCTTGCGCGGGGAAACCATGAGACCCAACACAACTGCTGGCAGCTGCCCTATCCTGCGCACCGTGCAGCTCTTCTGATTTCTCTCAGCAGCCCTGAGCTGGCTGAGGGGCTCGGGAGGAGGTGAACTCACCTGCTGGAATGAAGCCTCAATCAGGTTGGAAGGAAACATGTTTCTGCAAGAGAGTAATGATACAGGGATTTAACAGCCTTGCGTGCCTGAAAGTCCCTGAAACTGGAAAGGCTCTTCTTGCGATTAAAGCAAATAAAGGCACGATGACTCAGGCTCGCGCAGTTCCTCTAAGCCTGCTACCCCCTGTCACAGTCTGAAACAGGAAGGGAACTGAGACTGAAAGGTGGCAAAGGGGCCATGGAGCCAGTGACGTAAATCCAGAGCTGCAAAGCCGCAGTAGCGTGTTTGGAGGACTCAGCTGCCATAGACTTCACTTTGTGTTTTAATTTGCTATCGGACCAAATCCTTCTGTTTGTCCCCAGGGCAAACCCTAGGGAGGACGGCAGGGAGTCCTACAGGAGTGGGGGCTTTGGTCTCTGGCTTTGAGGTGAGCACAAACTACTCGGCATCCCGCTTGTTGCATTAGGAGGCCTGGAGGTGGCAAGTCCAGTCCAGACCCTGGGAAAGGTAGCTGGAGATGGCGGGGTAGAAAGGGGGGTCACAGCCAGGAGATGCACTCATGACTCGCTCCGCTTGCCGTTCTGGCAGTGACGCTCCTGGGAAACGCGGCTGGCACTCGAAGCTGCCCTCGGCAAGCGTGACTCGGGGAGCATCTCCCGGACTGGGACGTTGGCTCAGGTGCCTGCAGAGTGCTCCCACCTCTGACAGCTGATACCAGTGTGTTTTCTAAAGGGAGTTTTCTCTGAGTAGCTGCCGCTTTGTAAAGGGCATGGCAGAGCAGTGGGCAAACACTGGGCATCTAACCAGTCACGCCTTGGCAAGGCAATTACTTTGGAAACGCACATTTTTCAAATGCTTCGTGACATGCCTCTGCATGCACACCCTCCCCCGCTGAAGTCTGCCAGCTCTGGAGGGAGGGAGCTGCGTGACCCAGCAACAAGTGGGCAACAGGCCACGGCCACCAGAACATCTTCAAAGCTAAGTACGGTCAGTGAAAAAGCTAAATCAATTCAGTCTTCACAGGTTAGTCTAAGATGAGCAGATTGACCTGATAAGCAAGTGAACAGACATTCATTTTTGATTCAGGAAATGCAGCCGCATGCCTGCAGTGGCCCAGACCAGAAGCCAGGGGGTGCTAAAGCATACCTCCCTGCTCGACCGGGTCGAGGCTAGTCCACGCATCCTACAAGAAGAGGATTGCTGGGGAGGTGCAAAGCATCCTGGGATGCTGGGGGACTGTTTTGGGACAGAAGTTCAAAAAACCAGTTTAGCCTAAATCAGTTAAGGCTGATACTACATCCATTCCTAGTTTCATAGTTGGTAGGGTCGGAAGGGACCTTGACAGATCATCAAGTCTGACCCCCTGCCATGGCATGAAAGAGCATTGGGGTCAAACAGCTGCTTTTTGACACCTAAATGTGATCCTTCCCCACCCTTTGGATAAATTCAGATTTATCTTAAACTGGTTTCAGCCTTTTAAAAAGTGGTTTATGTGCAAGGAACTACTGTTGTGTTAAAGATGTGAACTGATTCACAATCGCCTATACCAGTTTATGCATTCGATTCAGCGATTTGAATCGCTGTCCTAACTTGATTCGGCTGATCTGATTTAGAGATTCAGCTATTGCCAAATCAGCTGAACCTTTGAGTCACGCAGGCCCCAACCCCTGCTTGCTGTCCCAGGCTGCCCCACCCACCCCTGCTCCCGGCCCTTTAAAAAAAAACAAAAAACAAACCCTGAACTCATTGGGTGCTGCTAGGTGGGGGGGCAATCCCTCCTGCTCCCCACTGCCCCACGCGGCGGGGGGGTGCTCTTCCACAAGCCCCCAGAAGCCCCGAGGCCACTGCAGCAGCTGGTGAGTCCAGGGTTGTTTAAGGGCTGGAAGCTGGGGTGGGCAGGGCAGCCATGGCGGGGCTGGGGGAGCGGGCAGGAATCGGGGGACTTGTGGCAGAGTCCCCCCATGTGCATGGGGCAGTAGGGGGCAATGGGGATTGCCCCCCCACCTGGCATCACCCTGTGAGTAGGGGCTTTTTTTAAACAACTGGGAGCTGGGGAAGCTTTGGGGTTGGGGGCTGGGAAAATGGGTGGCACTCATGGGGGCCTGGCAGAGGATCACATTTAAGTGTCCAGATTCAAGGCCACTAGAAGTGGCTTTAAATGGGTGGAATAGGACCTGGCACTTCGGGTCTAATTTAATACTGGTGCGTCGGGGTTGAATTTGGACAGTTACCTTTTCAATCCCTCTGCATTGTGGGACAGTTCTGGCCACAAGCAACAACCGAGGGCAGCGTTTATACAATCGGGGCTGATGCCAAAGATGCTGTAAAAGTACCTGATTAAGTCCAATAAAGCGTCAGCTGAACTTAATGCTGCTTTTGTGACGGCATATTCTTCTTTTTGGGCAGCGGCACCTGGATGAATGCTAGTCACGAGAATAATCCCAACAGTCACAGCCATGAATGTTGTCCAAAGGTAATAGGTGAGTGTGATCAACCCCATCTTCCCGCAGGCATTGGAGTCCATGGTGGCCAGCCCTGACATCAGGCTGAAAAAGAAAAGAATGGGCTCAGCAAGTGCCCCCCTGGGCGCATAAGAGAAGCCCCCTCAGCTCAGTCTTCACGGGACGCTGGCCTCCCACGGGCAAGGTCTGCGGGGTCTCATCACCCCAGCTCCACAGTAGCTCACCATCTCTCGAGTGCAACAAATATGACGCTCCTCCAATTATGAAATGACAACAGAACCATGAAAAGGGAACAGGGCCGTCACGTAAAACAATGCAACGCTCGCCTGCAGTGAGGTAGCAGAAACCGAGAGGCTTAGAGAAGAGCAAAAACTGGCTAAGGACCTGGAGAGACATTCACAAAAGGACTTAAGAGAGGAGGCAGAATACAGCATTAGAGCAATGGCTTCGGGAATTCCCTTTTAGCTCTTCTGTAACTTGTGATAGGCAGACGGTCAGGCTGGGCGATGATTATCATTATTTCTGGCCTCTATTTCTATGCAGACTTCCAACTTAGTCCTATCAGGGTGGTTCTTGTAGGCCCAGATGCAGCAGCAGAGTTGCTCCTGCACTTTAGTCTGGTGGCTTGGAGTTAGACACAAGTTGCACTTCTGTCATCCAAGAAGTAAAACAAGTCTGCCCTAAGAGCGTAGGAGAATTAGAAAGAAAGAGCCGTGAATAATAATAGCACCCAGATTTATCTGAGATGGAGGAGAGTCATTCTGGGGGATCTACTGCAGCTCAGCTAACTGAACTGTAACTCTCTTTTATGTCCACTCTTATCCCAAGGTAAGTGGAAAATAAACGGAGGCGGTTTACCCCTGAATGAAGCAGGGTTAAGTTAGGGCAGTTTAGCTTCACTTAGGAGCGGAGGGAGAAAATAGCTGATATGCACTCACAAGTAGTAAGTCCTCCCCTTAATGCCCAGAGTCATTTGATTCAAACCATAAGCCAAACTTCCCCTACAGATAGGTATTTCAGACTTCTCACTTGCGGGCTTTCTTGTAACTTCTTAGGAGATACTTGGTATGTCTATGTGCGCCCCTACGGCACCGTTGTTACTGCACCATGCTGGCTGCTCATGGTTATTTTTAGCCCCTCTGTTGCTGTAGCGATACTCTATACTGAGGGAGCACATCGCTACGGCAAGATAGCTGCGGTGTTACGGTTTGTACCCGCCGACTCTACGTTGCCGTTGTATAGCGTTTTGCTACGGCAATGTGGCATCACATATAGACATGCCCACTCAGTACTGTTCCCCAGAATACTTGAGAATGAAACCATAGTCGCAGAGCCCTCTTTAATGGAGGACTCATTCCCAATCACCCTTTCACTGACACCACTGCATCTAGCATCTATTCAGCACAGGTTAAGAGAGTACACATGGGCAGTTGCCAGGGAGTAGCAGAAGCCTTGCCCACTTTTTATAGTTCAGATTCCTTGCACATGTACTCTTTCCTAAGGACTAGTCCCATGGCAAATAAAACTGGCCTAAAAATTAAAAGGGTATTAATAGCCCAACGTCCCACTACTGAGAGTTGTTTCTCTAGTTATATGCCAGCAGATTTGGCAACCAAAGATTTTTTTTTATGGCAATCTGCAAAATTTTTACTGACAACCAAACTTTTTTACTGACATATGTTTTATGTAATGTAAATACAACCCTTCTGTCAGGCCCTGTATCGCATCAGATATTTGAAAGGATCAAACAAGAATTGCCTGTACATTTTATCAAATTGCCTTATGTTTAAGTATTCTGTTTTATGTCTTCTATTGTTATTGTACAGAGCAGTTTGACAGTTTGACATCCTCTGTCCAGGACTGCTGCACAAGTGCAAATCAAGTCAGCTGTACTGGGAAAATATTGATGCCTTGTGTCACTGATTTCTCCTCTGTCACAGACAGCCCGGCACTATCTGTTCCTTTGAGATGGAAGCAGCCCAGCAAGTGGGCGCTGCAGGCCAGGCAGGGTGCAGCAGCTGCAGGTTGCCAGGGCCACAGGGCAATTAAGCCAATTAACAGGCACCTGCAGGCAGCCCAGGCAGTCCACTGATCGGAAGGTGGCAGGACCCTGGGAGGATATGAGCCTGGGCCTTGGACTTGGACTAGCAAACTAGTCCAGCCCTGCCAGCTGCAGGGTGTTAGGAGCTCCTGCCAGGAATGCTACCCAGGGGTGCTAGACTGACCGCTTTGCTGCTTGCAGGAGCAGTGAGGCTGAAGGAGCTCACAGGAAGCCCAGGCTGGGAGATATGCCAGCACAAAGGGAGGAGGGAAGGTTTTACTTCTTAAAGGGGCGAGAGCTTCTTCCCCTTTTGGTGTTTCTGTTATAGCTCAGGGACCTATAGTTTGAGTTACAGTTTTACACTAGTGGTTTGGGTTGGGACTGTAGAGGTGGTACGTGGAGGTACTATTAGTACCCAAGAGGCACACAACTGCCTTAAGCCCTACCAGGGGCAGGTTCAGGGTCTGAGCAGCTGTTGAGCCTGGAGTCAGAAGAGAATAAGTCCACAGGGGCAGACAGGGGCTAGGGGTCTAGTGCCCAAGAGGGGCATGGCCAGACAGGGGGCCAAGTAGTCCAGGGGACAGGGTCCTAGTGCTTGAGAGGGGCCTGGCCAGACAGGGGCACGGTGCCCAGAAGGGCCAAAAATCATTACAGTATTGTGTGTGAGGCCTTGGGTATGGTGTAGGGGAGGTTTGGAGCCATCCATTTAGCCCCTAAGGTGCCCTGCAGCTGCACAGTCACAGAGAGGTCTGGTGAGGGGCCTGGGCATAGTAGAGACCAGTATGGTGCCAAAGAACCTGGGTAGCACTGGAGCCACACAAAGGCCCATGGGTAGTCTCCCTATTGCTGTTATTATTATTATTATTATATTTCCATCAAGGCATGGCAGGAGAGGATGGAAGGTGCCCTGGGGGTGGAGTGGGGCACAGTCACGGAGTCACCAGGGGGCATCATGGCTGCCCTTGGGATCGCAATGTACTACATCCTGTCTTGAAACAGACTTTCCAAGCCCTGAATCTGCTATGACCCCATAGAGGAGCAACAGATACAATGCCCCGACTGCATGTAATACAACCACGCTGCTGCAGTCTTTTCTGTAAAATCCATCCTCTGTTCCAAAGGTTCTTTGGATAAATGTGATATCTTTTATTCGACCAAGTCAGTAGCTGGAAAACTTGTCCCTTACAGGCACAAACCCTTCTTCAGGTATAGGGGGAGTCTGCTGGTGCTTGTCTACTCCCTTGGGCGGAATAAACACATAACCCAATATGCAAAATGCAGATCTGTGAAATGCATGGTAAGTGGAAGTGAAACCACAGTAGCTTAGCTCCCATTTACGGCAAAGCTTGCAAACAGGTTGTTCTCAAGCAGCTTGCATCCACCTTCCTTTAGCCTCCAGCAAGTTGTTCAAATGTCCGTGGCCTGAGGAAAACATTGGTGGGAAACAGCACTTTTTGGCAGTTTGTAACTGGCCAAATATGGTTGATTTTTTACCCAGAAGCCTCAATGTTAATTCCCTGTGACTCTTTCAAGGTCCTGATTAAGGCATTGGGAAGTTAGTTCTTTAAACCATGGTTGGACAGGTTTTTTATAAAGGAGAGCGATAGGCAACCTGAATGTAGAACTTGCTTCCTTCTTTGCCGGGCACGTCTACATGGGACGCTACGTCACGGCACAAGCCATGATGCTGTAGCTATGTTGCCACAGCAGCATGCTCCCTTGCTGTAGCGTATTGCTTACGGCGATGGAGTGGCTAAAACCAGCCGTGCGCTGCCGGCATGGTGCAGTAACAGCTGTACTTCCTAATGGAAATACTGACTGATGGTCCAGCAATAACAGTGCTGTAGGGGCACCCCCACTGACCTCTCTCCTCCGGACTGCTGAGTGCTATAGGAAGAGTGGTGGAGACATAAAAGGGGAGTATTGCATATTTAGCTTTTGCTTGGTCTCAATGCAAAGAAGCTTTTTCAAAAAGGCAGAAAAATGGGCAGTACATTCAGCTGTATGAACTCATCTCCACCCTGTACTGTGAGGGTAAAAGGAAGAGACAGGGGTTTGGTCAGAGCCAAGTACGGTAGGATGTAGTGCGATACAGCAGATACAAAAGAGGTTTTGTAGTGTTATAGCAGACAAAAGATAACCTTCAAAAGCAGAAGCTGTGCTACCAGCTCGCACAAGATAAGTGGTTTTCTTCCAGCTCCAGCTGATAGGATCCCACGATTCCCTGAGAAGCTCAGGGTTCGTTTTAAAAGAAAAGTTTCTTGCCCTTGCTGTTGGGAAGAAAAGCTTGGAAACGTGAACCAACACGGCTGCAAGCCAAGAAGGCAAACAAAAAGAACGCAGCGTTTTTTGTGACATTATTTTTAAGCCAGTCTCTTCCTTTGGGGGGGTCTGGACTGGATCTGTTTGAAATATTTGGGGTCAGGGCCTATACAAGGCACTGAGACACTGGACGGGTTCATCCCAAAGGGTAAGGATTTTAGGAAGTTGGAAGCAACTGAAAACTGCGGGTTAGACGGGAAGCTTGCTCTGATTGTTCAGCCACCATTGCTCCTGCTACACTACAGTTATTCATGTAATTTAAAGCTCTGTTGCTCCACCTATTTAAGCACTTGCACATTTTTTACAAACACAGTGGGGCTACCCATGTGTGCAAGTACGTGCTTAGGTACACACGTGTATCAGATAGCCCTACTTCTGTGGACAGTCTGTCTGTGCGTGTAGGGTAGTGATTCGCACCCAGGGTGCCATGGCACACCGGAGGGCTGCAAAATCTCTTTAAGGGTGCCACAAGGTGCTGTGCAGTATTAGCAATGCAAACTAATATCAGCATTGCAAACATATTTATACACCAGGGGTTTCAACTGGGAATTCATAGTGTCAAAACCATTCTGACCTGCTGTGGTCTTTCTGAGCTTTTTGCAACAGAAAACTTGCTTTCTTGTTTTCTGTAGTGAAAAAAATGAATGAAAACTTAGAGTTGGCACTTTCGGAGGGATGCCTTGAGTTTAGCAGGGGGTGGCTTGCATCTAATGAGGGGTCCCTTGAGTATAACAAGGTTGAGAACCGCTAACATAAGACAAAAGGAACACATGGAAACAAATGAGGTGACCAGTATTAAGCGGAACACAAGCAAGCCAAAAATTTTGAGATAACGTCCAAAACACAGTAATATATATAGTAATATAAACAAGGATTTTCAACTGAAATAAGGAATGAATGTTTTGATAACGTACTTTCTGCAAAGCTCTTATTGCTCAGGACAGTGGTTGTCAGCTGGGGGTACTTGCACCCCTAGGGGTACTTAAAAGGGTCGTAGAGGGTATACGGGTGTATGCAACCACAGCGCAGCACGCAGGCAGCTAGCAGCACAGCCCTGCCATGTGGAGAGCAGCCAAGTTCAGCTGACAGGTTTGTTGTAAGGGGCGGGAGTGGGGCTGGGGCACAGAACTGGGCTGCGCAGGGCAGCTCCTGCTACTATGTGCACTCATGGAGGGCATGGGGGGGCTTGTGCCCCCAGATCTGCATGCAGGGCAGGGCAGGGCAGGCTGGGTCTGGGTGATGCTGGGCTTCTTCCGGTGGGGGCTGGGCTGCACTTGAGGCAGACAGAGGCAGCACTGGGAGGGTGGCTGGGGGGCTATGGTGAATTCTGGACCCCAGAGCCCCACTCCCGTAGGCCCCTGTGGTGAGGGAGAGAGTGGGCTGAGGCTGAGGCTTGAGCACGGGCAGAGCCTGGGGGGCTGCATGCATGCCAAGAGGTATGGGGGGGGCACATACCCCCGCATCTTCATATGAGGCACTGCGGGCTGGGACAGTGCCAGGCTGTTCCCAGTGGGGGCTAGGCCAGGCTGTGCTGGGAGGGGCTGGGGGGCTATGGTGCATTTCAGGGTGGCTGCAACCCCCCCATAGCCTCCTCCCAGTGCCGCTGCCACCCGCCCCAAGCACAGCCCAGCCCAGCCCCCACCAGGAAAAGCCTGATGCCACTCTGGCCTCAGCCTGCACACGCACATCGGGGGGCATGCACCCCCCATGCCCTCCTGGGGTGCATGCAGTGGCAGGAGCTGCCCTCACATACCTCCCATATGAGCTGGTTGTGGGTCTGTGCTCTGCCCCAGATAGCCCTAGCCCCAAGTCCACTCCCTCCCTCACTACGGGGTGTATGGGAGTGGGGCTGTGGGGTGCTCCAGCCCCTCCAGGATTTGCTGTACCCCCCCAGCTGCCCTCTTAGTACTGCCACCACCCACCCCAGCCCCTGCCCGCCCCCCATGCACAGATCCAAGGAGCCATGCCCCCTCGGGGTGCGTGCTGTGGCAGAGCCACTCCCTCTCCCTGTGTCCCCTGGACAAGCCGCTCACGGCTCCATCCCACTCCCCACCCCGGCTGAGCGGCCCCTGCCCCTGCCACACTCCCTCCCTCACTGCAGGGCCTCAATTTTCCCACCCCCCTTAAAAACAACAAAAAAAATATTAAGGGGTGCATGTGGTGAAACTTTGAGACCAAAGGCGTATACTTGATAAAAAAGGTTGAAAGCCCCTGGCTTAGGATAGATATCTTGCATTCGGAAACACGCGTTTTCATGTCAGGCTACTGAACAAAACAATGACTTTTCTTTTTCCATTGTGTCGTTGGAAGTTGCCTTGTACCTTTGATATCATTCATGTGCATGTGTACTTTGTGTCTATCGCACATTGCCATAGCTTTTAAAAGGAAGGACTGAAGATTAGAATACTTTTTGATGAGTGCGTGTCTTAACCAGATCAAACAATTGGGTAAAAAGAGTCCCTTTTTTCCTCATCGGGGGGAGGGAGGGTTGTTTGATAGCTGGGTTTGTCTTTACGGGAAAAGCAAATCAAAATAGTGTTAGTAACACCTTTGTCTTTTGATACAGGTTTGGGGTAAAAAAAAAAGTGTCTTATTTAAAAATACTGAAAAATTAAATTTGGGGAGATTCCGGTTTTGTTGGAAACTTACACAATTGTCACAGGAAATTATTTTTCTTGATATTTTGCAGTCCTCTGTAATACAATCTTATAAAAAGCCCTCTGAGTGTATAGTGCAAATATTGGTAGTGTCCAGTTCTCATATAGCATTTTTCAAAAGGTGTGGCCATTAGCCCCATTTTCAGATGGGGAAACTGAGGCAAGGGGTGCGATTTCCTCAAGATCCCTCATCGGGTGAGTGGCAAAGCTGGGAATTAAATCCAGACTTCTAACACTAGGCCATGCTAAAAACCAGCAAATCCACTAGGCCAGGCCAACTTGAAGATGCACACCGTAAGACGTGCAATGTAGTTATTTGCCTCTGTAGCCCCGTGTATATTCTGGAAATCGGACAGACAGCTGCATGCTGTTAGAGCGGTGATTCATATGTCTAAAGGCCAGAAGGGATTACTGTGACAGTGCATCACGCAGGCCATCCCGTTTCCCTCAGTGGTCCCACGTACAGCCCATTACTTGTAGCTGACCCGGGGCGGATGGTTTAGAAAAGCATTTGTAATTTGGATGTAAAAATGTCAAGTGATGCTGTCTGCCACGCATGCCTAGTCCTGGGTGGAGCTAGGATTTTTCTGCAGACGGTGTGCTGCATAACTAAATATAACGTGGGGTGGGCAAAATATGGCCCGTGGGCTAGATCTGGCACACCAAGGGATTTTGTCTCTGAATCCTGCCCCGTACAAGCAAGGGTGGGGAACCTGGTCCCACCACCGCTGGGTGCACAGCAGGGCTGGGGCAGCTCGATGGTCAGACTTGCTTCCCAGCAGCCCCATCAGCTGCTGCCAATCCCCACTGCCACCACTGGACCCGGCCCTGCTGCCCGGGCACCCTGCCCCATCCAACCTGCACCCACTTCTGGAGGTGCCGGACGGAGTGATAAGGGTCTCTGTAAAGACTGACCCAGGGCCCACGTGGGGCAGGGCACGTGGCCGTGCAGATGGGAGGGGGCTGCAGGCAGCTGAGCAGCAGCATCCAGGAACAAGACAGGCAGCCCTTCTCCGAACTCTCTCAAGCTTGTCCACGTCCTTGTTAAAGTGCAGCACCCAGAACTGGACGCAGTCCTCCAGCTGCGGTCGCACCAGTGCTGAGTAGCGTGAAAGGATCACCTCCTTGGCTTTGCTGGAGATGCAGCAATTGATGCATGCCGCCGTATTATTTGCTCTACTGGCTACGGCATTGCACTGACGGCGCATGTTCATACCGTGGTCTATTATTACCCCCAGGTCCCTTTCAGTCACGGTGCCGGTCAGGTCGGTGTTGCCAAGCTGTAGTTGTGCAGGGGACTGTTCATCTCCGGGTAGAGCACTTTAATGCTCACTATTAGGGCCGTGCTAAGCTTTGGGTGGTGATTTGTTTCGGAAGAGATTCGGCCCGATTCAGTGGCCGAATTTCCAAATCCAAATCGAATCGGGACCAATTTAAAGGTCCCAATTGATTCAAAGCTCTCTAAATCTTCGGAAAAAATTCGGAGAGCTTTGATGATTTGGGCAGTCTCCAGTGGCTGCAGCAGGGAGCTGGTAAGTACTAGGGGTGGGAGAAGGGGTCTGGGGGACGAGACCACTGTCAGCCCCCCAGGCCCTGCAACCTGTCCCTCCCCCAGCCCCTCCATGGCTGCCCCCCAGCTCCTGGCCCTTTACAGAAAAGCTCCAATGCTCACTGGGTGCTGCCGGGTGGGGAGGGATGATCCCTGCTGCCCCCCACTGCTCCATGCCGCATGGGGGGCTCTGCACGAGCAGAATTGCAGAAGAAAGACCGGCTTGATTAATGGAAAATTAAGGCCATGAAAGGAGAGACGGTCTCTCCCACCGGTGGAATGAAGAGCTTGGCTGGAATCAGGCAGGTTGCAATGAGCCACGAACAATGCTTGAACAGAAATGCTGCTGCAGCTTGTTTTACACTTTGGGTGAAGCAGGATTTAAGGGGGGGTTGCAGCTGCACCACTCTGGATCCACCCTTGCACATAGTTATCCAGGTGTGCAGGGCTGTGTGCACCAGGACAGACCATCAACATGTGTGTAAGTGGCCTCTTTGAGATGTATATGACCAAAAAATGCCAAATAGGTGACCAAATCTGGACACCCAGTCATCCAGAAAAGAGCAGTGCATCCAATGTGGATCATGTGTGCATTTGTCTATGAATCTTGTCCCTTAAAGAGTCCAGGGCTTGTCTATTAAGGAGCCAGTATTGTTGGGTGCTCCCGAGTGCCAGAGATCACACTCCAGTCTGCTTTAGGGGAAAAGAAAAGGAAACGCATCTTTTGGATTCCTAACCTTCAAATGTCACCAATGTGGAGCTGTTGGAAATGTTTGTGCCTTTCAGTGTTTTCTCTTGGCACGTTGAGGTTAATTTAATGATAATTCAGAGACATTACTGGGAAGGACTTGTTTCCTATACACTTAGGAGTCATCACCATCAAGAGACAAGAGAGACACTCTGAGCCTTTCTGGGCAGCATAGAATATAAATTGAAATAGTATACAAATAAATAGGTATGGGAAAACAAGCATGCAAGCACAGTTTTTAGCTGGGGATGCCTGTTTTTCTGGCGGATTTCTTAGCAATCCCTTATATGCAATTATGCAGTCTAATAACCACTTGCAGAGGGAACTGCCCAACATCTGAATGTTTTCCTCTGGCGTAAGGGGTAAAGAGGACAGTTTAGCTCCTGAGCGTGTAGCTAAAGTGATTTGCTCCACATAATTTACTAAAAGTCAACTTTTAAGTGCAAGAGTCATTCTTACCTGGAAGTAATGAGGGGAAGAATCAGCATTTTCAGCAACCTCATGAGAAGCTCTCCAGGAAAGGAAAAATACTGCTTCTCCTGCACAAAGAACAAAGGAGGCAAATAAAGCAGGAGAATCCCTGGGGAGACAGAATTATAAAATCATGGAAAAGTTAGGCTGGAAGTGACCTCCGGAGGTCATCTAGTCCAACTGCCTGCTCAAGGCAGGGTCGTCCTTACCCTAACCATGCTTGTCTAATTGTACATAATCAACCCTGTCACACAACTACAAGGCATATTGCCCAAAGACATGAAAACATGCTGAAGTTGAAACAGGAGGTGGGGCAGGGTGGCACCTAAACTATTTAGTTCCTAATAATGTGCCAACCTGGCCTGCCTTCTACCTAGAGAAATTGAAACACAAAGCCAGTTCTCTTGTTGTATGCAACTGCTTCATCGAGCAGAAACTGCACCACAAACCAACAGTGATGCAACACTTCTGCAAAGACTGACTGTATAGTGAGACCTGTTGGAATTGGGCAGGGAGAGAGAAGGGGAAGCAAGAGAGAATGGAGCTGTGAAAGAGGCCCTGGACTCTTCAGAAATTTCATTTGACTTTTCAGTATTAATGTTATTAAAGTTATATATATCAGCATGAGGTTGCTACTAGTTGTATTCCTGGTTCAAGGCTTCCCATTGGCGGTAAAGATACTGTGGGGATAGTTGATGCAAATCCTCAATCCTGAAATAATACAGATGACAAATCTTTTGAAGTTTCAGCCTAGCTCCAGACTTTCTTTAAATGATTAATCAGTCTGATAAACCCAGTTGTCAGAGGAGGAGGTGGTGGCGGTGGTGGGAAGCCCTATCTTTTAGATCAGGGCTATCCAACAGGCAACCTATGAGCCATATGCAGTTTGGAGGGGTTAATTTGTGCCCCCCAGATTCCCCCTCAGCCATCACTCCTGGTTTATGAAAGACCCAGTGTAAACCACTGGTGGATGCCATCTGCAAAGTTTGGGCTGCAGTGTAGGGGTGGAATGGAGCTGTGGATATCCCCTTAAGCATTGGGATTCAAAATGGGCAGCCTCCCAGCTGATTAACATCCCAATACTTTGACATCAAGGCATGGCAGACGAGTGAGGTGAGAGTCTGGACCATAGACAGGAGGCAGGACGGTGCTTGCACCAGGATTGAAAGCTTGCCCCGTCACACTAACCTTGTTTCTTTTTATGATCAGGTCACCAAATGCTTATATAAAGGAATCGAAATAAATGTCATTTACTTGGTTTTCAAAAAGGCCTTTGATACGGTGTATCAGCCCATTCGTATATATAAACTAAGTGGCTGTGCTGTAGATGATTACACAGCCAGGTGGATGGCAAATTGTCTCATGAGATGCACCCAG
The DNA here is from genome assembly GCA_030014935.1 of Caiman crocodilus. Lineage (NCBI taxonomy): Eukaryota > Metazoa > Chordata > Crocodylia > Alligatoridae > Caiman > Caiman crocodilus. Next base: position 2,948,673 of record JAGPOW010001806.1, on the reverse strand, counting down.
AGAGTGGTGGTGGACAGGCCGGTATCAGCCTGCAGAGATGTGGACAGTGGAGCTCCCTAGGGTTTGGTCTTTGGACCACTTCTGTTCAATATCTTCATTGGTGACTTAGATGAGGGCGTGGAGAGCACTCTATCTAGATTCACAGATGACACCAAACTTTGGGGCAAAGTAAACACACCGGGGGCAGGGAACGGATTCAGGCAGATTTGGATAGGTTGGAAAAGCTGGCAGAAAAGAATAGGCTGCAGTTTAACAAAGATAAGTGCAAAGTGCTGCACCTGGGGAAAAAGAGTCATCAACGCTCTTCCAGACTGCGGGATGACTTTCTAAGCAGCACGGCAGCAGAAAGGAGTCTCAGAGTCGTAGTTGTCTCCAAGATGAACGTGAGTCGCCAGTGTGACAAAATGATAGTTAATGCTAACTGCACACTGTCATGCATTCACTGGTGCATCACAAATAGGTCTAAGGAGGTAATACTTCCCCTCTGTGCAGCACTGGTGAGGCCACAGCTTGGGTACTGCATTCAGTTTTGGACACTGCACTTCAAGAGGGATGTGGATAACTTTGAGATGGTCCAGAGGGGGGCCACTCATAGGCTTAAAAGTCTGCAGGTAAGCTCCTATGAGAAGAAACTGAGGGACTTGGACCTCTTCAGCCACCGCAAGAGAAGGCTGAGAGGTGATCTTGTGGTCATCTATAAATTCATCAAGGGGGAGCAGCAAGGAAGAGGACATAGTCTGTTTACCAGAGCATCCCTCGTGGTAACTAGAAACAATGGCCACAAACTGACAGAGAGCAGATTTAGGCTAGACATCAGGAAGAACTTCTTCACAGTAAGGGTGACCAGAATCTGGAACGGGCTCCCAAGGGAGGTGGTGCTCTCGCCTACCTTGGGGGTCTTTAAGAGAAGACTGGACAAACACCTGGTGGGGGTTACCTGACCCTAGCGCTCTTTCCTGCCCAGGGCAGCGGGTCAGACTCGATGATCTACTGAGGTCCGTTCTGACCCTAAAAATCTATGAAATCTATGGCTGGTGCTCATAAAGCCCCCGCTGATGTGGCCTGCGGCCCCCGGCTGCTTAGAAGTTGGACAGCCACCTTGTTCTGTATAATAGCCTAGAGATTCAAGCACTTCCCCGGAAAATGAGGCACCCAGGCTTCATAGCTGCCTAAGCCCATGTCCCCTGCTTCCTTTAGATTAGGCTGGAGCAACGTCTCCCCACCCTTCTGCTGAAGTTGTATGAGGAATGTAATATTTATTAGGTGAAAAAGAACGTGCTGAACATTTCAAGTTTCGAAGGCAAGCTTCCTGGCTTCAGCGGGGGTCCCAGCCGTCGTCTGACGGGCAGATCAGGGAGGGCTGTGGGGGCTGTGCCGGAGTCCCCTGGGGGTGCGGGCTCCTGATCTGCCTGCCAGATGACAGACTGGTGCTGGGCATAGCCTGCACCCGGCCCCAGGAAGATTGGTGCTGCCGCTGGCCCCAGGAGGCAGCAGGCAGCTCCAGTCATCCGGCAGGCAGATTGGGGTCATGCCCCCTCAGAGGACTCCAGCACAGCCGCTCTCTCGGGGGTGCAAATGAACCCCCGATCTGCCTGCCTGCTGCATTTTGTTTCTCCAGAATAAGCTACGGGCAAAACAGCAAAACAGCGTTGAAACAGCAAAACAGTTTCGACGAAATGAAATGGAACGGCGCTTTCGCAATGAAACAAAACACCGCTCCATTGCATCGTTGAAGCGCAAGTTTCGCACAGAGCCACTCGAAGGCTCTCTGTCTCTCCTGGGGCTGCCTCAGATAGAGGGAGAGAAAGTCTGTTTTGGAGTTTGAGACTCCTATTTCCTTCCTCTTTCTTGCTCTCTTTTTAAGTGGGTTCATGCCATGGGGTTTTAATCCCTGAAGCAAACTTCCCAGGAATGGGTCCTGGCAGTTGCTGGCTACATTGGCCTTAAGTGGGCTTAGTACCATGGTGTTGTTCACTGGAGCAGCGTGCCCAGGAATGGGGCCTGGCCTCCTCTATTTTGCAAATGCATAGGGTGTGGTTGAGACCGTATGTCCAGGCTGCAGCCATAGGCCTGGGCCTTTTTTCTGCTGTTTCTACAGCTATGGTGCTTCAACCTAGCTGGGTAGCTGAACCCCAGCGACGTGTTCAGGCCTCAGTGCAGTACAGGCCTGGCCAGTGTTTGCTTCAGGCCTGCCTGACCTCTCCTTTGACGTTTTCTTCTTGCAGTTTCTGCCCAGCAGAGCTAGGAGTGGGACTGGGCATTTAGGGGTGCAGCATGCTGTCTGGAGCCACCGTTCACCGCCCACCACATGGAAGTGGGAATCGCCGTTCAGTGTTTCAGGGAGCAACAAGGGGCCCTTTGCACGGAAGTGCCCACGCTCTCTAGCAGCTTCCTGCATCTGGGTGGGTGCAAGGACCAGCTCCAGTGACGCCCCCTCTCCAGCCCATTGCTGAAGGGCAGATGTAAGGATGCCAGAGTGCCTGGGCATGGCTGAAGCCTCTCCAAGAGGGTGCAATCTATGAACTATGCCCTGTAGTTGGTAGCGTTTTAAATTGTATTTAGTGTTTTCTTTGTTTTCTTTGCCTTTGCTTCTGTAATACATTTACCCACTGTGCTTACAGTGCTTGTGGCGGGGAGTGTTTATGTGGGACCCCCTAGTGTTTCCCAGGTGGTCTGGGTGGGGGCTCGAACCAAGGTAAAATATATTTTGACCCCAAGATTGAACCTGACCCTTGTTGCTGCCAACTGGTGCCCAGCAGAAGGATTGCACTTGCATGAATCTTGCTTTCTTTTCTAGGTCCTGGCACAATATCAGTAGGAGGGGCAGAGAACGCTGCACCCCATCTCGGTCTAGCCTATAGCTGGTTGTTAGGGCAGCCCAGGAAAAATGGGATACGGGGTTCGAATCCTCTCGGGCTGAAGTGGGAATTCAACCCAAGTTTCCCATTTCCTGGGTGAGCGTTCAAACCATTGGGCCACTACATAAAAAGTGAATATTTCCTCCCATACGTCTTCAAAGAAAATGGCAGCTGCCATTGCATGAATGCCACGTGCCCCTGGAGGCTGCAGGGGCACGGCGAGCTCCCGCAGGTGGTGGTGGTGCTGTCGATGGTGGGAGCGTGGCGGAGGCAAGTGGAGAGCTGCCACAGGCAGCTGTCGGCGGTGGGGTTCGGGGGGAGGGTGGCGCTCACACTAGTGGTCGGCGATCACCTGCAGACACCGGCAGCCGTGGCAATGGCAGTCAGCGGCGATCGCGGACTGCCCGCAAATGCCACCAGCAGTGTCGGTGGCCCCATTTTGCAGGCGGTGCACCTCCACTATTGGGGTACATGTGCACCCACGTGCACCCCTATGCGTCTCCAACGTACCCCTGCATTTTACGGGACGCCCAATTCTGCCAGTGCATGTTAGGCATGTTTTGAGAGTGCTTGTGGGATCAACCCCCTAAGGGACTTCAGCAAAGGGACATCTAGGGCATTTTTATATCTAGTCCCAACATGGCACCGGATGCTTTTAATTAGCAAGCCGTGCTAATTAAAAGCACCCAGCACCATGTTGGGAGCACATGGCTTAGCCGCGCAGTGCAGACTCCATGCTGAGAAAATGGTGGCGGTACACTTTGGACTAACGCACACTGAATGTGTTTTACTGCAAAGCACACTGCTGCCATTTTCCCAGCTCAGGGGCGTGCTCTGCTGCTGATACACGTGACACACGAGGCTGCCAGTGTATCAAATTGCATTTTCCAGCACATTTGATTAATCGCGTCTTCTTGTACACTCATACGCGTGTTGGAACAGGCTTTTTGCTTGTGTGTAAGTGCCCCAAGTTTTTGGCACTGATTTGATTTGGCATGGGCTTGGTGGCAAGCTGCTGGGTATAGATCAGCTCCACAAATGCACGCAACTAGACATCCCATTACCTAGTATGAAGTCAAACAGGGAAAGCTTAGGTGCCTAGGGATTGGATGGCAGCTGAGCATGACAGTTTGTATCACCTAAATTCCACCTTAGTCTTGTTTTTGGCCCTAAGGCCCAGAGCAAGTCCTTAGTCTTTCTACGACTCAGCTCCCCATCTGTAACAGAGCACTCCCCTACCTCCTTGGGCACTGAGGTACTCTCGAGGAACTTGAAATGCAAAGAAACCTTCCCCAGTCTTGAAGTGGGCCCATAGAGGGTCACTGCTTTGGATGCACTGGTGAGTGCTACAAAGAAGCAATGTGACCAAGCAAAACAGACCACTATTTACTCTGATACCTGAGTCTTGACAGCTTCAGTCCAAAAGCTCCCTGAACCTTGGTGGATGCCGGGGTCAGTGAACCTGGATGCAATTAATCAGGGAATGTAGAATTACAGGACTTTGTGCATCAAGGCCTGGGGCAGAATAGGTGCAAGAAGACCCCAGTCGGGGACCACAGAATAGACTCCCTGGTGATAGGAGCCTGCTGTTCAGTAGCTCAGCACAGACCACAAGCCAAGGGGGTGCATGGGCTTATTCATCATAGGCCTTAACAGGATCAATGAGTCACTAAGCAAACGTTCAGCAAGGAAGAAACTCAGTCAGCCACAGTGCTTGGAAGCCCAGGGGCAGGGGCACTGGGGGTCAGTGCACACTGAGACTCAACAGACATGGGGCCTGCTTCAGGTAAGTAACCAGATTATCTCTGTGATGGGCAGCCAAGCTGGGAAGCCTAATTGAAGTGACAGACCTTTCCAAGTCCTGCCAGATCACGTAAGTCCGTTCCGTGACTGGCTGAACTCTGAGCTGTGACAGCAAGACAGGTGACCTGTAGAATGACCTACATCGCAGCTAGCTAAAACAATGCTGATGTGAAAGATCAAGAGCTGTGGCTTTTTCCAAGATCATCCATGTCACCTAATACGTATTTTGTGTTGTATTCAACAGTGGAGCAGATGAACCGAGCAAGAGCACAGGAAGGGCTGAAAGATCAGATTTTTCAATGACATTTTGGTTCAGTTCATTGGTGGATTAGAGGCAGCAGGGGAAGGGCACGAGCAACTCCTGAGTTTTAGTCTCAGCTGTGCCATTTACTTGCTGGCTGGTCCTGGGAAAATCTTGCTTCAGTTCCCTAATTGCTACAATAAGGATCACAACATTTATTGTCAAGCTTCACAGGGCTGTTAGGAGGATTCATTAATATCTGCTCACACTTTTAAAAAGCGATGTAAAATACTATGCAAGTGATCAGTATTATTATCCCAGTACAACCCTGCTAACTGGCATTGTAGAGAAGGTCCTCTGTGCAGAAACCAGAGAGAGAAACTTAACCAAGAGCTGGGCAAAAGCATAGAAATGGGATAGTGGAAGGCAGGGGCTCCCAATGCTTCTGTGCCCAAGCGCACATTCACATTTAAAAGAAAAAGCAGTGGGCGAATATGAATATTAAAGTTTAGAATTTAGACTCCCAAGATGTACGCATGCGCATAGTTTTGTTTGGGGCGGGAGTAGTGAAGGCCACTCCATCACTGCGTCAGTCGGACTGATTCAGTCTCATTTGGGTGGCCATTGCGTACAGCCTGAGTTCAACCAGCAGTGACAGCAGGTTTTGTTGGAATAATGATTTTTACTGATCCTGAAAATGCTCGCGGGCACCTGAATAAACCCTGGGGGGTGCCATGGCACCTGTGGGCACCACATTGGAAACTGATGGTGGGAGGTGTCTCCCCCATCCTGCAGAAGCATTTTTGGGAGGTACCGTAGCAGTGGATGCACGTCTTGCTCTCTCCTTGCCTACTCAGGCCTCACATCCACCTAAACCAGGGGTGGGCAATTATTTCGGGTGGAGGGCCACTTACTGAGTTTTGGCAAGCCATCGAGGGCCGCATGATAGGCAGCCAGGGGCAGATAAATATTAATTTTCTAAATGTTTTTAGGGTCCCCGTGGGCCAGATAGAATGACCTGGTGGGCCACATCCTGCCCACGGGCCACATTTTGCCCACCCCTAACCTAAACACTGCAAAACAGAGAGCCTTTGCAGAGCTGGGCTTCATGCCATGATGCTTCTTGTAAAACAACAAGAAGCTAGACATTAAAGCTACTTGGAAGATTCATCACGAAAAACTGGTGCTTTTGTGGCAATTGTACTTTACTCCAAATTATTTTTGCTAATACTTTGTGCTATAGTACGTTAGGGGAAAACAAAGTTGCGTTAGTCCTAAAAGAGCCCTATAAGGTGCGACCTCTAATACCAGTTTTGCGGGGAAGTCTGGATGAAATGCACAAGTGCTTCTTTTTTTCTGTACAAATTATAATGCAAGGTTTAATCAAGTGCAGATTAGCTAGTTTCCAATGCATTTCCATTTTATATAAAATAAACACGACCACCAATATACCATTTAACAATACAGAGAAATTTCACCTCTTTCCTCTCTTTCCCCTAATATTTTCTGCACGCACAGCACGTTTTTCCTACTTACCAGTTCTGTTAGCTCCAAAGCCCTTAACAAAAATCCCAGGAGGCATCCAGTTACCACTGAAAGCATTGATAGAGTCAACAGACCATTTTTTCTCCAGAAGATCTGTATCCAGTTCCAGATGCCCAACAAGCTAACACAAAGGGAGTTGAACACGATTTTTTTCGTGCATTCCCACATGACGTTCGGCATCTCCAAAAGTTCCGCTCTGAGCAAGGTGGCTCTTTGATAGTGCCCGTATTGCTGAGATTACTAGTCATTATTTGTCATCTTTCTTCTCCAGGAGAATAATTTCCCTTTACCAGGTTAAGAACCTGTCGCAAACCAGATCAGAGTAAGAAAGCTCCCAATCCCATAATCCCGAAAGGAAGGCCTTTGCTATAATGCTATTTGGCAATCTTTCACCTTAATGAAAAGTGACATTTTAGACAAGTTAATCTAAGATTTCTAGTCTGCTCCAAGTCGCTGAAATGCCTAGGTTAACCCTGTGATTGCTGTACTGTTCCACCAGGTACGCTATCCTCAATGCTGTGTCTGGATGTGGAATCCGAGGCAGGGTGCAGACGTTACCGTTGTTGCATGGTAGGACTGCAGAAAGTGCTCTGCAGCTGTAGCCAAACAGCTATAACTGTTGTTTCTTGTCCAGTTTGGATGAAACTTGCAGGGATGGTAGCCTCTGCTGAGAGCATGAAACTTGGCAAGCTTCAAGACAATCGGTGCAGGAGTTTGGAGGGAACAGTACCCCAAATTCTCGAAAGCCCTGCACCCCTAGCTGCTGACAGGCAAAACTCATGCCATGGTAATTCAGTGTGTGGAGGATGTGGTTGGGAGGGCACTGGCCTTCAAGCCAGGGGTGACCAGACACACTCCCCTGGAACACAAGGGACCTTGTGGGCTGTGGACCTGGGCAGGGCGTGTGATGTTGAATGAATCATGGGGCATCAGCCAAAATTTAAGATTCTGGAAGTGACCTAAACAGTGGAGCCCAGTGAAGTGGGTACAGGGGGTCCAAGCCTGTGAAGTGGAAGAGAGCACCACACACTGGGAACTGCACCCTTGCACATCCACCACTGCTTCCATCCATCTGTTCACCCTTACAGTCTTCTACCTACCCCTCGCAGTCAGACCCTCACCCACCCAGGGACACCAAGACCCCACAGGCACCATCACAGATCACAGATGAACCCAACACCGTTGGCCAAACCCAACAAGTGGCTGTTCGGGCAAATAAAGGATCTCGTCGCCATCTGGGAAGTGAGGAACATTCAGCACCAGCCTCAGGTAGAGCATCAAACTAGGGATGTCTTCAAGCATATCGCTGAGGAGATGTAGGCGAGGGGTCACAACAGAAACTGGTTGCACTGCCTTGCCAAGACCATGTTGATGAGGAGGCATTATTACTGCATGCTTGACACAACAACGTTGTCTGTGGGCCAAAGGCAGAGCGTGCCTTTCTACAAGGACCTGTGCCACTTCCTTGCTAAGAATAAGGCAGATGCCCCCCGCCCACGGGACCAGGGATGTTCTGGAGGAGTCACTTGCAGGGATCCCACTGGAGGAGGTGGAGGTGGAGGGAGACTCCGAGACACTATTCCCGACACAGGGGCCGCGGCTGTTCTGGACCAAGTCTTATCACCCATCTCTGTGCCTCTCCCAGAGGCATGGAGTGTGTACCAGCCCTCCCAAGGATCAGTGCAGTGGCTGCTGCGCTGGTATGACCCACCAACCAGTTCTTCCAACACTTCTGATGGGACAAGCCATGTGCAAGGATGCCATACAACCTGTGATGGTAATATTTGCCCCAGCCCTACATGACCATGACCCAGGCCCTGGGGGAAACACAGAACCCCTGGAGGGGGGGAAGGGGCACCAGGAGCCAAAGGTGTCACAGGACACTTCCTGCAGTCATAGCCATCATGGCTGAGAAGCCCCCAGAGGTGTTGGGGCTGGGATGGGGATGGGGGGCCAGGAATGCTGGGGCACAGAGGTGAGGGGGAATTGCCCATTGTCCCTCCCACACCCCACCCCACCAAGCCCAGCCAAGGCACCAATTTCTACATCCCCATCACTCTTGGGTGCATAAGAGAGCCTGTCTCAGTCAACGGGATCATAAATCTGCCTAACTGACACATCCTTGCCATTTGTGTCGGGGCCGTGCTGCTCTCCATGGGCGATTGGAGACTCCCTCTTGAGATATCTGTCTCCAACTGGCTGGAGAGTGATGCCGGGGGGCTCCCGCAGAGCAGCTTTGCCATCTCATTTCTGAGATTGCTGTGTGCACAACAAGTGGGTAGGCAAGCTGGGTGTGTTTGAAAGCTGTATTCCCGGGGCAGGAGCAGTATAGACATCCTGTGGTATAACAGGGCCTTGAGAATGTCTACGATTGTTATACGTTATAATAATAGTTCAATCCTATACTTTGTTTTAGTATATCCCCCTCATACCACACGCAGGTTTAACGTAAGACTGTGCAGTGTGAGAGAGAACTGCAAAAAGAACATCTCCTAATACAGTCAGCCAAGGATCAGCTCTGCTATTTCAGAGTAAAAGCAAGACTTCACATACATAACATGGAGGAAAGACATTAAAGACAGCGCCCGCACCCTGAAAAGGCTTTCTAAAGCAATAACTCATGGATAAGTTGAATTTATGTGAGACGTTAGATTGGCAGAAATGTGTAAGTGCTGAGTCTGAGCAAGCAGGCTCCAGCCAAACCTGATAGAAGACAAATGGACTATACCAAAGTCCACAAGAGGCTTTGTTGAAGGGCAGGGGCACTTGGTATGGTTTTAACTGGACACTTGTCTTCAGTGCAGTGTTGGCTCAAGTTGCAACTTGAATGTTGCCCCTAACTCCAGACCTATGCACGCACAAACCCTTATCTTGAGCAGGGTACTGCTCTGAAGTGGAGTTGGCCTGTTACAGGCTATCACCCCAGGTCACTGCACTTGCTAGGTGTTAATATAATCACTGCAGGGATGTGTGTCCCCACTAGCACATAACTAATCATTCAGGGTCTTCTCATGGCTCCCCACAACTGTCCAGGCAGGGCCAACAAGTTCTCCCCCAAGTCTCTGGGAAGAAAGTCACAGAACAAGTCAGCTTGACAGAATAGAAGAATTGCAGGGATGCGCCCCAGGACGTTTACGTGCTGCAATGAATGCAGTGCCAGTGTGGACACCGCAGTATGACCATTACTTCACCACGTGGCCACTCGCTCAAGCTGGGCCAACTCAAGAGAAGCTACTGTCATGTGGCTGACTTGAGTTAACCCTGCAGTGAACATCTGCCCAGACTAAAAGGTGATATGCAAACTCCCGAGAGACAACAGTTAAGAGAACAAGTAACCAAAAGTGTTGCTGGTAAAGAGCTCTGAAATAACCAGCATTAGTGCTTGCAATACAGCAGCGCCCCAAGGTCCCAACCAAGGTCGGGGTCCTGTTGCGCGTAAATGTAACTACGAGCAAACAGAGACAGGCTTTGCCCCAAAAGGGAACTAAAACACAGAAGTGACTTGCTCAAAGACATACAGGAAGTCTGTGGAAAAGCCAGAAACTGAAATTAAATCTAAATCCCAGACAACGCTTTAACCAAAGGGGTCAGGTTGGGCATTGCAAACCAGCCAAGACCATCTGTTACCCAGATCACTTTGTTGCCGTCTGCTCCAAGGTTATAAGGCCAGTGTGGACAGGGAACTTCTTTGTGTGGGGTGGCTCAGCCCACTTCCCAGATTATTCCCAGCTGGAGCCTGGGACGGGCTCTACCCAGCTGGGCCTAGGCTCATTACACTTGGAAGCAAACTCTGTGAATACTGCTGGAGTTCCTAATTTTCCTGAATTTTGCTTTCAAGCGGGACAAAATCCTCCCAGAATCCCGACATACTAAAAATTAAAAAGCAAACAAATGGTACAAAGGACTGGTTGCTTTTACAGGGAAGTTCTGGAGAAGGACGCTCCCGTTCTGAAGACAGAAAGTTGCATACAGTTTTTTTTTATATTTTAGTCCTCATCACTTCTTATGCGTGTGAAATCACTTGCCGGTTTTGACTGCAACATTCATTATTTCATCTGAGGAAGAGAAACATAAAATATTTATTCAGTGGAGATCTTACATAAATGGATATATTGTAGTTACAAATGATCTCTTGTACCTACTCCTCAGTGTTCATGGTCAATATATATAAGGTCATATGCAGTCACCCACATACACACCAGAAATCCCTTCTCTGCATATTTCTAGGGCAGCGGTTCTCAACCCATTTGCCATAGTGGGCCACACTTGCAGCTTGCCATGTGTTATGTGGGTCACACCCACACAACTTATTTCCACTTAACAGGATGTCACATGGGCCGCAGCAGTGTGCTGATTGGGCCGCATGCGGCCCATGGGTTGAGAACCACTGCCTTAGGCTAGATGATCAGTCAGAGGTAGGGTGAGGGCAAATGAAACTATTATACCAAATTTAATTTACACCAGTTTACTGTGGGTCACGCTGAACTGATGTAATGATTATTAGGCCTGTGTGAAGCGGCTAGTATTAGCTTCGGATTTGGATTTGGTCCCCCAATTCAATTTAGATTCAGAGATTCGGCCACCGAATCGGGCCGTATCTCCTCCGAATCGAATCACTACTCAAAGCTTTGCACAGCCCTAATGATTACAACTCCTTGCTTCTTTCCCAGTATAAGTGGGGCTAAACCTCTGCCACTTTAAATCTGCTTAATTCAGCAGTAAGTTATCCCACCTCCCATTTGAACACGGTATACCTTGGGGTCTGTCCACAACTATGTTGAACCCCCCAAATAACTATCCAGGAAAGAGCAAGATGCTCAGCCAGCAGGATATCGCTAGTAACATGAGCTCTTGTGTCCTTTATGGATTCATGGGAGGCAGGTTTAGGAAGCAAGCTGAAGATAGGTAATGATGGAAAACCAAATGAAAGAGGAAATAAGGTTGGTAAAACTCTAGTGGAGAGCTCAGAAATCCCTGAGGAGAGACAGAGATGTCTCTAGGGAGAGGAACTGATGAGAAGTAAATTGCATAAGGCAGGAGGAAGGATGCTCAGCTGTCCCCGTGAACAAAGGAGAAGGGGAATAGGCCCCAGGAGATGGGATTGGATTTATCACCTGGCTGTTGAGGAGACAAGGAGTCATGGGGAGAGGCTTGAACCTACCATCTCCTGGAAAGGGGATGTTAGGGGTCCAAAAACAGACCTGATGTTTGATCCAGCAAGACCTAGACCAGAGATTCTCTACTAGAGTGCCACCAGCTCCTTTGAAGGATGTTGCAAGGTATGAGGAGACAAGTAGGTTAAGTGCAGGCTCAGGGTTAGACTTGTCCCTGCTAGGCCAATCCCCCCACCACTCTGCCTGGCCCCTCCAAAAGGAGGTAAGCACTGTAATAAATAAATTAGTTTTTGAAATTGAGTGTTATCCATTCACAACAATTAGAGGGCTGCCTCCAGTCTAAAAATGTTGAGAATCAATATTCAAATCCCATCAACTATGACGATGCAAATATACATATTAAAACGCTGCCTTTTAGGTGGTTGTGAGCTCTCTTAACAAAGAGCATCCTTCAAGCATTCTGCAAGGGGTCTTGCTCCATAACCAAGCAGCAGAAATGGGGGAATTAATGTCTATAGCCATGGTGGGAGTAGAAGGGGTCATGACTAGTGCTGAGCATCTCCAAGGAAGCCAGAGTTAGGTTAGTGTTAGGCTGGGCTAGACAATAAATAACAAGTATTTTACCCTTTAAAATGAAGGCAATGGGTTTAATTTTTGTACCTACCACAAATGTCAACATCATCATAAATATCAGCATCCCTAGAAGTGAAAAAGACAGGAATTGTGAGATTATGGCACTGTCAAGTGGTTCAGAAGATGGTACAAGAAACCACAATAGTAGACTATGGCAGGGCGCTTGCAGTGCCTGCCACTTTAAGGGCCGACTCAAGCAGCCAGCAGGTGCTTGATTGCAGCAGCCATTTTAAAACGCTGGCTGCCTATATAAAGACAGCAGTTTGCTGCTGGCAGCCAAGGTGGAAACATTACCTGGCTGAGCTGTATGGACTGTACAGTAGGTAGGAGCTGGAGGCTCTTGATCTTGGGCATGACCTAAAATTGCACCCTGTTGGGGAAGTGTGACCTGATGGGGCTTCTGGTGGCATGGGAGTCCCCAGGAAATGCCAGGCCAGCTACCTCCCTGGTGAAAGGTAAGGAGGGGTGCCTTAACCCCAGCCCCTGCCTTTGGGTGGGCTTTGGAGGCAACTGTGGGAGTAGTGGGGCCAGGTGTTGCAAGCACAGTGCCACCTGAGCCCAGCAGGGGTGTGAGATCCTGGAGACCCCAGAGGAGATATTGTGGGGAGAATAACTGTATGGCCCTGCACAGAATAGGGCTGAATGAGGAGTAGGCCTGAAGGGCAGTCCCAGGGGTGCGTTGAGTAAGGCTAAACCGGGAGTAAGCCTGCAGGGCAGCACAAGGGTCAGCCCCATGAATAATTGACCATGAAGAGAAGACCCCAGGGTGGGGTGTGGTGTAGAGGCCTGAGAGGGGATGTAGCAGGAATTGCAGGTGCGGGCATGGTTGTGGATGCCTGAGGTCATAGTTTGGGCTAGAGGCTGAGTAGGGGTCTCGGCCACCAGGTTAGGGGTGAGTCCTGACCCCTGTAAGTCCTCCGTGGTAGGGAGGCCAGGTGTGGGATGACAGTAAGATGGGTAGGTTGAGTGAGTCCCTGGGAGCACCAGTTGTGGTACAGAGTATGATTACAACATGTAGATGCAATCTGTGAGGCATGGGCTGCAGTGTAGGGGAGGTGGAGCTGCAGATAGCACCCCCTGACATTGGGGCATGTGATGGGCAGTCTCCCACATTTGCCATCCATTTATGGGAACAGCAGAGTCATGGCAGGAGAGATGGGGTGGATTGCCCCGTAGACAGGTGGGCAGCCTGGCATGGGACTCAACCCCAGCGTGCCCCTTGTCACACAGATAATAATGGAACAACAGGCCCAAAGGGGGCTGTGCAAAGCCTCATCAGGTCAAGGCTGACTTATACCCTGGTGTAGGAGTGCATACTTTTTCTCAAATAACTGCAGATCTTCTCCTTGTCCATATTAAACAACCAATCCACTTACAAATCCTCCATTTGTATTTAGTCTTGATTGACCTAAGTAGTGCTGTGTCACCTACCCACGTTGATCACCCTTTCTTCATGATTCAGACTAAATGTAGGAAATGCCATAGGACCTAATACAGCCCTTGGACTATCCCGTTCTTCAATATTTCCTATGGTGAAAACCAACCACTGGATTCCACTCTTAGCCAATTGCTGATCTATGAGAGTGCATTACCTCTCACCACATTGCCTTCCTCGGTAGCTTGACTGGCAGGACTTTTGCACAAGTCTAAGTAAATTATGTCAACTGGTTCTCCCTGAGCCACTGTTTTTAGAGGACTGGAGTGCTTGGAATCCTCCAGCCTGGAAACTGCCTCCTGGACATGCTCCCAAAGGCGACCAAGGAGCTGAGAAGCTGCAGATCGTGGTATCTCTGTCCATATGACCCTGGGAATGGTAGCAGAGTCCCATTGTGAAGTTTCTCTGTTTGGGAGGGTCTCTAATCGCCACATGACACATTTTACACGTGCTCTGACACGTTCTCATTTGAATCCATTGATTAATCAAGTCTGGTGAAGCATTCAAATCAGAGTGCTCCAGCATGCTGCAGCATCTTGTGTATTCAGCGTCCACGCGTTTCAAAGTGGTGGTGGGGGCACTTTAACTAAAGTTCGTTTAACTAAAGCGTCCCCACTACCATTTTGAAATCTAGGACGCCGAATACATGAGACACTGCAGGCATTTTTAATTAGAGAGGGTTGTGGGAGCCACTCTAATGCACCCCACCCCACCCCACCCTAGAGCATGTGTATAGGTGCCCATATTGCTGTCTGTGTTAGAGAAAAGTAGTTCTTCAAGCCACTGAAGAGAGCTGGGGGATTTGCTGTTCTTTGATAAGTTCTTATATAAGTTTGTTCCAGAACCTCTTCTGTCGTCTTAACTCCATGAAAGTATCACATCCTTATTACCTGGAAAGGGTAGGATTGGGGCAGCATGTCCCCTAACAACCTCAGACTAATGCAGATTACTTAATGAGTGTTTCTCATCATATCTTTTTGGTATAGCACTCTTTCCCACCTCCACAATATATCCTACCCTCTTGGTTTAGTTTATGGTTGGGAATAATGGTGTCATGCTGAGTGCTGCCAGTTGACTGTGTGCAAGGATGTCCATTAAGTCAAGGTCGTTGTCCATTACCAGGCATTTTGGATAATCTTAAAAGCTTGGAACAGATTTTAAGTGGAAAGAAAGCCAGTGCAAAGAGCGTCTGTACTCACAGATGCAGCAGCACTGCCCTGGGAATGTAGCCATCTGGAACAGATAAAGGGGTATTTAATACAAATATAAATCCTACATTCACCCAGGCAATGAAGCAATAAGGTAAGCTGGTCTCTGGGGGCTTATCCCAGTAAAAGGACTATTGTCTCAGCACAGACAGTGCAGCAGTACATGGTTCCAGAGCACTAGGGCAGGAAAGTACAATGAGCAACTAGAGCATAGATTCATAGACGCTAGGGTCAGAAGGGACCTCAATAGATCGAGTCCAACCCCCTGCATAGGCAGCAAAGAGTGCTGGGTCTAGATGACCCCAGATAGATGCCTATCCAACCTCCTCTTGAAGGCCCCCAGGGTAGGGGAGAGCACCACCTCCCTTGGGAGCCCGTTCCCGACCTTGGCTACTCTAAGTGTGAAGAAGTTCTTCCTAATGTCCAGTCTAAATCTGCTCTCTGCTAGCTTGTGGCCATTATTTCTTGTAACCCCCGGGGGCGCCTTGGTGTATAAAAC
>JAGPOW010001806.1:2900327-2910571 GCA_030014935.1 Caiman crocodilus | reverse complement strand
CTGGTATGTGGGCACTGGATGCTGTCTTCAACCACCGGCCTTGTTCCCCTCCGTGATAAGTCACAGCTTGAGTTTAGTGGCCATCTGCGCACTGCATAAGATGTATTCACTTGCTACAGTTAAGACGCTGTCTTGGTAGTGAGAGAAGATAATTACAAGTCATTGCAATTTCTGTTAAAAGTAGTATCAACTCTCAGAGCAGCCATGGGTGTCCCTGACAAGTGCCTTACATTGGATTGCGCAGCCACGTCAACCCGTCGCATGTCATAATTAACTTTGAGTGGAGCTGTCCTTGAACAGGTTGGCCACCTCTTTATGAGTTAAAGCAGGGGTGTCTGACTGGCCGCATGTGGCTTGCAAGGGGCTAACATGCAGCCTCTACTGCCAGTGCTCCTGCTGCTGTGGTGGCCAGGGTCTGTGGGATCCCCCTTTCTCTTCTGCCTTCTGTTTCCTTTCCTCACTCCTGGGCATGGGGCAGCACAATGGGAGGAGGACTGGGGAGGAGTCCGGCATGCACCCAAGGGAGAGGGGAGCCTGATTGTGTGCGCACAATAGCTAGGCTATTTGGGCTGTTCATGTGGTCAGGAGAGGAGCGTGGCTGTCTGCATAGTGCATGCATGTGGGGGTTGCTGACTGCCTTTGTGGTGAGGGGCTCCAGGAGGACCACCCCGACAGTGTGCAGCCCGTCCTGCCTGTGGCCCAGAAATGGGATGGCCCTTAGCAAAGGCAGGGGTCTGTAGCCTTTTAGAGTGATGGGCCTCTGGTTGTGACCTGGCTGTCACCATGAAGTATTCCTTCTTCCTGCTGCCTTGCGGCGCCTCTCCCTTTTATAGTGACACCTGCCTGCTGCTGCCTCCACCGTGGACCTCCAATCCCTGCCCCAGAGGTAGTGATAAAGCCCAAATTCAGCAATGACAGTCAGCTGTGTGTGTCATGGGGGGGGTGCTGCTGCTGCAAGGGGGATCAGCTGCACGGTGCTGGGTGGAGAGGGACCGTGTGCTGGGCCAAGCTGTGTGCTACCTTGTAGACCATAGGTTGCTGATCTGGGCTAAAGCATTGCTTTACATCGTTTCCTAGAATTAGAGTACTACTGGCTCATGGAAGCCCAGACTGGAGCTTCCCAAAGTAAATCCCAAACCAGTTTCGGGTCTTGCGGTATGAATGTCGAGCGTGGGCACAGAGCTGAAGACTGATTCACAGAATCAAAAAAAAATATATTGCGTGTTTACAGCTGATGGTTTGCCAGAGAATAAAAGCAAGAGTCACGCTGTCTTCCCTCGCTGCCTTATGCATGCAGGATGCCTTTACCGTGTTTATACTTTTCCCTGTTATGCAGCAATTGTCTTAATAGCGTAATGATTTTCTCAGACCTTCTTGGAACTGTTTGAGGCAAAGGGAACCTCTTGATAGGGGTTACAATTTCCTCCTGAAATTCTGCCTGACTCTGTTTTCTCTGGCCGCTTATAACAAAATGGACTTACATCTTTCAGTCTCGTGACAAGCTCTTTCTTCCATCCTGCAGGAATTGTTTGTTGAAACCATAGCCAAAGATGCTTATGTATATGCCCAGCAAGGAAAAAGGAAAACTCTTCAGAGAAAAGACTTGGGTAGGAAGAATATTCCTGTGCTCACCTTTGTCAGTAAGGCTGCTAGAATAAATGCTTTCCATCTGTTTCTATTTGTGAAGTGACATTTGTAGGTGCAGATTTAAAACTTTACCCTCTTGTTCCCAGAGATGAAAGGAAGACTATTTCGTAAACTACACAGTACAACCTTTTACTTACAGCCTCCAAAATGAGTGAATGTATGTGACTAGTTGGTGTAGAAGTTCAATGTGATCTATTTAAAATACTTCTGCATCTAGTGTATTTATTCAGTTCCTAGATGAGTTTTCCCCCCATTAACCATGGAGGCGGGGAGTCCCGCTGTCTTGGACTTGAGTAGAAGGTGGCAAGGGAGCAGGCAGCTGCTGCAGGTCTGGTGCTGACCCAGGGTCAGGTGCGGAGCCACAGCTGCTGCCCGTCCCCTGGCTCCCCCACTGCCTCTGCCCCCGTCTGCTCTCCCTGCCTTCTCCCCCCCACCTCTTCTGCTGCTTACCCACTAGCTCTGGCATGGCTCCAACCCTGCTTCATAACTTGATTTTTGGTTTGGGTTATTATGCGAGTGTATTTATCCTCCTGTTTACAAATCAGTAAAACATATATATGCTCTCTCGCACAGTTCCTAGGGATAATCAGCTGAAAAACATTAATTACAACTTTGAAACTGCCAAGCTTGCCTAATATTGTATTGGCATCCACTCATTGTTACTAATGAATTTTATCAAACAATGAATTTTTAGAAATGGAAAATTTCCCATGGAAAAATAAAGCACTGGAAAATTTTCTGCCCCACATCTCTGCTTAGATCCCTCAAGTGCCTTTTAATAACACTTGGAGAAGCAAGACATTGATCACCATTGCCTGTGACAAGTTAGGGTGCTGCACCTTGTAGTTGTGCGGCAGGATTGCTTGTGTAGTTTTAGTAATAGGTTAGACAAGGTTTTGTATGGGGTGGTTTGGATAGAGATGATCCTGCTGCAAGGGGATGGACTAGATGACCTCCAGAGCTCTACTTTTCTATGATTTTCTTTTTTCTATTTGTATAAAATGGTTTCCATCATTTTGTTTTGTAGATAATGCCATTGAAGCCATTGATGAGTTTGCTTTTCTGGAAGGTGAGTTTTTGTATGCCTTCATTCCATTTTTTCCTTGTGCTTGTACATACAATGTCTCCATATTTAGAAAGGAAAAATCTAAAATCAGTCTTTTAAGATGTTTCTGCCTTGCACTTTTATAGCTAGTGGCTCACCTGGTAACGCTGCACTCAGCATTAGAAACTGTGGTTAAGCTTTGATAAGTTACAGCGTTTGCCCTTGGCAGCTTGCAAAATAGTTTCAGTTGTTTTTATAGCTGTACTTCTTTCTGACCCTAGTGATTTTCCCCTCTGAATTTTTAGGCACTTTGGACTGACCTGACCAGGAAAGGAGTTATATGAAGAAAAGGACTGGGAATAGCTGCTGGGAAGACGCATGGGATGAGATTTTCAAAACAGTCAATGGGAATGGGACTCATCTACTTAGTTTAAATAATGTTGTCTGTGTTTTACAGACTGCTTTGAGTGTCTCAATCATAATGTTTTTTTGTATAAAGTTTAAGTTGTTATAGTTCTTTATTTTAAATACATATTTTTCATAAATACTTTGTATGTCAGTGTACTGTGTCCTCCAGGTCACATTTCAGAGCTCATCTCAAACTTGGTGTATAACACAGCAATAGCTCAGTATAGCAATGCTGTATTTGCATCTGTTCTAAAACTCTCCATTGATAAAAAGCTTTGAGGATGGATTGAACCTGCCTCTGAGGTTTGATTATAGTTTTTATTTTTATGGAAATGTATTTCTTTTCTGTATGTTTGTCTCTTGGCCAAACAGAATTCAACAGTTCTTGTCTAATAAATATGCTGCCCTGAGCCTTTTCTGGGGAGGGCAGCATGTATAGTTTCTTCTCTTTCTGTGCATGTGGGCAGGGAGGGGGCATTCTTGCATGCAGGAGAGGAAATACTGGCCTTGTAATCAGTTTTTTTATATCGCTGGCTTGGCAAATCTAGTCAGTATTGTGGAGATACCGGTTGAGGCTCCATAGTTAAAGTTGGGTTGAGTTTTTTTTCCTCTTATAGCAGGGATGCAAGCTCCTATATATGGAAAATAGAACGTTATCCTTCCCAAAATTGCATCGTCGCAATCCCTTGATTCAAGGATGACTGCTACCATAGCTCATTGATGGGTCTTGAGGTGACTTGAGTCCAAGTCTTGAGCCACAGATCTGCCTGCAGAATTTATGGGTTGTCTCAGGGAAAAGTAGTCCATAGGCCTGGATTTCTCTCTCTCCCTTCCTCCAGTCTTTCTTCTCTGCTTCAAGGGCAAGACGCTTTACCTCAAAGCAAGCTGCCGTTTGATCGGGGTTGTGACATGATTGAATCAGTTTAGCCATAGTATTAATTTTCTAGGAATTCACAAGGAACTCCATAGATAAGAAGCTAAAGCATAAATTAAAAATGTGTCCTTTGATAAAAGTAGAACGTACCATCTCTTTTTCACCCTAGGCATCTTAATAAAGGAAGAACGTGGAGTTTTCACACTTTCAGTATAGTTAAAATGCCCTGTAACCTTATACATAGGTGGCACATGGTAGTTTTTTCCTTGATTTACTAATGCATGGTTTTTTTTCCCTTTTATCCTTCCAAAGTGAAAGTTCTGTTTTACTACAGATAATTCAGTGAAAAATGAAACTTTCATAATGGTTTGATATCTTTCATTGTGACAGCCCCCTTGTGAGAGGGGGCTGCTAGGTATCACTCAGAGAGCTGCTTCCTGCTGACGGACAGCACAACGTGTGCACGTTCTCCCTGAGGTTATCTTGCTCTGGCTGTGGAGATTGATGGGAGATGCTAGCCATTTTGAAAAAGGTCTCTTACCTGAAGGCAGTGTTGACCTCAGTTTCACTGAAAGCAAAAAGAGATGGCAACCATTTGGAAAGAGGATAATTCTTTGTGAGCTTCTCTTATGATGTATTAGTTTTATGGAACAAAGGTCAAAATAATGCCATTAATTATCATGTTTCATTTCAAGAGCAGCTTCTTGCAGCAAATTTTTCTCTGCTGGTATACAGGGGAATGCAAGAAAGTGCAGTGATGCGGGAAGAATTTGGAAGACATGGAAAAAGGAAGAAAATACGGTGTATGTTTAGCTGCTTTAGCAAAATAATGCAGCTATAAAATCAGCTAACTGGTCTGTATGTTCTGACAGCTTTGAGCTGGTACAGCATATGGGCTAGAAGGTATCAGTGAATCTGAGTGGAATTTAAATTTGGAATTTAACATTATTAATGACTGAAAGTATATCTCCAAAACAGTTCTTTATATAGACTTTTGAATCAAAAAAAAAAAAAAATCCCTGACGTAGTATCAAGATAGGATTAAAATTCAGAGCACATACAGGAGTTAAGGGTGAAATGCTGGAATAACATCCAAATTAAGTGTGTTAAACTGGACTTTAACAATTAAAGTTAATACAAATGTAAACATTTAAAAAATGTAGACATGAAATGCATGCAATTTTAACCAGCAGTTTGTCCTTTTTCAGTGAGTTTTCTGCCTCATTTAAAAACAAAGACAGTTGTTTCCTTAGAGCCAAAATCAACATTGATATAAATGGCATGCGTTATTTGGTGGTGCTGAGCTAGATGTAAAGTAAATGCAACTCACAGTTGTGCAGCTTGACTAGATGTGCCATCTGTACATCAGAGGTGTGCAAAATGTGGGTGTCTTACTTGCGTTTGGTGTTATGTGGGGAGCAGTTCAGGCCTGTCGTGAAACAAATGCAACTTGCAGTGAAGTCGAGAGAGGCTGAAGAAGGGGCCACATGTAAGTAAAAATCTGGGGTGTGAGATGCCTTAAAATTTACCTTAAATGTTCCTGTCAGTTGCTTTTCCTGCTACGTCTCCCTTTGCCCAATGACCCGTTGAGGCCTAGTTCTAGCATAAGAAATGTGGTTTGTCTCTCCAACTTCCTTTAACTTCAGCAATTGTTGCACCTGGTAGGAGTTGAGCCCTTTGGTCATAAACTGCATTTATTCACCTATGTCTTGAATGCCAAATCGGTGCCAGCGATTCTAGACTGTCCGCTGGCTCAGTCCCATGTTGGTGCTGGATCCGGCACAGACCTTTTCATGAGGATCAAACCTACTTTCTTCTAATTACATTTGACCAACTTGACACTGAGATCTTAACAATAATGCCCTCATTATGAAAACCTAATAAGGCAGGCATTCATAATATGCCTTTGGGCCAAGTTAGTGCCTGTTGAAAATACCTCTTCACCTCAGAAATCCCAATTTATGTGTGTAGCCTCTTGAGAATCAGTCAACCTTTATGTCTCTCCATGTATAGAATGGGCCTAGTAATAACCTGGAAGCGTATAGCACTTTTTACCCCCATATCTCAAAGCTCATAAAAAGATGACTAAGCATGACTAGCCCCATTTTTCAGGCAACCTGATTAAGTAAGTACATTTGAATCTGTGTTCCTGATGTACCGTGCTCATTTGAGAAGTCCAGATGTCTGTTCTAGCTCTAAGATTTCTGTGCTCTTCCATGACTGCCTTTTTTTTTTCCACCTTCCTTACATATTCTGTAGTGGGAGTAAAATACTTGCCTTGTACTGAAATTAGAAATATGTGGTATTCCTAAATAAGAGGGTGACGCAAAGAGAATGAAGGCCATATAGCAGACAAGGTGAGAACAGAATTGAAGATCTTTTGGCTCCCAACCTAGTTGATCTTCCCCCACAAAAAGAAGCCATTACAGTAGGAATGCCTGTCCATGTCAGTCTACTTTATCAGATTCATGTCTATGACTTTATCAGTCTACATATCTATGACAATCCACTTAATCAGCTTGACAAGGGAGAATACAAGTGAATTGAGTTCAGGCCTACATCTAGAAATGAGCTCTGGAGGCCTTCGCTTGTGAATACCCTGTCTGAGACACTAGGGTCTGATGGTTTTAGAGCTATTGAGCACCCCAAAATGAAGTCCATGAAATGTGCATGTGCTTAGACTCTTCAGAGTTCGGTACTTGTAGATTATACCCATGTCATTGAGGGCAAAACTGAACTTCCTGTGTTTACAGCTGGCTACCCAAAAATGGAGGCATCCAAAATTAGCGGAGACTCGCAAAAGTAGGTTGTACTGTGCTGCTAAGTTAGCTCTACAGACATGTAGCATGCAACTATTCGTAGCTGCACACTTCTGACCAAAGTGCTGCTATGGATGCTTACGTGATTTTCAAACATAGGTATTTCTGTTGAATTGAAATAATTTCCTTTAAATAAAGGAAAGCTGCTGCTCCTGGGAAGGATGATTTTCCTGTCCAAGTCGGGCTCAAAATCTTTGGCTCTGAAACAGTTGAAACAAAAGTTGTAAACCTATTTGTATCTTATGGATGGTGCACTCTGTTTGCACTCTGCTTTCTGTTAAGAATGGATTAACTGATTTTGCCCTACATGAACAAACATGAAATTCACCTCCAGGCCTTTCAGTTTTTTAGTCTGGAAAACATGTTTCAAAGATGAAGGTTTCATAAAGTTCAGAGTGACTAAGAACTAGGGTTGTAACAACAGAAGTCTTCTGGTAAACTTTACTAGACTGGGTTATGGCAAATGTACTGTGAGGAGGTGTTAAGATGACATATTGGCCAGCAAACAAATGTGGTCTGTGTACCACTGTTTAAATTCAGACTGTTCTGATCTGCACAGCGCTAGGGGTCTCATTTGTCAAGGAAGGATTTACAGCCTCCCATTTGTGCACAAGTGTTCGTGTGAAACTCAGTGTGTCAGTTCTTTCCTAATGACTTTCTTTCTCTCTTTGTCATATGCATACACAATAATGCGCCCCTTCACAATGAGGAGGCTGCAATCAGCACACATGCTCTTATCGCATTTCCAGAAACCCGGTTCGACCAATTGTGAACAGAGAAAGCAGACCTCAGGATCTCCTTACAATCATCTTGCTAACAAGAGAACCTTCATCCCAGCACCTTTCCGTAAGGCCTCGCTCAACCTACATCTGCCCCACTACATGGATTAGCTGTGTTAGTCTGAAGTCAAGCAGTAGGAAGGGCAGGGTGGCACCTTAGAGGCTAGATAATTCATAGAGCCCTAAGCTGCCCAAGGAGGCAAGCGTGCTTCATCAGATGCTAAGAATGCATGCCCGTGAAAGCTCATGCCTCCCTGAACCAACTGGTCTTTTCCAGTTGCAGCATCAGCCCCCCTTTTTCAATGCATTTTCTCCTTGCTCACTACTCTGTGCCCTGTGCTATGCACTTTCAGTTCTGTGCCCCCAGCCCTTCTTCCTTCTCTGCGCTCACAGCTCTCTCAGAGATGTAAGTACTGTAGTCGGTTCTGCTTCCTGGGTGATGGCAGTGCATGGCGTAGGAGCAGCGGCCAGAGGTTTGCTGCTGTAGAGGTAGATGTTACCTCCTTTTTTTGCTGCCAGCGTGTGTTGTGGCCATTTAAACACTAATGCAAAAAAAGGTGACATCTTCCCCTGCAGCAGTGAGCCTTTTGCTACTGCTCTTGCACCATGTGCCACCTCTGCCCAGGGTACTGTGTGCTGCCGCTGCTCTACCCTCTCCATTGCCAGATCTGGAGCTGCTGCAGGGAAGGTGCAGGCTATATGGGAGGGTGCAAGGGATGGCAGGGCGAGGCACCTCCCCCACTTAGGCAGCGCTCCGGATTTGTGCCCCATGCAAGCATCCCTTGTTACACTACTGATCTGCCGTCTCTGCTACTGTGATCGCTCACTCAACAGCTTGTACAGCGGATGACACTATGTTAAAGTTTCTTGTTCTAGTCTATTGAGAGAGGCAGTTAGCCATGTTATTCTGAAGTTAGGCCAACGGCAAGGAAGGGTGGCACCTTAGAGACTAATTTGCTCACAAATTATTTAAATTGCTTTCTTACTTTCCATTTAGTACCCCTACTCTCTGCAAGTCCATCTGTAGCATCTCACAAAACAGGCTGCTCCCTGCGAAAGCTTATGCCTCTCTGAATAAGTTAGTCTCCAAGGGCCTTGGTATGTTCAAAATGGTTCCTCATTTTTAATTGATCAGGAAAGAACGCAAGCTCTTTCTAGTTCAAGGTTTTTGGTCAAAGGAAAAAGAGGTGGAAAGGAAGGCCTGGGTATCTGAGATCCGCACTTCCATTTCTATATCAAAGACTAGTTTTAGTGTGAAGTCTGGTGTTGAAAAGTGGCGAAAGAAGGTTATCTCTAGATAAAAGGCCATTGATTGCAGTGGATAAGGCAAGAACTTGAGAGGTCCTTTCAAATTAGGCAGCTTAAAGGTAACTCCAAGCTACCCAGAGTTTAATACAGTTAAAAGTGGTGGTGAGAACAAAGACTCCCTAGGGAGAAATCCCCCAGCCTGAGGCAAAAAGCCTGTCATTTCAAAGAAAGGCTTTGAAGTTTGGCTGGAACCAGCTCCCCTAGACAAGCAGTTAATGACATTCCACTAGGACACGGGTCACTTTGGTGTTTCTTTAGATCACCGTCTTGGGAACATTTGTCAACACTAGAGAAATCCATTTGATTCAGAGGCGAGCACCTTCATGTGTGCTCAAGGTATAAATAGCTGAGACAGCAATACTGGAGACAATTCAGTATCTCCAAGGGTGCAGCTATGCGGCTTCTTGCCCCAACTACCCTGCTTGTGATTGGCCTCTTCTGCGCTCCCGGCTTTGTCAGTAAGTCCCATTTCTCTTCTTATCCTCTGGTTTTTAGCACCTTTGGTTCTGATCTTTGGAAACAAAGTGCTGGTACTTGTGACTGAACATGATTGATATCGGATGCATCCTTTATTGGGCGATGACGTCTTCTACTTGGCTGCTCCATCTTCTGTAGAGCACCGAGCTGATTCTTAGCACTCAGCAAATAACTTTGGGCTGGTTTATATGAGGAAGCCACTGTGCTGGGAGTGGGAATGGGAATCTGCAGTGCACTTGCTGATCCGTGCTAACCCTCTGTGTGACTGTTTTCAGTACACAGTAAGCCCCTTTAAAATTCACCTAGCATACATAGCAGTCACTGCTCGGTGTAGACAAGCCTTTAGTCCCCTCCTGGCAAGAAAGCAAGCAAGAAAGCGGCCTGAATTTTAAAGGGGGGCTATCCTGAATTTCACATGTTGTGGCTGCAGGTGCAGGAGCCATCAGCAGACAGAGTGAGCAAAGGAACTTATTTGCAGACAGAGGTTGCTGTAGGAGGCAGAGCCATTACCTCTACATTGGACATGGTAAGTGAATATCTTCCCTAGGCTTTAAGAAGTTTGATTCTTTCCATTTTTTTCACTTACTTCGTGTCACTGATGCCCCTCTGGGCATGTTCTTAAGGCTCACAAAACATCATAGTCTTTTTATCCCCCAAGCAGTTAAAGACAAGAGTCAAATAAATGTGACAGAGCCTCAGCAGCCTTTCTGCCTAATCTGCTGTTGGCAAGCAGTATTGCAACAATATCCTCGGTCTGATGAATACCAAGGGTACCTTCACAACATGCTAACTACTGTGGTTTTCAAGACTCGAGGTTTTTAAGACCTGTGTACATAAAGCTTTGTCTGGGATGATCCAGTTGGGGCTGGTCTTGCTCTGAGCAGGGG